>CM046879.1:163949763-164479763 GCA_025667525.1 Glebionis coronaria
TGATCACGGTTAAAAGTGGAATTTTTGTTATTGGTGACTAAAAGGGGGAGCTTTTGATCTATATCTACTTAAAAGGTAAGAGCGTGAAGTAGTGAAAATAAGTAAAAACAATTAATAAAAATAAAGCTTGAATTAAACTTAAACACTTAAACAGTAAAACAGTGAAATACCTTAACTTGGAAAAATTGCTGATTCGGAATAATACTACTCATCCGGAATGACAAGCTCATCCGGAATAATCTTGCTGGTTCGGAATGCTTGCTGATCCGGAATAAATGAAAAACTGCTTGATTCGGAATGCTTGCTCATTCAGAAAAAAGGACTTTATTCGGAATAACTTTCCTTCATTCGGAATACCTTGGTTCGGAATGACAATCAGTTCATGCGGAATATTTGATTCCCTCGGAATAAATCAAGAAAACACTTCGTTCGGAATATGTGTTGCTCATTCGGAATATTTGATGAAAAGGCTTCATTCGGAATAAATTCAACTCATCCGGAATAATTTAATTAACACCTTCATCCGGAATAAATCTTTATTCGGAATGTTAAGTTCATCCGGAATAAAAACACTGGTTCGGAAAGTTTTGCTGGTTCGGAATATTAGATGCTCATTCGGAATAACAAAGCTTCATTCGGAATCTGGGTAAACAGAAAATGTGCGAAGAACAGGGGAAAACTAAGGCTACGAATTTAAACCAAAATCAACCAAGTTTTAGCCAAAGATTAACCAAGATTAACCACTAATCATCTATTGATGATAAACATCAAACCAAATCAATAAAAACACAAAACCACTTGTTTTTAGGAATCAAAATCAACAAAATAAAAATTTAGAACTTAGAATCAATAAGAAAAGGAAGAACAAGATTAAAAGGAAACTTGTATTAAGGATTTAGATTCAACCAAACAATAATAAAAATCAAACTTACATGAAGATGGATCAAAAATTAAAAGGTGACAAACACCCTAATGGTGTTTGGTTTGCTACGAACCAAAAAGAAAGGAGAAACAGAAAAATGAAAGCTAGCTTTAAAAATGTGAAGGGAAGGGTCTATTTATAGGCCTTGGAGTTGGTTGGTGAGTGGGCTTTCTTCCTTTCTTTTTGTCTTCTCGTCTTTTTAGTAAAGTTGACGTTTTTGACTCTGATTCGGGATTTGTCGATGAATAAATTCAACTCGTCTTTTAATTCCTTTGTTTAATAGACTTGAGTTCTTCGACATATATAAATCTTCCATCTTTGGTCCTTTTCTTCGATAAATCTTCAAATAGGCCCATTGACTTAAAATCTTTTGCATCTCTTGGACTATAGAATTCGTCTTTCGTCTTTTTCTTCGATAAAACCCGTGCAACCCCATGTTTTCTTCAATATTTATCCGGTTGACTCTGAAAACACAACAAACACACAAACCACGCATAATTCCAAACAAATGATATTAAATACGAGATTTGGTCTCAATTTAGCGAGAAATAAGTGGTAAAAGGATGGGTGTTTTCACACCTATCAAATCCCCTACACTTGACCATTGCAATGCCCTCATGCAATGCATTAGTTTCAAAGCACAGATTACATTTCTCATCATAAATAACCTACCTTGGCCTTTATTAAATACTAAACTCTAAGGAGACAAAAAGAACAAAACAAGTAAAGAATTCAAAGACTTACATTGGGGTTTTAGGTTGTCATGAATGTTCATCATTCTCAAGTTTCACGTTCCCCATACCAAGCTTAAAAACGAGATCATTGTTATTATAAGTTAGCAAATTAACACGAACTCATGTGGCTCAGTTATTCACTTAGACTCCCTTATTCCTAGGTGTATCTCTTATATTTTAATATTCTCTTGAATGATCACGAGGATGCATTGTTTGACTTATTTCGATAGTTATTTAGGCCGAAAATAAAGTGGGACGATTTAATCAATAGTTAGCTAAAGGACAAAATCTTTTAAAACTGCTTCTCGGGACCTCATAAAGTTCATATCTTGGCATAACTCGCTTCACGATTTGAGACCTTTCTCGGACCGATATTTGGCAGCGACTTCATACTTCAAATCTTTGAAAGACGTTCTTGAAATTATGGTCTTCTCTTCATAATAGGAATTTCTTCACTTGAAGTTTTGAGAGATTCTTCATATTTGGACCACGACTTCTTCATTTTTTCTCCAATCTTTATTTTGGACTTTGATATACAACTATCTGCCTCCTTTTAGGACTTGGATCTATTTATCCTCATACCTTGACAGGGTCTTTTTGGATAGACTTCTCCATGATCTTTTGGGGAGTACTTGCTTTTCGTCGTGTGTCTCGATCCTTCATATTGATTTTCGATAAATGATTCTTCACATCACTTTTGGATCTTTAGCAACAAAATGTAGCCCTCGTGCCTTGTTAGGGCCTTTTCGGACTCGCCAATCTTCGCATCCCGCTTCAATAAGGTATGCCTTGGCTATGAACTCTAATTAATACCGAGCAACTTCTAAACGATCTTGGGCTAGAAGCTAAGTAACTTTTCAAATCGTACAACCTTATTTATTGCAGATAAATTTATTAGCAAGCGATGGGAGAATAGGCTTATAATCAACTCACATAAATTCACGAAAGAATACCAACTTATAATTGACTCTATCATCTCTCGTTCTCCACAATTTAAAATCTCACGGAATGAGACTCGTGGATGCTTAGCCAATTAAATCAAAGTTTTGGGTTTTTGAGTCATCTATAGGATCTTGCAAATTCTTAGACTTTTTCAAGTTTAGAAATCGCATTTTAAAGTTCCCTTGATAAACGACTCTCTAGGATCAATTATAGGAACTTGCGAAAAGTTCTTGTTCTTAACCCGTGAGAGTTAAGACCTTCGCGTTTTAAAGTTCCCTATATAAAGGTCTAGCAAAACTTGACTTAAGCACGTTAAGGATACTAGCTAGAGTAAACTTATATAAGGAAACTCGGGTTGAGTCAAAATATTCACGACTTTGAAAAATTTTAAAACCACTTTATTAAACTTTATTTAGCAAGGAAAGAAAATAACCATAACAAAGCAAAATACAACTATACAACTAGGCCAAAATAGATTAAAAAATTTGAAAAATGTCGAAAAATCAAATTTTCCGGTTAAAATGAGGACAAATTAATGGAAAAGTCCACTTAAAAATTCGATAGAAGTCTCCCCTACACTTAATATAAACATTGTCCTCAATGTTTAAGCATGTGGGAAAAGTCTCCCCTACACTTATGACATTGTGCACGTTGGTTAAATCAAGTTAAGGAGGAGACAACTAAAGTGATCAACTTTAAATGTGAGTATGAAGAAAATTGAATCACGATAGTTGAGAGATAGAACCGGATTTGCGGATAACATGGGAGCACGGTTCTTCAAAGATTCCAAAAGTGCACTTATCCATGTAATCACATCACCATACAAACACAAGCAACCTATATAGCTCCCCCTACACTTAGGATGAAAAACGGAAAAGGGGGATAGATACTCGGGTTGCCTCCCGAGGAGCACTTGTTTTTGTTAACCGAGTCACGAGCCTGACTCGGTCTCGAACTAATTCAAGGGAAAGGTGGAGAGGGATGGAATCTCATTAGAGATGTCCTCTCCAAAGTACAACTTCACTCGTTGACCATTCACCTTGAAATTTGGGCCATTGGTTTGAGCAAGCTCAATAGTACCATATGGAAAAATTTGAGCAATGGTGAATGGGCCGGACCAACGAGATTTGAGTTTGCCCGAAAAGATTTTCAACCGAGAGTTAAAGAGTAAAACATTATCACCAATGTGGAAATCTCGGCTTTTGAGCTTAGCATCGTGAAAGAGCTTGGTCTTCTCTTTATAGATCAATGAGCTCTCATAAGCTTCATTCCGAAGTTCGTTTAACTCATTGAGTTGGATTTTACGAAGGTCACCGGCTTTGTTGATGTCGAAGTTAGCCCACTTCAAGGCCTAGTATGCCTTATGTTCCAGCTCGATAGGGAGGTGGCATGCTTTCCCGTACACAAGACGATAAGGTGTGCAACCAATCGGGGTCTTATATGCGGTACGGAAAGCCCACAAAGCATCGTCTAACTTATTGGCCCACGCGGCACGATGCTCTCCCACAGTACGCTCCAAAATTCGCTTCAATCCACGGTTGGAAATCTCGGCTTGCCCATTGGTTTGGGGATGATAAGCGGTGGAAAGACGGTGATTGACACCATACTTAACCATGACTCTAGCAAATTGATCATTGCAAAAATGAGTCCCGCGGTCACTGATTATAGCACGAGGAACACCGAATCTGGCGTATAGCTGTTTCAGAAAGTTACAAACCACCCTTGTGTCGTTAGTGGGTAAAGCTTTTGCTTCAACCCATTTAGAAACATAGTTAATAAGTGTGAAAACACTTATCCTTTTACCACTTATTGCCAATAATAACAAGACCAAAACGTGTAATTTATGTCGTAAAAGTCGGAATTATGCGTGGTTTGTGTTTTTATTGTGTTTTAGGACCAAAATATGAAAAAGGAAGAAAACACGGGTTTTCACGGGCTTTTATCGAAGAAAACGGGAAAAGACGAAGTCAAAAGATCAAGAGTGCAAGAAGAACGGAAGTCCAAGACCTATTCTGAAGATTTATCAAAGAAAAAGTCTAAACACGGAAGTTTTAACGAAGTCGAAGAACTTAAGTCTAATAGAAGAAGAAAATTAAAAGACAAGTTCAAATCCCGAGACGACAAAGACAAAGAATTAAAGTCGAGTCGAGAAAACGTGAAGAAAGCAAGAAAGAAGATGCAACACATGCACTCTTCCCACCTTCCCTATAAATACCCTCCTAATAGTCATTAGGAGGGTGGTTAGATAGTTTTAGCTAGTTTTCACTTTTTCATTTTCTTTCTAGTTTTAGAGAGAGAAAGTCTTAAACTTTCTCTCACTAAATTTCATCTTTTTTCTTAATCTTTCAAGATTAAACTCTTTGTATTGCTTATTTCATTAATCAAAGTTCTATTTTAAGCTTTTAATCCTTATTCTCATTCTACTTTTCTTTGATTTAAGATTGATTTTGGTGCGATTATCAATAGATCCGTGTTGTTCTTAATGATTTCGTGCTTAAGAAGTTAATCTTTTGATCATTTTATAAGTTTTCATTTGATTAAGCTTTAAGACTTTTGTGCTTATTGGCTTACTTTTATGGTTAGCTTATTTACTTATAAAAGTTTTCCTTAAAAAGTTTATGTTTTTATTGTTTGATCTAAAAAGTTGTTTATTTTGAGGTTGAATAAGTTGATACAAGTGCTTATTCGATCCGGCTTAGGCATTGATTCGGCTTAGTTTGGTGATAAGCTCATTATATAGCTTAATCATTAGCTCATAACCGATTTCCTTCATTTTCGGAAAGGGTACAACTCCCTTTTCCGATTGCTATACATTCCGAGCAGCCTCCCACCCTTTTTCCGATTGATCCAATCGGAAAAGGGTTTTCATTTTCCGATTGGCACCCCAAGTATTCCGATCTAGGCCTTTGTTTCATATTCCGATAGGTGTAAGTTTGTAAATTCCGATTGGGTGTTTTTGCTAGTATTCCGATTTGATCAAGATTGTTATTCCGATTGGTGGACAAGTGTGATATTCCGATTAGAGTTACTATTCAACATTCCGATTGGGACTTTTTGTTGTATTCCGATTGTGTGCATTTCCCATATTCCGACCACCAGATCGGAATACATTCTGATCTGGGTTTGTTTTAGCTTATTTTGATTGAGTTACTTTGGTTTATTCCGATCTTACTTTCTTTTAGTACTTTTCAACCAAGTTCTTATTTTTAGAGTGTTTTCCAAGTGTTAGTTTTATTTAGTGTGCTAGTTTTTCTATTGTCACCTTTAAGTTTACAAGCTTTTATTTTCACTCGTCATTTTAGAATTAATCTTTTAACTTCCATTTTACTCAACGACACTTTAATTACTTGCTAATAGTTTAAAACAAATCAACCAAACCATTCTCTTGATTCACCAAAAGACGATTGAGTCGCACTTTAGACCGGTTTTCAATTCGAAAAGACTTGGGACTACAATATTTTATTCTTGGTTGCAAAACCAAGTATTAAATGGCGCCGTTGTCGGCTCTTTTCGTTACGATAAACGGTTTCTAGTGAGAGACGCATTGAA
Source organism: Glebionis coronaria (assembly GCA_025667525.1). Taxonomy (NCBI): domain Eukaryota; kingdom Viridiplantae; phylum Streptophyta; class Magnoliopsida; order Asterales; family Asteraceae; genus Glebionis; species Glebionis coronaria. The sequence goes on from CM046879.1 coordinate 163,955,911, forward strand.
TTTTGGGATCCGTTCTTTGAACGTTATTTTTCCTTGCTTCAAAAATTTTCAAAAATCCAAAAAAATATAAAACTCTTCAAAAATACAAAAACATTAAAAAAATTATAAAAGCAATTCTTTTCATAAGGTTTTGCACCAAAAAGATTATATAGATATTCTTTGTGTATATTTTTCTTCTGCAGGTGTATGCGTACTAGATCTTCGAACTATTCTGAGCCCGAGACTCGTGAAGATTTAGATATGGCTGGTGCTAATAACAACAATAATCACCCACCTCAAACCAATTTGAACAATAATAACAAAAACAACAACAATGTCCTCCTACCTGATTTACGAACCATGGAGGAATTGTGCCAACCCACCATGAACGGACGCGGAGGCCCGATTGCGCCAATGCACGTCACGGCTCAGGAGTTTTCGTTGAAGCATCACATGATCCAGCAAGTGCAAACGAACCCATTTCGTGGAATTCCGGATGATGATGCCAACAAACACCTCGACAAATTCATTACCATGACCCAAAGCATGAAGTGCTCCGGTGTTTCTATGGATGACCTTTGCCTTCAACTTTTTCCCCACTCGCTTTCTCACCATGCCGAAAAATGGTTTGACCGTCTTCCTAAGAATTCTATTCATACGTGGAACGACATGACTCAACGCTTTTTATCGCGCTACTTTCCCCCATCCATGGTCACTAGCCTTCGTAACCAAATCAGTGGATTCATGCAAGAGAATGATGAATCACTTTTTGATGCTTGGGAACGGTACAATGATTTGATCGACCGCTGTCCAAATCACAATATGCTTCCCGTCACTCTCATTGACACCTTCTACAATGGTCTCACTTTTCGTGATCGTGACACGATCAATGCCGCCGCCGGTGGTACTTTTATGAAAAGGAGACCGGAGGAGTGCCGAGAGTTGATCGAAAACATGACTACTCACCACAAGATTTGGGATTCATCCGCATCCTCAAGATCTAATCAGAGAGTCACTGTTTCTTCTACCACCTCCAATCCCGAGATATCCGAACTTACCCGACAAATCGCAATGATGCACAAAGATTTCATGTCCATAGCCACAAACAAATTTCAACAAGCTAAAGCCGTTGCTATTTCTTGTGACACATGTGGTGGCCCTCATTCTTATAATGATTGTCCTTCTACCCAAGGCAATTATTCTGAAAACGTTAACGCAGCTTACGGCACTTATCCCACGGGAGGCTATCAAGCCCGCCCGCAAGGAGACCGTGGCTTACTAAGTTATCGTTCCAACAATTATCTTGCTCCTCCCGGTTTCCCTCCTGCAAACCAACACCAACAACAAAGCTATAACCGAAACAACCAATCCCAACCTCGTGCTCAAAATCAGTATCAATCCCAAAGAAACCCATACCCAACTCAAGGAAATTCTCAAACTTACCAAGCTCCACCTCGCAATCAACCGATGGTAGTAAACCAAGACGTCGAGACGTTCATGAAGACTAATCGTGAGATGGTGACGAATCTTCAGAGTCAATTTGTCAACTTGAAGAATGACATGGTGAAACAAGGGAGCGATATTCGAGCCGAGCTAAGGAATGATATGGCCAAACACAGCAATGAAATTAATGCCAACATGTAAAACTCTTTTAATAATCAAGTTGTTCACCTTCGTGATATGATTGGTTCGCTCATCCAAGGTAATCAATCCTCTTCTTCGGGCACTCTTCCGAATAATACCGTTGCGAATCCAAGAGGGGAGATGAAAGCAATCACCACTCGTAGTGGAAAAGGTTATATGGAACCCGAGCTTCCTACACCTTCACCCGTGATTGTGAACAAGGAAAAAGAGCAAATTTCCCCACCTCCTTCACCTTCTATCCCCATTTCCCCACCACCCGTGGTTGTGAGTGATCCTATTCCCTTAAAGCCTTCTTCTTCATCCAATATACCTTATCCTTCAAGGTTGAGGAAAGAGAAGCAAAAGAGCAAGGATGATATTCATGTTTCAAACTTTCTAAAAATGTTTAAACAATTGAATTTTAACATCTCATTTGCCGAGGCTCTCGCTCACATGCCCAAATACGCAAAGATGTTTAAAGATCTTCTAAGTGATAAGGAAAAGCTTCTTGACATCGCTCAGACCCAACTTAATGAGAACTGCTCTGCAGTGCTCTTAAGGAAATTGCCCACCAAACTTGGTGATCCGGGTCGCTTCTTGATTCCTTGCAACTTCCCGGGAGTAGAGAATTGCATGGCCCTAGCCGATCTAGGTGCCAGTATAAACTTAATGCCTTTAAGTGTTTGGAAGCAATTATCTCTCCCCGAGCTAGTCCCCACCAAAATGACTTTGGAATTAGCCAACCGTACGGTTGCTTATCCAGTGGGGATAGCCGAAGATCTCTTTGTTGGCGTCGACAAATTCACCTTCCCGGCGGATTTTGTCGTCGTTGACTACGAAACGGATCCCCGTGTTCCATTAATCGTTGGACGTCCATTCCTGAGGACCGGTCGCACTCTCATTGATGTAGCCGCGAGCGAAATAATCATGAGAGTTGGTGACGACAAAATTGTCTTCAACATGGGTAAGATTTCTAAGCAACCTTATTCATATGAGAGTGTTAATGCTATTGATGTTCTAGATGAGGCTTGTGAAGAACATTTTCATGATGCTTGCAAAAGTACTCTTTCTTCTCTACCCAATGTTGAGACCGTTGCCTCAATTGCTCCAGCATTGACTCCTTTCGGAGAAAGTGACTTGGATAATTTCGAAGCTAGCTTGGGTCCTCTTGATATTAAGTATGATAATTTGTCCACTAATTGGGATGAAGATATTCGTACTATTGAGAGACTTCTCAATGAGGACCCGTTTTCTCCTCCTGCTCCTAAAGAGGTGACTAATGATGATCCATCGTTAGTTTCACCATCTATTGAGGATCCTCCTACTCTCGAGCTTAAGGACCTACCCCCTCATCTTGAGTACGTTTTCCTGGACGACAACAAGAAGTTACCGGTCATCATCGCTAAGGATCTGACAGAAGACGAAAAAGCCCGACTTGTCGCCGTGTTGAAGAAGCATAAAAGAGCTATCGCTTGGAAAATCTCCGACATCCATGGAATTGATCCTCACTTTTGCACACATAAAATTCTCATGGAGGACGACTTTAAGCCCACCATTCAAAGCCAACGAAGGGTGAATCCTAAAATCCATGAAGTCATCAAAAAAGAGGTTATCAAACTTCTTGATGCGGGTATGATTTACCCTATTTCGGATTCACCATGGGTTAGTCTAGTCTATTGTGTGCCTAAGAAAGGCGGTATCACCGTTGTGCCAAATGCAAACAACGAGTTGATTCCTACCCGTATCGTTACTGGGTGGAGAGTTTGTATAGACTACCGCAAACTCAATGATGCCACGAGAAAGGATCATTTCCCTCTACCTTTTATGGACCAAATGCTTGAACGTTTAGCGGGTAATGAATATTACTGCTTTCTTGATGGTTTCTCGGGTTATTTCCAAATACCCATCGATCCCCAAGATCAAGAGAAGACAACATTCACTTGTCCCTATGGCACATTTGCTTACAAAAGAATGCCTTTTGGCTTATGCAATGCCCCCGGGACTTTCCAAAGGTGCATGTTGGCTATCTTCCATGACATGGTTGAGCAAACCATGGAAGTCTTCATGGATGATTTCTCGGTCTTCGGGGATTCCTTCTCTTCTTGCCTTGCCAATTTGGAACGTATGCTTAAGCGGTGCGAAGACACTCGCCTTGTTCTGAATTGGGAAAAATGCCATTTTATGGTAAAAGAAGGCATTGTGCTAGGACACAAAATCTCTAAAGCCGGTCTTGAAGTCGACCGTGCTAAAGTAGATGTCATAGCCAAATTACCTCCACCTTCAACCGTGAAGGGTGTGAGAAGTTTTCTGGGTCATGCGGGTTTTTATCGTCGATTCATTCAGGATTTCTCTAAAATCGCTCACCCGATGACCCACCTCTTGGAAAAAGATACTCCTTTTATCTTTTCTAAAGAGTGTCTCGAAGCCTTCAATCTTCTTAAGGATAAGCTAACTAAGGCACCGGTCTTGGTTACCCCTAATTGGGAGCTGCCTTTTGAATTGATGTGCGATGCTAACGACTTTGCTATTGGTGCGGTTTTGGGCCAACGTGTGAATAAACACTTCCAACCAATCCACTACGCTAGCAAAACAATGACGGGGGCTCAATTGCATTATACGACAACCGAAAAAGAGCTTTTAGCTGTTGTCTATGCTTTTGAGAAATTTCGCCCCTATCTTGTTTTATCCCCCACCATTGTGTACACGGACCATTCGTGTTGAAGTACTTGATGACAAAGCATGATGCTAAGCCAAGACTTCTTCGCTGGGTTTTACTCCTTCAAGAATTCAACATTGAAATTCGTGACAAGAAGGGAGCCGAAAACCTGGACGCGGATCATCTGAGCAGACTTGAGGATCTATATCAGGGGGATCATCCGAACAAAGAAATCAATGACTCTTTCCCCCGGAGACCTTAATGTCTATAAATCTCAATCTTGATGGCACTCCGTGGTTTGCGGACATTGCGAACTACTTAGAGGGTGGTATTCTCATCAAAGGGTTAACATCCCAACAAAAGAAGAAGTTCTTGAATGATGTTAAGACTTACTTTTGGGATGATCCTTATCTATTCAAACAGTGTGCTGATCTGATTATTCGTCGATGTGTTGACGGACCGGCAGCTTTTGACATCCTCCAAGCTTGCCACAAAGGACCCACCAGTGGTCACTTTGGTCCCAACTACACCGCTAAGAAAGTGTTTGATTCTGGATTCTACTGGCCCACCATTTATCGTGACGCTCACGAAATGGTTAAGCATTGTGATGCTTGCCAACGCCAAGGCAAGATCACACATAAGGATGAGATGCCTCAAAATTTCATACAGGAATGTGAAATCTTTGATGTATGGGGCATCGAATTTATGGGGCCATTTCCATCCTCCAAAGAGAACAAGTACATCCTCGTTGCCGTCGACTACGTTTCTAAATGGGTTGAAGTTAAGGCTCTTCCTACGAATGATGCGAGGGTGGTTGTGAACTTTTTGAAGCAGCTTTTCGCTCGATTTGGCGTTCCTCGTGCTATAATCAGTGACCGCGGGACTCATTTTTGCAACGATCAATTTGCAAGAGTCATGGCTAAGTATGGTGTCAATCACCGTCTTTCCACCGCCTATCATCCCCAAACCAATGGGCAAGCCGAAATTTCTAATCGTGGCTTGAAGAGAATTTTGGAGCGTACTGTGGGAGAGCATCGCGCCGCGTGGGCCGATAAGTTAGATGATGCTCTGTGGGCTTTCCGTACTGCTTACAAGACCCCGATCGGTTGTACACCTTATCGTCTTGTGTACGGGAAAGCCTGCCACCTACCCATCGAGCTGGAACATAAGGCGCACTGGGCCTTGAAGTGGGCTAACTTCGACATCAACAAAGCCGGTGATCATCGCAAGATTCAACTCAACGAGCTAAATGAATTGCGGAATGAAGCTTATGAGAACTCGCTGATCTACAAGGAGAAGACGAAGATCATTCATGACGCAAAAATCAAGAACCGAGAGTTCCACGTTGGTGATCAAGTCTTACTCTTTAACTCTCGGTTGAAGATCTTCTCTGGCAAGTTGAAGAGCCGCTGGTCTGGTCCATTCACCGTCGCCAAAGTTTTTCCTTATGGGACCATTGAGCTTTCTCAGCCGAATGGACCCAACTTCAAGGTGAATGGCCAGCGTCTGAAGCTGTACTTTGGTGAGGACATCTCTCAAGAGATGATACCATCCCTCACCACGTTCCCCATGAACTAAAATTGGGTCGAGTCAGGCTCGTGACTCGGTGAACAAAAAACAAGCGCTTCTCGGGAGGCAACCCGTGTTCTATCCTTTACTGCTTTCATCATAAGTGTAGGGGGAGCCCCGCATATGTTTGTTGTCTTGTTTCTTGTGCTGTGCAGGGATTAAAGCTTCAGAGAGCATCTTGATAACTTTTGACGAACCATGATACCGTGTTCCCATCTTCCCGGTTCTATCCTAAACTCTTGTGATTCAATATCTCCTATTTTATATGTTCACATTGAATTCACTTTAGTTGTCCTTTCCTTAGCAAGATTTAAACAAAGTGCACAATGTCCTAAGTGTAGGGGAGTTTACTCCCACATGCTCAAACATTGAGGACAATGTTTATCTCAAGTGTAGGGGGACTTCTATCGAAGTAAGTGGTCTTTTCCATGAATTTGCCCTCATTTTAACCAGAAAACTTGATTTTTCGACATTTTTCAAAATTTTTAATCTATTTTGGCCTAGTTGTATAGTTGTATTTTCCTTTATCATGTTTAGTATCTTTCCATTGCTAGAATAAATTGTTAATAAAGTGGTTTTAGATTTTTCTTAGTCGTGAACATTTTGACTCAACCCGAGTTTACTTGCCTAAGTTTACTCTAGCTAGTATCCTTAACGTGTTTAAGTCAAGTTTTGCTAGGCTTTTATATAGGGAGCTATAAAACGCGAAAGTCTTAACTCTCACGGGTTAAGAACAAGAACTTTTCGCAAGTTCCTATAATTTATCCTAGAGAGTCGTTTATCAAGGGAACTTTAAAATGCGATTTCTAAACTTGAAAAAGTCTAAGAATTTGTAAGATCCTATAGGCGACTCGAAAACCCAAAACTTTGATGTGATAGGCTAAGCATCCACGAGTCTCATTCCTTGAGATTTTTAACTGTGGAGAACGAGAGATGATAGAGTCAATTATAAGTTCGGTACTCTTTCGTGAATTTATGTGAGTTAATTATAAGCCTATTCTCCCTCCGCTTGTTAATAAATTTATCTGCAATAAATAAAGTTTTACGATTTAAAAGGTTACTTAGCTTCTAGCCCCAGATCGTTTAAAAGTTGCTCGGTACGGATTAGAGTTCATAGCCAAGGCATAACTTATTGAAGCGGGATGCGAAGATTGGCGAGTCCGAAAAGGCCCTAACAAGGCATGAGGGCTACATTTTGTTGCTAAAGATCCAAAAGTGACGTGAAGAATCATTTATCGAAAATCAATATGAAGGATCGAGACACACGACGAAAAGCAAAACTCCCCAAAAGTCATGGAGAAGTCTATCCGAAAAGACCCTAACAAGGTATGAGGATAAATAGATCCAAGTCCTAAAAGGAGGCGGATCGTTGTATATCGAAATCCAAAATAAAGATTGGAGAAAAATGAAGAAGTCGTGGTCCAAAGATGAAGAATCTCTCAAAACTTTAAGTGAAGAAATTCCTATTATGAAGAGAAGACGATTATTTCATGAACGTCTCTCAAGGTTTGAAGTATGAAGTCGCTGCCAAATATCGGTCCGAGAAAGGTCTCAAATCGTGAAGCGATTTATGCCAAGATATGAACTTTATGAGGTCCCGAGAAGCAGTTTTAAAAGATTTGGTCCTTTAGCTAACTATTGATTAAATCGTGCACTTTATTTTCGGCCTAAATAACTATCGAAATAAGTCAAACAATGCATCCTCGTGATCATTCAAGACAAAAATAAAATATAAGAGATACACCTAGGAATAAGGGAGTCTAAGTGAGTAATTGGCCCACATGAGTTCGTGATAGTTTGCTAACTTATAATAACAATGATCTCGTTTTTAAGCTTGGTATGGGGAACGTGAAACTTGAGGATGATAAACGTTCATGGCCGCCAAAACCTAATGTAAGTTTTTAATTTCTTTACTTATTCTTATCTTTTATGTTTAGTATTTAATAAAGGCCAAGGTGGGTTATTAATGAAGGAAAATGTAAACCGTGCTTTAAAGTTAATGCATTGCATGAGGGCATTGCAATGGTCAAGTGTAGGGGATTTAATAAGTGTGAAAACACTTATCCTTTTACCACTTATTTCCAATAATAACAAGACCAAAACGTGTAATTTATGTCGTAAAAGTCGGAATTATGCGTGGTTTGTGTTTTTATTGTGTTTTAGGACCAAAATATGAAAAAGGAAGAAAACACGGGTTTTCACGGGCTTTTATCGAAGAAAACGGGAAAAGACGAAGTCAAAAGATCAAGAGTGCAAGAAGAACGGAAGTCCAAGACCTATTCTGAAGATTTATCGAAGAAAAAGTCTAAACACGGAAGTTTTAACAAAGTCGAAGAACTTAAGTCTAATAGAAGAAGAAAATTAAAAGACAAGTTCAAATCACGAGACGACAAAGACAAAGAATTAAAGTCGAGTCGAGAAAACGTGAAGAAAGCAAGAAAGAAGATGCAACACATGCACTCTTCCCACCTTCCCTATAAATACCCTCCTAATAGTCATTAGGAGGGTGGTTAGATAGTTTTAGCTAGTTTTCACTTTTTCATTTTCTTTCTAGTTTTAGAGAGAGAAAGTCTTAAACTTTCTCTCACTAAATTTCATCTTCTTTCTTAATCTTTCAAGATTAAACTCTTTGTATTGCTTATTTCATTAATCAAAGTTCTATTTTAAGCTTTTAATCCTTATTCTCATTCTACTTTTCTTTGATTTAAGATTGATTTTGGTGCGATTATCAATAGATCCGTGTTGTTCTTAATGATTTCGTGCTTAAGAAGTTAATCTTTTGATCATTTTATAAGTTTTCATTTGATTAAGCTTTAAGACTTTTGTGCTTATTGGCTTACTTTTATGATAGCTTATTTACTTATAAAAGTTTTCCTTAAAAAGTTTATGTTTTTATTGTTTGATCTAAAAAGTTGTTTATTTTGAGGTTGAATAAGTTGATACAAGTGCTTATTCGATCCGGCTTAGGCATTGATTCGGCTTAGTTTGGTGATAAGCTCATTATACAGCTTAATCATTAGCTCATAACCGATTTCCTTCATTTTCGGAAAGGGTACAACTCCCTTTTCCGATTGCTATACATTCCGAGCAGCCTCCCACCCTTTTTCCGATTGATCTAATCGGAAAAGGATTTTCATTTTCCGATTGGCACCCCAAGTATTCCGATCTAGGCCTTTGTTTCATATTCCGATAGGTGTAAGTTTGTAAATTCCGATTGGGTCTTTTTGCTAGTATTCCGATTTGATCAAGATTGTTATTCCGATTGGTGGACAAGTGTGATATTCCGATTAGAGTTACTATTCAACATTCCGATTGGGACTTTTTGTTGTATTCCGATTGTGTGCATTTCCCATATTCCGACCACCAGATCGGAATACATTCCGATCTGGGTTTGTTTTAGCTTATTCCGATTGAGTTACTTTGGTTTATTCCGATCTTACTTTCTTTTAGTACTTTTCAACCAAGTTCTTATTTTTAGAGTGTTTTCCAAGTGTTAGTTTTATTTAGTGTGCTAGTTTTTCTATTGTCACCTTTAAGTTTACAAGCTTTTATTTTCACTCGTCATTTTAGAATTAATCTTTTAACTTCCATTTTACTCAACGACACTTTAATTACTTGCTAATAGTTTATAACAAATCAACCAAACCATTCTCTTGATTCACCAAAAGACGATTGAGTCGCACTTTAGACCGGTTTTCAATTCGAAAAGACTTGGGACTACAATATTTTATTCTTGGTTGCAAAACCAAGTATTAATAGTCAACGGCGACAAGGATGTATTTGTTTCCTTTAGAAGAAGGGAATGGACCCATAAAGTCGATACCCATACATCAAAGATTTCACATTCTTGTATGAAATATTGAGGCATCTCATCTTTATGTGTGATCTTGCCTTGTCTTTGGCAAGCATCACAATGTTTAACCATTTCGTGAGCGTCACGATAAATGGTGGGCCAATAAAATCCCGAGTCAAACACTTTCTTCGCGGTAAAGTTGGGACCAAAGTGACCACCGGTGGGTCCTTTGTGGCAAGCCTCGAGAATGTCTAAATCTGCCGGTCCTTCAACACATCGGCGAATAATCAAATCAGCGCATTTTTTGAAGAGAAAAGGGTCATCCCAAAAGTAAGTCTTAACATCATTCAAGAACTTTTTCTTTTGATGGGATGTTAACCCTTTGATGAGAACACCGCCCGCTAGGTAGTTTGCAATGTCCACAAACTACGGGGTGTCATCAAGATTGGAATTTATAGACATTAAGGTCTCAAGGGGAAAAGAGTCATTGATCTCTTGATTCGGATGATCCCCTTGATAAGGATCCTCAAGTCTACTTAGATGATCCGCGGCTAGGTTTTCAGCTCCCTTTTTGTCACGAATTTCAATGTTAAATTCTTGAAGGAGTAAAACCCAGCGAAGAAGTCTTGGCTTAGAGTCGTTCTTAGTCGTCAAGTACTTCAACACGGAATGGTCCGTGTATACAATGGTGGTGGATAAAACAAGATAGGGGCGAAATTTTTCAAAAGCATAGACAACAGCTAAAAGCTCTTTTTCGGTTGTCGTATAATGCAATTGAGCCCCCGTCATTGTCTTGCTAGCATAATGGATTGGTTGGAAGTGTTTATTCACTCTTTGGCCCAAAACCGCTCCAATGGCAAAATCGCTAGCATCACACATCAATTTGAAAGGTAGCTCCCAATTAGGGGTGACCAAGACCGGTGCCTTAGTGAGCTTATCCTTAAGAAGGTTGAATGATTCAATACACTCTTTGGAAAAGAAAAAAGGAGTATCTTTTTCCAAGAAGTGGGTCATCGGGCGAGCGATTTTAGAAAAGTCTTGAATAAATCGACGATAGAAGCCCGCATGACCAAGAAAACTTCTCACACCCTTCACGGTTGAAGGTGGAGGTAATTTGGCTATGACATCCACTTTAGCACGGTCCACTTCAAGACCGGCTTTTGAGATTTTGTGTCCTAGCACAATGCCTTCTTTTACCATAAAATGGCATTTTTCCCAATTTAGAACAAGGCGAGTGTCTTCGCACCGCTTAAGCATACGTTCTAACTTGTCAAGGAAAGAAGAGAAAGAATCCACAAAGACCGAGAAATCATCCATGAAGACTTCCATGGTTTGCTCAACCATGTCATAGAAAATAGCCAACATGCACCTTTGGAAAGTCCCGGGGGCATTGCATAATCCAAAAGGCATTCTTTTGTAAGCAAATGTACCATAGGGACAAGTGAATGTTGTCTTCTCTTGATCTTGGGGATCGATGGGTATTTGGAAATAACCCGAGAAACCATCTAGAAAGCAGTAATATTCATTACATGCTAAACGTTCAAGCATTTGGTCCATAAAAGGAAGAGGAAAATGATCATTTCTCGTGGCATCATTGAGTTTGCGATAGTCTATACAAACTCTCCACCTAGTAACGAGACGTGTAGGAATCAACTCGTTGTTTTGATTGGGCACAACGGTGATTCCGCCTTTCTTAGGCACACAATGGACTGGACTAACCCATGGTGAATCCGAGATAGGGTAAATCATGCCCGCATCAAGAAGTTTGATAACCTCTTTTTTGATAACTTCATGGATTTTAGGATTCACCCTTCGTTGGTTTTGAATGGTGGGCTTAAAGTCGTCCTCCATGAGAATTTAATGTGTGCAAAAGTGAGGATCAATTCCTCGAATATCGGAGATTTTCCAAGCGATAGCTCTTTTATGTTTCTTGAGAACTTCAATGAGACGAGTTTTCTCATCGGTTTTTAAGTCTTTAGCAATGATAACGGGAAGTTGATCAATGCCCTCTAAGAAAACATACTCGAGATGAGGAGGTAAGTCCTTAAGCTCAAGAGTAGGAGGATCCTCAATAGATGGTGTAACTAATGATGGATCATCATTGGTCACCTCTTTAGGAGAAGGAGGAGAGAAAGGGTCTTCATTGAGAAGTTTCTCAATTGTACGAATGTCTTCTTCCCAATCGGTAGGAGAATCATCATATTTAAGATCAAGTGTACCCAAGCTAGCTTCAAAATCATCCAAAAGAAAGTCACTTTCTCCAAAAGGAGTTAATGACGGAGCGATTGAGGCAACGGTCTCAACATTGGGTAGAGAAGAAAGATTACTTTGGCAAGCATCATTAAAGTGTTCTTCACAAGCCTCATCGAGAACATCAATAGCATTAACACTCTCATATGAATAAGGTTGTTTAGAAATCTTACCCATGTTGAAGACAATTTTGTCGTCACCAACTCTCATGATTATTTCGCCCGCGGCTACATCAATGAGAGTGTGACCGGTCCTCAGGAAGGGACGTCCAACGATTAATGGAACACGGGGATCCATCTCGTAGTCAAAGACAACAAAATCCGCCGGGAAGGTGAATTTGTCAACGCCAACGAAGACGTCTTCGGCTATCCCCACTGGATAAGCAACCGTACGGTTAGCTAATTCCAAAGTCATTTTGCTGGGGACTAGCTCGGGGAGAGATAATTGCTTCCAAACACTTAAAGGCATTAAGTTTATACTAGCGCCTAGATCGGCTAGGGCCATGCAATTCTCTACTCCCGGGAAGTTGCAAGGGATTAAGAAGCGACCCGGATCACCAAGTTTGGTTGGCAATTTCCTTAAGAGAACCACAGAGCAATTCTCGTTAAGTTGGGTATTAGCAATATCAAGAAGCTTTTCCTTGTCACTAAGAAGATCTTTAAACATCTTCGCATATTTAGGCATGTGAGCGAGAGCCTCGGCAAAAGAGATGTTAAAATTCAATTGTTTAAACGTTTTAAGAAAGTTTGAAACTTGAATATCATCCTTGCTCTTTTGCTTCTCTTTCCTCAACCTTGAAGGATAAGGTATATCGGATGAAGTGGAAGGCTTTAGGGGAGTAGGATCACTCACAACCGCGGGTGGTGGGGGAATGGGGTAAGAAGGTAAAGGAGGTGAATAAAGTTGCTCTTTTTCCTTGTTCACAATCACAGGTGGAGGTGTAGGAAGCTCGGGTTCCGTATAACCTTTTCCACTACGAGTGGTGATTGCTTTCATCTCCCCTCTTGGATTAGCAATGGTGTTACTCGGAAGAGAACCCGAAGAAGAGGGTTGATTACCTTGGAAAAGCGAACCTATCATATCACGTATATTATCCGCTTAAGTGCTGAAAGAGTCTCTCATGTCTGCGCGAGTATCATTGCTTTGTTTCGCCATGTCATTCCGTAGCTCGGCTCGAATATCACTCCCTTGTTTCGCCATGTCTCCCTTCAAGTTGATGAATTGACTCTAAAGATTCGTCACCATCTCTCTATTAGTCCTCATAAACGTCTCGATGTCTTGATTCAACACCGTTGGTTGATTGAGAGGTGGAGCTTGGTAAGCTTGATAATTTCCTTGAGGTGGGTATGGGTTTCTTTGGGATTGATATTGATTGTTAGCACGAGGTTGGCTTTGGTTATTTCGGTTATAGCTTTGTTGTTGGTTTTGGTTTTGAGGAGTAAAACCGGGTGGTGAAAGATAGTTGTTTGAACGATAACTTAACAAGTGACGGTCTCCTTGAGGACGAGCTTGATAGCCTCCCGTAGGATAGTTACCGTATGCCGCGTTAACGTTTTCACAAAAATTGCCTTGAGTAGAAGGACAATCAATGTAAGAATGAGGACCACCACATGTTTCACAAGAAATAGAAACAGCTTTAGCTTGTTGAGTATGGTTAGTATCCAAAATTTGCATATTTTTTCTCATTTCGATAATGGCTCGTTCCATGGCGGACATGTCGGTGGTGGAAGAAGTAGATGAAACATTGACTCTTGGATTAGATCTTGAGGATGCGGATGAATCCCAATTCTTGTGGTGAGTAGTCATGTTTTCAATCAACTCTCTACACTCCTCTGGTCTCCTTTTCATAAAAGTACCACCGGCGGCGGCGTTGATCGTGTCACGATCACGAAAAGTGACACCATTGTAGAAAGTATCAATGAGAGTGACGGGGAGCATGTTATGATTTGACAACGATCGATCAAATCATTGTAGCGTTCACAAGCATCGAAGAGCGATTCATCATTGTCTTGCATGAATCCACTAATTTGGTTACGAAGGATCGTGACCATGGATGGTGGAAAGTAGCGCGACAAAAATCGTTGAGTCATGTCGTCCCAAGTATGAATAGAATTCTTTGGGAGACGATCAAACCATCTTTCGGCATGGTGGGTGATAGGTGTGTAAACACCCATCTTTTCTACCACTTAATTACTATAATAACCGGACCAAAACGTGTATCTTATGTCTTTTATGTCGGAATTATGCGTGGTTTGTGTTTTTGTTGTAATTTAGGACGAAATTGTGAAAAGTGGAGAAAACACGGGAATTCACGGGCATTCACGGCTTTTATTGAAGAAAAAGATGAAAGACGGAGTCGAGAAGTCAAAAGTGGAAAAAGAACGGAAGTCCAAGACCAATTCTGAAGATTTATCGAAGAAAAAGTCAAAAGACGGAAGTTTATCAAAAGTCGAGAAACTCAAGTCTATTTTACTGAAGAAATTAAAGACGAGTTCAAAAGATATCCCGAGCCACAAGTCTTTAAAGTCCAAATTTAAAAGAAAGATTAGAAGAAAAGGACTAATGGTGCAATTAAAAGAAGATTAAAGAAGGAGGGACTAAGCATGCAATTAAGGAAGCTTCCTAAGCAAGCCTTAATCTCCCCTATATATAGATTAGATCATTTTCATTTTCTTGTTGTTGGATAGCTTGACAAACTATCTCTTCCATCTTTTAATTACCTTGCACTTTTAATTACCTTGTCAATTTAAATACTTGTCCATTTAATTACCTTGTCTTGCACCTTAATTACCATTTAATTCAAGTAAGTTTTTCTTTTTAATTCTTGTCAAGTTTTATCTTTATCTTGTTAATCTCATTCTTCCTTTCTTATTCTTTGATTGTTATTGTTTATGTTTATGATCTTGATTTTGGTTGATTTATTTAAGTGGTTTTGATTATCTTGATCTTTATTGTTTGATTTGTTATTTTGGATTGATTGTTTATGTTTATTAGATGTTTTGTTATTAGTTTGGTTTAATCTTTTTGTTGATTTGGTTAATTTTTGATTAGATCCGTGCGTTTTTATTGTCCTTGTTCTTCGTATTTTTGTTACTGAGTATTGCAGGTTTCTGATCCCCAGTATTCCGAATAGGGAGTTCTTCCTAGGTGGTCTATTCGGAATATTTGACATTCCGAATAGAGGTGATCTTTCCGAGTAAGGCTTAGTTATTCCGAATAGAATAGTTATTCCGAATAGGTGACAGATATTCCGAATAGGCTGATCTTTCCGAGTAAGGGCATTATTCCGAATAGGGACTTTTATTCCAAATAAGAATAGTTTTCCGAATAGACTGAATTTTCCGCATAGGAGGCTCTTTCCGAATAGGCTGAATTTTCCGAATAGAACTTTATTCCGAATAGGGACAGATATTCCGAATAGAGGTATTATTCCGAATAGGAGGCACATTCCGAATAGGCCCAATCTTTCCGAGTAGACAAATATTCCGAATAGGGCTAATCTTTCCGAATAGGTGACAAATATTCCGAATAGCATTTATTCCGAATAGGAGTTTATTCCGGATAGGGAATTCTTAGTTTTTAGTTTTTGCCTTTTAAATTCTAGCTTGCCCGCCTTTTTCCTTACTCGCACTTTAAGTTTATTTGCCTTAATTTAAGTTTTAGTTTTAGTTGCGTTTTAAGTTTGCCTTAGTTAGATTTAAGTTTGCGTTATTTACTTTATTGCCCTTTAATTTTAGTCTTGCTTTTAAATTCCTGCACTTTATTTTAATTAGACTTAGATTTATTTTAATTGCACCTTTACTTTAATTGTTCTGCACCTTTAATTTTCAAAACTACAACGACTCATCTTTGTTCCACCAAAGTTCAACTGAGTCACACATTAAACACAAGTTTTTCAATTCGAAGAGACCAACACAACGAATCTTTTAATATTTTTATACAGGGTGTAAAAAGCCTTGTATTAAATGGCGCCGCTGCCGGCTCTTTTCGTAAAGATCAACAGTTTTTTGTGAGAGACACGTTGCTTTTTGGGATCCGTTCACTTGTGAACGTTACTTTTCTTGCATAAAAAAGTTCAAAAAAATTAAAAATTGATAAAAAAAACATAAAAATTAAAAATTTCAAAAATCCAAAAAGATTTTATCTTTATTGTGTATATATATTGTTTTTGTGTTTGGTTTTGTTTTCTTTTGCATTTTCAGGTGTATGCGTACTAGATCTTCTAATTATCAAGATCCCGAGTCTCAAGAAGATTTAGATATGGCAGGTGTTAACAACAACATGCCACCGCACCTCAATAATAATAATAACAACAATGCTCTTCCACAGCCCGATCTTCGGACCATGGAGGAACTTTGTCAACCAACAATGTTTGGACGAGGAGGACCGATTGCGCCGATGCAAATCAACGCTCCTGAGTTTTCGTTGAAGCACCACATGATTCAGCAAGTACAAACAAACCCATTTAGAGGACTGCCTGATGATGATGCCAACAAACACCTCGACAAGTTCATTACAATCACCCAAAGCATGAAGTTGGCTGGTGCTACAATGGATGAGCTTCGCCTACAACTCTTTCCACACACTCTATTACATCATGCCGAGAAATGGTTTGATCGTCTCCCGAAGAATTCTATTCACACTTGGGATGACATGACTCAACGCTTTTTGTCGCGCTACTTTCCACCATCCATGGTCACAAGCCTTCGCAATCAGATCAGCGGTTTCATGCAAGACCCTGATGAATCTCTTTTTGACGCTTGGGAGCGATATAATGTCTTGATCGACCGTTGTCCAAACCACAACATGCTTCCCGTCACCTTGATCGATACTTTCTACAACGGATTGACTTTTCGAGATCGTGATACGATCAATGCAGCCGTCGGTGGCACATTCATGAAAAGGAGACCCGAGGAGTGTAGAGAGTTAATAGAGAACATGACTACTCATCATAAGAACTGGGATTCCTCTGCTTCTTCTAGGAACAACACGAGAGTCAATGTTTCTTCTACCTCAGCAAACCCTGAGATGACCGAACTCACCCGCATGATGGCTGAAATGAGCAAAAGTATTACACTTCTCGCTTCAAACCAACAACAACAACAAGTTAAAACGGTTGCTAATCCTTGTGAAACATGTGGCGGTCCTCATTCATACACCGATTGTCCTTCGACACAAGGAAATCCGGAAAATGTGTATGCAGCTTACGGTAATTATTCACCGGAAAATTACCAAGCTAGACAACAAGGGGATAGAAATCTGCTGAGCTACCGTTCCAACAACTACCTTTCACCCGGTTTTTCTCCTCAAAACCAAAATCCCGCTAACAACTACAATAGAAGCCACCAAATCCCACCTCGTGCTTCTAACCCTTATCAACCAACCACCCAACAAGACCCACCCATTAATCCCGATGTTGACACAATCATGAGAACTCAAGGTGAGCAAATCAAGAATCTATAGAGCCAAATAAATAATTTGAAAGGAGATATCTTGAAGCAAGGTAATGACATCAGAACCGAGGTTCGTGATAATCTTCAATCCTCTTTCATCACTCAAACAACTGAATTGAAGAATCTGTTGGCTAGTTTCTTGCCCGAAGCTCAACCTTCTTCTTCTTCGGGTTCTCTACCTTCAAACACCGTCACTAATCCGCGAGCTAATGTGAGTGCTATAACTACGCGTAGTGGAATTACCATTGTCAATCCACCTGACTCACCACCATCATCTACACCTCCTCCACCACCATGTATCACTACTCCTCTTACACTTAGTGATAGTACACCATTACCGTCTCTGCCTCGTCATGACGATGTATCTCGGAAGGACCCTTCAACATCACAACCTTCACCACCTACACCTTCACCTAACCCTTATCAACCTAGAATCCCATACCCTTCTCGCATAGGCAAGACCAATGATCTAACCAAGAATGACTGCCAGGTATCGAAATATGTGGACATGCTATCTAAAATGACTATCAACATTAGCCTTGTTGAAGCACTTTGCCACATGCCGAAATTTGTCAAAGCATTCAAGGAATTGCTTAGCAAGAAGGAGAAGCTGATTGAACTCGCCAACACACACTTAAATGAAAACTGCTCTGCAGTTCTTCTTAGAGAACTTCCGGAAAAGCTTGGAGATCCCGGTCGTTTTGTGTTGCCTTGTGTGTTCAACAAAACTAAAGAATTTACTGCCCTTGCTGATCTCGGGGCTAGTATTAATTTGATGCCACTGAGTGTTTGGAAAACACTATCATTGCCCGACCTCATTCCAACAAAGATGACTCTCGAACTTGCAAACCGCACTCTCGCTTACCCCGTTGGTATAGCCGAAGACGTGTTTATCAAAGTTGGCACATTTACCTTCCCGGTCGATTTTGTCGTAGTTGATTATCAAATAGACCCTCGTATTCCTTTAATACTTGGTCGGCCATTCTTGAGAACCGGACGTGCTTTAATAGATGTGGCCGAAGGTGAGTTAATCTTACGAGTCGGGGATGATTCTAAAGTTTTTAAAATGGGGAAGCTTACAGGCAAATCCTTTGGAGGCCGAGAATCAGTGAATATGATAAATGTGCTCGATGACTTTACCGTCTACGACAATCCTTTATTCAAGTCTTCCACTGATAATCCACTCTTTGAAGATAATGTGGATGATTCTCTCCCTACTTTGGACGCTTCTCCCATTTATGATTCACCACCGATCTTTGATGCTTATGATGATGATTCTAGCTCAGATTCGGATGATTTTGATTGTACTTCTGAGTATCCCGAGCTGCCCACATTCGATGATTTTGATGAGGCCGATACTCTTTCGAGCGATTCTTCACATGATGAAGATCCTCCGCCATCACTCGATCCTACTTTGGACGATTATTCATTTGAGGAAGATTTCTCTGAATTTCTTAACACTTACTTCCCTCATGAGAGTGATGCTCCTCCTTATGACTTTGAAGATTATCGTCTTGATCCTACTTTGGATTTGAAGAGCATTTTGTCAAAGGAGAAGAAACCGGTTGACACCGAAATCCGTTGCACGTATTATTTAACACCTCTTTGTCCCACTTCTGAGGACAAGGTTGTGCTTCTTTGAGGATCTTCTTCACACTCGGCTGAGCCTGAGTGTTATTTTCCCTTAAAGGAAAAGGTGTTCGACCCCGGTATTGAAGTCTTTAAGCCATCTCAGTATCCACCTGATGAAATAAAAGGAAAAATCTTTGGAAATTTTGAAGACATGCTTGCTCCGCTTCATACTTGCTCCCACCATGCTCCATCACTGCTTAAGGGAACCCTGCCACTTCTCTTTTGGCTTGCCTTGTTTGCCTTAAGCTCTTGCTTATTGATGGATGAAAACTATGTCTTTGATCCTGGTGGATTTGTTTCATGCTACTTCTGTTGATGATCAAGGTCGAGTCAGGCTAACGACTCGGTAAACAAAAACCAAGCGCTTCTTGGGAGGCAACCCATGCATCTATCTTTTTGCTTTCTTTACCATAAGTGTAGGGGGACCCGTTGGTTTGCTATTTCCTCTCCTCACTTCTTAATCAGGGATTCGAGCTTCAATGATCCACTCTTGATGATTCTTGACGACCCGTGATTCCGTGTTCTACTTCTTCCCGGTTCTATCCTAAACTCTTTTCGATTCACTATTTTATATTTTCTCAATATTAAAATAGGAATCTCTTTAGTTGTCTTTTCCTTCGCAAAATTTAAACAATGTGCACAATGTCCTAAGTGTAGGGGAGTTTACTCCCACATGCTTAAACATTGAGGACAATGTTTATCTTAAGTGTAGGGGGGACTTCTATCGAAGTTAAGTGGTCTTTTCCTTGTATTTGTCCTCATTTTAACCGGAAAATCAATTTTTCGACATTTTTCAAAATTTTTGATCTATTTTGGCCTATTAGTTTTTCCTTTGTATAGTTTATTTTCTTTCCTTCCTAGAATAAATGTTTAATAAGTGGTTTTAATTTTCAAACGTTGTGAATCTTTTGACTCAATCCGAGTTTACTCTAGCTAGTATCCTTAACGTGTTTAAGTCAAGTTTTGCTAGGCTTTTATATAGGGAGCTATAAAACGCGAAAGTCTTAACTCTCACGGGTTAAGAACAAGAACTTTTCGCAAGTTCCTATAATTGATCCTAGAGAGTCGTTTATCAAGGGAACTTTAAGATGCGATTTCTAAACTTGAAAGAGTCTAAGAATTTGCAAGATCCTATAGGCGACTCGAAAACCCAAAACTTTGATTTAATAGGCTAAGTATCCACAAGTCTCATTACTTGAGATTTTAAACTGTGGAGAACGAGAGATGATAGAGCCAATTATAAGTTCGGTATTCTTTCGTGAATTTATGTGAGTTAATTATAAGCCTATTCTCCCATCGCTTGCTAATAAATTTATCTGCTAATAAATAAGGTTGTACGATTTGAAAAGTTACTTAGCTTCTAGCCCCAGATCGTTTAAAAGTTGCTCGGTAATGACGAGAGTTCATAACCAAGGCATAACTTATGAAGCGGGGCGCGAAGATTGGCGAGTCCGAAAAGGCCCTAACAAGGCATGAGGGCTATGTTTTGTTGCTAAAGATCCTAAAGTGATGTGAAGAATCATTTATCGAAAATCAATATGAAGGATCGAGACACACGACGAAAAGCAAAAACTCCCAAAAAGTCATGGAGAAGTGTATCCGAAAAGACCCTAACAAGGTATGAGGATAAATAGATCCAAGTCAATTAAGGAGGCGGATCGTTGTATATCAAAATCCAAAAATGAAGATTGGAGAAAAATGAAGAAGTCGTGGTCCATATATGAAGAATCTCTCAAAAATTCCAAGTGAAGAAATTCCAATTATGAAGAGAAGACCATTATTTCATGAACGTCTCTCAAGATTTGAAGTATGAAGTCGCTGCCAAATATCGGCCCGAGAAAGGTCTCAAATCGCGAACCAAGTTATGCCAAGATATGAACTTTTTGATATCCCGAGAAGCAGTTTTAAAAGATTTGGTCCTTTAGCTAACTATTGATTAAACCGTGCACTTTATTTTCAGACTAAATAATTATCGAAATAAGTCAAACAATGCATCTTCGTGATCATTCAAGACAAATAATAAAATATAAGAGATACCCATAGGAATAAGGGAGTCTAAGTGAATAATTGGCCCACATGAGTTCGTGATAGTTTACTAACTTGTAATAACAATGATCTCGTTTTTAAGCTTGGTTTGGAGAAAGTGAAAAGTTGAGGATGATGATTATTCATGACATTTTCAAAACCCAAGGTATGCTTTTAATTTCTTTGCTTTGCATTTTTATAATTTTCTATCTCTTTAATAAAGGCCAACGTGGATTGATTATGATGAAAAGTGTAAACATGCTTTGTAACTAATGCATTGCATGAGGGCATTGCAATGGTCAAGTGTAGGGGATTTGATAGGTGTGTAAACACCCATCTTTTCTACCACTTAATTACTATAATAACCGGACCAAAACGTGTATTTTATGTCTTTTATGTCGGAATTATGCGTGGTTTGTGTTTTTGTTGTAATTTAGGACGAAATTGTGAAAAGTGGAGAAAACACGAGAATTCACGGGCATTCACGGCTTTTATTGAAGAAAAAGATGAAAGACGGAGTCGAGAAGTCAAAAGTGGAAAAAGAACGGAAGTCCAAGACCAATTCTGAAGATTTATCGAAGAAAAAGTCAAAAGACGGAAGTTTATCAAAAGTCGAGAAACTCAAGTCTATTTTACTGAAGAAATTAAAGACGAGTTCAAAAGATATCCCGAGCCACAAGTCTTTAAAGTCCAAATTTAAAAGAAAGATTAGAAGAAAAGGACTAATGATGCAATTAAAAGAAGATTAAAGAAGGAGGGACTAAGCATGCAATTAAGGAAGCTTCCTAAGCAAGCCTTAATCTCCCTTATATATAGATTAGATCATTTTCATTTTCCTGTTGTTGGATAGCTTGACAAACTATCTCTTCCATCTTTTAATTACCTTGCACTTTTAATTACCTTGTCAATTTAAATACTTGTCCATTTAATTACCTTGTCTTGCACCTTAATTACCATTTAATTCAAGTAAGTTTTTCTTTTTAATTCTTGTCAAGTTTTATCTTTATCTTGTTAATCTCATTCTTCCTTTGTTATTCTTTGATTGTTATTGTTTATGTTTATGATCTTGATTTTGGTTGATTTATTTAAGTGGTTTTGATTATCTTGATCTTTATTGTTTGATTTGTTATTTTGGATTGATTGTTTATGTTTATTAGATGTTTTGTTATTAGTTTGGTTTAATCTTTTTGTTGATTTGGTTAATTTTTGATTAGATCCGTGCGTTTTTATTGTCCTTGTTCTTCGTATTTTTGTTACTGAGTATTGCAGGTTTCTGATCCCCAGTATTCCGAATAGGGAGTTCTTCCTAGGTGGTCTATTCGGAATATTTGACATTCCGAATAGAGGTGATCTTTCCGAGTAAGGCTTAGTTATTCCGAATAGAATAGTTATTCCGAATAGGTGACAGATATTCCGAATAGGCTGATCTTTCCGAGTAAGGGCATTATTCCGAATAGGGACTTTTATTCCAAATAAGAATAGTTTTCCGAATAGACTGAATTTTCCGCATAGGAGGCTCTTTCCGAATAGGCTGAATTTTCCGAATAGAACTTTATTCCGAATAGGGACAGATATTCCGAATAGGGACAGATATTCCGAATAGAGGTATTATTCCGAATAGGAGGCACATTCCGAATAGGCCCAATCTTTCCGAGTAGACAAATATTCCGAATAGGGCTAATCTTTCCGAATAGGTGACAGATATTCCGAATAGCATTTATTCCGAATAGGAGTTTATTCCGGATAGGGAATTCTTAGTTTTTAGTTTTTGCCTTTTAAATTCTAGCTTGCCCGCCTTTTTCCTTACTCGCACTTTAAGTTTATTTGCCTTAGTTTAAGTTTTAGTTTTGGTTGCGTTTTAAGTTTGCCTTAGTTAGATTTAAGTTTGCGTTATTTACTTTATTGCCCTTTAATTTTAGTCTTGCTTTTAAATTCCTGCACTTTATTTTAATTAGACTTAGATTTATTTTAATTGCACCTTTACTTTAATTGTTCTGCACCTTTAATTTTCAAAACTACAACGACTCATCTTTGTTCCACCAAAGTTCAACTGAGTCACACATTAAACACAAGTTTTTCAATTCGAAGAGACCAACACAACGAATCTTTTAATATTTTTATACAGGGTGTAAAAAGCCTTGTATTAGTGGGATAGCGTGTGTGGGAATAGTTGAAGGCGAAGTACATCCATAGAAACACCGGGCATCTTCATGCTTTGAGTAATGGTAATGAATTTGTCGAGGTGCTTGTTGGCATCATCATCCGGCAATCCGCGAAATGGATTAGTTTGCACTTGTTGGATCATGTGATGTTTCAACGAAAACTCCTGAGCCGTGATTTGCATCGGCGCAATCGGTCCTCCACGTCCATTCATCGTAGGTTGGCATAGCTCCTCCATGGTTCGTAAGTCGGGTTGGGGTAGATTATTCATGTTGGGGTGGGGTGGATTATTATTGTTGTGTACACCGGACATGTCTAAATATTGAAGAGTCTCGGGCTCGGGATAAGACGTTGATCGAGTACGCATACACTAAAGAGAAAATGCAAGAGAAAATATTTTTGGTTTTATAGGTTTTTTAATTTTTTTGTATTTTTGAAAATTTTATATATATATTTTTTTATATGGGTTTTTGAAAATTTTGAATGCAAGAAAATAACGTTCCCGAAAGAACGGATCCCAAAATCCATTTATCTCACAAAAAACCGTTGATCCTTACGAAAAGAGCCGGCAGCGGCGCCATTTTAATAACAGATTTTTGGTGTGTTAATAAAACAGTGGTTGCAAGATCTTTTGTCGTGTTGCTCGTACCCAATTATATTTGTCGTTGTTTCGTTCTCGGTATCTTCTCGAATTGATCACGGTTCAAAGTGGAAATGTTGTTATTGGTGACTAAAAGTGGGAGCTTTTGATCTATATCTACTTAAAAGGTAAGAGCGTGAAATAGTGAAAATAAGCAAAACAATTAATAAAAATAAAGCTTGAATTAAACTTAAACACTTAAACAATAAAACAGTGAAATACCTTAACTTGGAAAAATTGCTGATTCGGAATAATACTACTCATCCGAAATGACAAGCTCGTCCGGAATAATCTTGCTGGTTCGGAATGCTTGCTGATCCGGAATAAATGAAAAACTGCTTGATTCGGAATGCTTGCTCATTCGGAAAAAAGGACTTTATTCGGAATAACTTTCCTTCATTCGGAATACCTTGGTTCGGAATGACAATCAGTTCATGCAGAATATTTGATTCACTCGGAATAAATCAAGAAAACACTTCGTTCGGAATATGTGTTGCTCATTCGGAATATTTGATGAAAAGGCTTCGTTCGGAATAAATTCAACTCATCCGGAATAATTTAATTAACACCTTCATCTGGAATAAATCTTTATTCGGAATGTTAAGTTCATCCGGAATAAAAACACTGGTTTGGAAAGTTTTGCTGGTTCGGAATATTAGATGCTCATTCGGAATAACAAAGCTTCATTCGGAATCTGGGTAAACAGAAAATGTGCGAAGAACCGGGGAAAACTAAGGCTACGAATTTAAACCAAAATCAACCAAGTTTTAGCCAAAGATTAACCACTAATCATCTATTGATGATAAACATCAAACCAAATCAATAAAAACACAAAACCACTTGTTTTTAGGAATCAAAATCAACAAAATAAAAACTTAGAACTTAGAATCAATAAGAAAAGGAAGAACAAGATTAAAAGGAAACTTGTATTAAGGATTAAGATTCAACCAAACAATAATAAAAATCAAACTTACATGAAGATGGATCAAAAATTAAAAGGTGCCAAACACCCTAATGGTGTTTGGTTTGCTACGAACCAAAAAGAAAGGAGAAACAGAAAAATGAAAGCTAGCTTTAAAAATGTGAAGGGAAGGGTCTATTTATAGGCCTTGGAGTTGGTTGGTGAGTGGGCTTTCTTCCTTTCTTTTTGTCTTCTCGTCTTTTTAGTAAAGTTGACGTTTTTTACTCTGATTCGGGATTTGTCGATGAATAAATTCAACTCATCTTTTAATTCCTTTTTTAATAGACTTGAGTTCTTCGACACATATAAATCTTCCATATTTGGTCCTTTTCTTCGATAAATCTTCAAATAGGCCCATTGACTTCAAATCTTTTGCATCTCTTGGACTATAGACTTCGCCTTTCGTCTTTTTCTTCGATAAAACCCGTGCAATCCCATGTTTTCTTCAATATTTATCCGGTTGGCTCTGAAAACACAACAAACACACAAACCACGCATAATTCCAAACAAATGATATTAAATACGCGATTTGGTCTCTTTTTAGCAAGAAATAAGTGGTAAAAGGATGGGTGTTTTCACACCTATCAGAGATCTTACATGACGAAGACAAAGGCGTTAGATCAAAGCGATCGGACGAGAAGATGCTTCACCACCAGACAATTTCCATCAATCATCGTCCCTAATTCTTAGTTACATGTCACACGTCATTCAGTTGTCGTTTCAGTCATATGAGTACCGGTACCAGCCGGCCACTCACCTGAATAGTTACATGAATCACCGTCATGAGAATGACCGTCATGGAACTAATAGACAAGAAGATAGTAATCACTACTGTGACAACAACTATCCTAGAAATCGCAACAGAAGTTCCGGCCCCGTACGTGATCAGAAACGCAAAGGATCCATAGTCCAACCGATCCGCCAATTCTGGCATAACAACCTAATATTTGTAGTTCTATTTGTTTCACATTTCGAGACACATGTCAAGACATCAGTCAAGACACATGTCTCATGTATACTTTCCGAAGACACATGCCAAGACACCAGCCATGACACATGTCATGCTTATACTTCCAAGACATGAGTCAAGACACATGACTCACGTCAAATTCTTTAACATCCCTAAGAAATTCAGGGTACCCTCCAAAGGGTATATCCATTTTGTTGTGCCACTATTAATCAGGCCACAAGAATTTCAGTACCATCAGCGGCGTATTAGTAAGATTTGTCACGATTGCTCGATGACACTTTCATCTCTTGCACCCATATTTCATATATTCATGACCATCACGGACGCCATTCGTATTCCCCATGTATACGAAGGTTTTCCTTCAACCAAATGATGAGATCCAAGCTGCTAACGCATTACTTCGGACAGACACGAGTTGAATTTAATCCTAATTATGGACTACGAACAACACACCCTGCTACGATTCATGATTTTGTACAGAAATGTTTAGGCTCCTGAATACATTCAGCATGGTTTTTCATCAGGAAGATCTGTACAAATTGCTATGCTTTCCAAGCACGCACTTTGTTAGCCATGACTGCTAAAGTTTTCTATCTGTCAGTTAAGACACGATCACTTAAGCTTGTACGCATAACCAACGGATTATTCCTAAATCTTCCCATACATTCCACAAGAACCTTAAAGGAGAAGGACGGTAACATGAGATTATGTGTCGACTACCGTCAAATTAAAACAAATCACCATCCATAACCGTTATTCTCCTCCACGTATTGAAAACACGTCCAAGCAACTTTAGGGTGTTAATCACCTTTCCAAGATCAGACTCATGATCATGTCGCCAACAGTGACAAGTGAGAGAGCAGGACATTTCCATGACTGCTAATTATACACGACTTGGCCATGTTAAATTCATGATTTGTTTTAGTCTTATAAATGCTCCAGCAGCATTATGGACTTAATAAATTGAGTTTCACGAACTCAGAAACAAATTCATCAGTATTTTCATCAAATGACAACCTGACCTTCTCTAAGTCTCGAGAGGGCACGATGACCCTATTCGCACAATGTTGCAAATTCTACGACAGAAGAAATTTCACCACGAAATTCTTCCAGTATGAATTTAGGTTGATTACAGTGACACGCTGAATCACATAGATTCTCACGGTTAATCTTACCATGACTCATCTTATGCGTAGGTGAGAACCCTACACTACATTAGGTGTTCCAGAAAATCCTACGCTTAGAGAGGTCTAATTTCGGAGACTCAAAGTTTCGCAAACTCCTATGTATCAAATTTTTACGAAGCAAGATACATTTACGTTCATATCTAAGTACCTGTCATACCAACAGGCTAAGATAGAACACCAACAGACTGAGATGTTTTTCCACCATCAGAAATTGTGAACAGAAATGGGACAAGATCTCTATGGATTTTGGTTACCAGATTAACGTAAACTCAGAAGAAGCATTATGCTATCTGGGTTATTGTCAACAGTTTGACCAAGTCTATAGAATCCTTACATCCGCAAGGATTTCAGAGCCAACAGGTTGATCGGACATGTTCCAGCCAAGGCTCATCCGATCACTTGGTAATCACTCAACTATCGGGCCAGACAAAGGTTCGCATTTGTGCTCCTTATTCACGTTCACGTCCTTGTTCTAAGTTTACGACTTGCTTTCACATCCACGTTCATGACACTATTCACGTTCATGATCGCATCTTGGCTTACGATTTTACGTTCATCTTCGTTCTGGGAAGTTTTGCAAGAACTAGAGAGACCAGACTCAAGTTTAGTACAACTCCCTATCCTCAGATAGACGTTTCACGTCACATTCCACGTCTCACCTTGTAGCGTTTGGTGTACCGCAGTTGTATTCCATGTTCACGATATGTTTCACATGTCATGTTCATTCCACATTCCTCATATCACGTTCACGATATGTTACACGTATCATGGATCACGATATGTTTGCTCATACTACACTCACCATATCTCCACGTATCACGTTCAAAAATTTTCACGTATCACGTTTAATGTTTTTCACGTACTACGTTTCATTATGTCTCGCGTATCGTTACTAATTATCAGTTAAGTTAGAGTGTTTTGCACGATAAAGTTTCAGTTACCCTTACACGTTAAT
Organism: Glebionis coronaria; assembly: GCA_025667525.1. NCBI lineage: Eukaryota > Viridiplantae > Streptophyta > Magnoliopsida > Asterales > Asteraceae > Glebionis > Glebionis coronaria. Next base: position 163,983,764 of record CM046879.1, read on the forward strand.
TCTTATTCCCTCGATCGAATTCAGGATAATCTATCTTACGTTGTAACCAGAAACTTTTACGTATTGTCAAGTCAAGGTCAGGAGGACCAAGATTTATCATTTGTGTCAAGATCTCATAGAGGAACCGTTCCGAGAGTGAAGCCACTTGGAAACGGACGAGTGCAATCCGGATTTTATCCTCTCATCCTTCCATAACCAAGTAAGACTCTTTTAGTCACGTCATGTTCCATGTACTTATAGGCTATGTCACGTTTCACGTCACCTTCATTTCCTTTTATCTTGCATACCTTTCCAGTTTGAGTCGGGTATGTTACGCTTCCAGTTACGTTACCTATAATTCGGAGACGAATTATTCTTTTAAGGGGGAAGAGTTGTAAAACCCGCATGCTTTTACCATGAACAATACACTTATGATCGTACGTACAGGGTTAAGACTTTCCTTACATAACATGAACACGTATCATGAATATTAATTACAAGAATTACGTACGTGTTATTACACGATAAGTATTAAATACGTGTTAGTACATGATAATTATTAACAATAATAATTATAATCACGAACATAAAATCATGAAAATGAAATCACGAACAGATAATTATGTACTTACGTAATTATTAATACGATGAATGTCGTTACGTACAAGTGATTATAATAACATGAATAATTAATAATTACGTAACACGTAAACACGAACAATGAACACGATTATTCTTCGTATTTTAAATCAAACACGGTAAGTCATTACGTACGTAATAGTTACGTTTAAACGTATAATTGTAACCATGGGAAAATTCACGACAGTTTAAAACACGTACTACGTGAACATTTAAAATACACGAACACGCGTACGTTTTAACTAAACACGAAATATAGTACAATAGGGAGGTGTAGTGTTGGGCTGGCGTCCAAAAGAAGGGAAGTGGGCCCAAGGCCCAAGCTGGGTCTCCAAACTGTATGAAAACATGAGGGACAGGGGCTTAGGTTTTATTTTAGACAACATGTAATGAAAACCCTAAAAATCAAACCAGCCGTCACTTTTTCTTGCCTTCCTCCCTGCCGACGCGTGACACAAGCAAATCAAGAACATAAATCGTGGGTTGATCCAGATCAAGGCGGTGTTCGTGAGATTTATTCTTCCTAAACCCTAAAAACGTAAGTAATTAAGATTCCTTTTGATTAATTGTTTGATGTGTTTAAATTGATCAAGAATCTAAGAATTCGATCTAAAAACATATTAATAATACGTTAATACAAAGGGGTGTCGTTTGTTTGTTTAATGCGTTCATATGGCGCACAAATCGAGAGTCAAGAGACTCTCGGTGGTAAAAACAGTCACCAATCGTAACCCTAGATGGGTGTTGGCTGGGTTTTTGTCAGACGGTAGGCAACACAAACTCCAACAGGGGTGTGTTTTGTGCTATCAGTGGGAACCCCCGCAGAGGTGTTTGTTCTGGCAGTGGGAACCGAGAGCGTTATGCTCTCGGTGGGAAATTTATAACAAGCAGGGGAAACCGGCTACTGCCGGTGGCAGTAGCATAACTGCCAAGGGAAACTGGCAGATTAAGGGGGTGTTTGGATTTTGAGTTAAGACAGAATTAAGGGTGTGTTTGGTTGTGGGTTTAAGGGCCGGTTAAGGGGTTGTTTGGTTCGGCTTATATGTAAGCACAACACGAGTTTCACGGGTTATTACGGGTTCGGTTTACGACACGTTTTCATAAAATAATACACGGGTTCGGGTTATTATTTTTACAAGTTTAATTAGCTTTACATGTATATTAATTTATAAGGTAATTAAATTAATAAATCATGACTTATTATTACAAGATTAATTAAATTAATTTAACATGCTATATAATTAATTTAAGTAAAACATGGACATAGGTTTGTTATTAATAATTAATAATACATGATTTTAACCTAAGTATTTTATTATTTAATTTAGACTATAGTAATTAATTAATTATTAAACATGACTTATAGTTAATTAATTATCATGACTTAGGTTATATTTATATTAATATTAATATATGTTTTAACGTAAGTATATTATACACTTAATTTAATTAAATCATGTTTATATTTAATTAAATCTTATAACCTATAGTTTATGTAATTTACATGTTATAATTAATAAACTATAATATTTAATCACATGACTTAGAATATTAATCAGTAAAACTTAAGTTATCTTTTTAGCTTAATAATCCAGCGTATTTCTATTTATGGAAACTTTCTATTTTTAGAAACTTATTTATTTAAGCAGCTAATCTAATTATGGAAACTTTCTATTTTTTAAAAACTCATCTGTTTTAAGCAATAAATCTATTTTGGAAACTTTCTATTTTTGAAAAGTTTCTATTTTTGGAAACCTATTATTTTTAGAAAGTTAATTTGTTACACAAGTATAATAATACAAGAATTACAAGTGATACTTAATCAGAATATATAGGATACCAGATAAACACAATATAACGTTAAAATCAGTACAACAAGACATGAAAATATAAAACAAGCTAAAACATGATTTATAAAAACCAGTTACGTACTCAGTAATCAGAATACTTATACATGTATCCTATATATGTAGCATTAGTGAAATCGAAGTAGGACTCTCTTCCGTTCGTCTTCTTCGTTCACTGGACACAAGGTACGGATTCTCCGTCCTTTCAGTATGGAAATTCTTCCTTATTAGGACTCCCCGTATGCAGCCAATTGTTTTCCCCAGTATATGTTTTGAATTGCTTATGTTAAATTAGATACCTGAAGCCATATACATGCATGACCAGTTTCACCTAGTTATGGAGGTACCATAACCATAACATTGGAGGCACCAGTGTTATGACTCCACCACGACGGAGTGATAGCTCGTGGCGTCCCTTCAGCTTTTGGCCATATTATTATTATTATCATGTGGGGCGTATGGGTGCATCCTATTTTACATGTTTTCAGCAGATTATTCAGGTGAATGTGGTGTGTGTCTTGCATCCTTCACAAGGAGCTGATCCCTCCTACCCAAACAGTTATATTAATTAGAGGCAGCCCCTCTAATTGCATGACGAGGTCACCCCTACAAGTATTCATGCACGTTGATATTTCATGACCTATATTGGTTAATGGTAAACATGTTAAACAGTTTTTATAAGATAAACATAAGGCTTTTCAAACTATAAAACCAGTTTTATTAAGCTATACCAGGTTTTCTAGGACATATACATTTCCGCTGCTATATGTTTTACATGCTTATATTATTCATTCCATGCTTGTATATCCGTGCACTGAGCGTTATGCTCAGTCGTTACTTTCCTTTTCATGTCCCAAAACGGCAGGTACCCAAGGACAAACTCGAGCATTTGGAGGACGTGCATAGGATGGAAGCTGCCATAGACTTCTTTTCCTTTTGCCTTCATATATTTATGCTTGTGTAGTCTTTGTTCATTTCATTTACTTTATTTATGTTTTGGGCTTATGTTTGGGAACCGATGTTTGATTTCGGTTTTCCCTATGGTCATGTATGTTTTACTACATATTACCTTGCATGCTTTGATGACACGCCATAATTTTGCGTAACGGTCCACTTATCAAAGTGGGGTGTTACATAAACGAACATCAATACCAGCTTTCTTCGCATAAGTTTTGTAGTACTCGTAAGCCTGGTCAATCGTGTATACATAAGACCAACTTTTGGCATTTCAGAATCATCAACATCATGAACCCACGTCTTAAAACCACCGTATTCGGACATAAAACCAATAGAGAATCGAACGAGTTCATAAACATTATTTGTTGCAAAATTTACAAAAACAATAAATAATGATGAACAAACAAAGTGAATATTTTTTACATTATCAAAAAACTAATGAACATTTAATCATTAATCATTAATAAACTGTGGAACACATAAATAGTTACCAAAATCAGTACATTAGTTAACTTCCTTTAAATTTTGATGTTTAAAAAGTGTGTTTCAAATATATTTTGAAATATTGATGAACATCAGTATAATTTTAATACTGATGAACATCATTTAAGTCAGATAGTTAAAAATGTTCATCAAAATAAAAAAAATCTAACATAATCATAAAAATACTAAAAACATCAGTATAATTTTAATATTGATGAACATAATACAAATCATATAGTTAAGAATGCTCATCTACACATAAGTGAGCTAAAAAATACAAAAATCATTCTTAAGATTTAAATATTTTTGAACATCATACACATTAGTGAGATAAAATTGTTCTTCGAACAAAAACCTGAAATAACCTTGTCTAAACACTTGATGAGCATCAGTAGCCATTAAACCCCTAATTCAATCCAATCCAATTAACCCGATCAAAACGGTTAAAAAACCCTAATTTGATCCAATTAACTGATCAAAACAGTTAATAATCGCCAATTTAATACAATTAACCTATCAAAATGGTTAAAACCCCTCAATTTGATCCAATTAATCGATCAAAACAGTTAAAACCCCTAATTTGGTCAAAACGGTTAAAAACCCTAATTTGAGCAACGAACACGATCTAAAGATGAAAGAATGATATGATATGAACCTTAATTTTGCAAAATATGAATAGATGAAATAATGATAAAAAATTAAAAAGGTGAAACTTAATGAATGAAAAAAACGAATGGAAATCATTGTGGGGAAAACGATTATACATACCCACAAAAAATAATTGAAGAACAATAAAGAAATTGAAAAAATTAATTGAAGAACGAAAGGATAAACCAAGAAAGAAAATGAGGAAAACTAGAAAGAAAAAAAAACAAGGAAGAGAGTATAAAAGATAATGATGTAAAAAGACCAAATTACCCTTGCATAAAAAAGTAGGGGATGACAGGTGTCACCCCCTAAACACTTTTTAGACTTTGTAAAAAAGTCACACTTTTCAAAAGATCAGGAACCTTTTTTCCAATATCAGCACATGCCTTCTTCACAATCTCAAGAACTCCTTTATTTTGATTTTCATCTCTATAGTTTTATTTACAATTTTATCTATATATTTGAAACTGGCTACCTTAAACTACACAACGAGACTTGCATTTTGGCAAATTTGAGTACACAATTACCCGATCCATAATATTTGTATTATCTGAATGTCTCTTTACTTTGTTGCAACTTTAATTTCATGTTTTAATGAAAGTCTTTATCGATCAAAAAAATAGTTTGTGGATTTGAATTGATGTTAAATACATATATTGGGGTTTAAGCTATTAAATAACCAGTCTCTTTATCGAATATTTTAATATGGCACATGATTACTTGAATGATACGCCCATTATCAACTCCGTGCTAATATATCATTTTTTTACCGGCTACTTGTTGGTAACCTAAAAAAGCCTTACATTTTTGTGTTTTATATGCCTACATCACTTAAAACTCATATCAAAACACTTTTATTGCCTCATAACGAGGCTCTACACATCCATACACCGACCACCACCACCATCACCCACGACCACCTATCAATTATCACCATCATCACATACCGTTACCTATCACCCGCCACCACTACTACGTGCCACTCACCACCACCAACATCTCCTAACACAACCATCACTACCCCACCACTACCCACCACCTCATAAACAACAACCTTTACTCACCCACCACCGCCACCATCCACCACTCGCAAACACCATCAACACCAACCACCAAACGGCACCAATAAACATCACCACCTACCACTTGCCACTAGGGGTGTCAAATGGGTCAACCCGACCCGATCCAAACCCGATAAAGCCTTATAGGGTCGGGTCGATTCGGGTCTAGTTAGCTTATCAGGTTTATCTGGTCAACCCGATAAACCCGATAGTGTTATAGGGTCGAGTTAGGGTTTTGATAATTTTGTTATTGGGTTGACCCGATAAACTCGATAAGGTACCATAACATATTTAAAAATCTATAAATTTTGATCTAAACTCGTGTCTTACATTCTATTAGTGGCAACTTTTAATATGTTTGCCACTTTATAGATACTTTCAATATGTCATGTGTGAACTAGGTAAACTCTGCAGCGAATCATGATATTGTTGTAGTGTATTTGTAGGTTTGCATCAGTAGCTTTGGTGTTTTTTTTCCTATCATGATGCTACTAAACGCAAAGTTTTATATATCTACTGATGAATAACTAATCTACATACTATCAAACAAATCTCGTCAAATAGTTACTGGTATGGTAACATACGTTGGACTCTATTTTTTTCATTATATATTAGATTCAATCAAATACAATTCTGTTAACAACTTAGACGAATGGCAAGTAGATATCCATTATTATATATAACACATATATGTTTAGTGACAAAAGTTCCCTAAGGAACATGCATTCAAAAAAGAAAAAAGGAAGCAATCTCCACCATCCATTTAAATCACATCTAATGGTGTATATTAATTTTTTAAAATTTAATTAAAAAACACACTTTCATCCTATTTCTTAAAAATTAAATATCTCTCAAACCATTAATCGTTATGAAAAAATAATTATACCGTCACGACGAGAATTAAATTATCTTTCTATAGATATGCACTTCTATATACTTTCGATGAACTTTTTTTTAAAAATTTCGTAAAAAAATCACATGTGATTCTTGAAAAATTACATGTGATTCTCGAAAACTCATGTTTGATTTATTATTTTAAAAATCACATTTGAATTTGTAATGTCACATGCGATTTGTAAAAATCACGTGTATTTTTTAACGAGAATTTCAACATTGTAAAATCGTTAAAAGTATATGAAAATAACCGTCTATTAAATGATAAAAATATTTTCGTTATTACTTTAAAATCATATGTGATTTATGTGAATTACATTAGAAATGTTTAAATCACATGTAATTATGTTAATATATTAAAATGTTTGTTGCCATTTGTTGGAAATACGTTTTACGCATTTAGAAAGTCTCGGTCACTCCAACAATGTAGTTATAGGCTCGTAGTTAAGTTTAATGTCATTTATTACATAGCCCGACCCAAGAGCATGTTCATGGGCCGGAAGCCCAAGTCCTTTAAGGACTTGGGGTATTTAAACCTCTTTCCACCATGGAAAGAGGTGTTGGTTGTTTTATTCTCTCATTTCAATATATGTGTTTTCTTTCATTTCTCTCTCTAACTCTCTCTCTCTAGAAAAACATCAACCCCCTTGTTTTACAAGATTATCATTGTTCTACAATTGGTATCAAGAGCATGGGATGAGATAAAGGCTTGTTTTTGTGTTGAGTCATGTATTCTTTACATTCGTAGAGTACAAGTTAGCTTTTTGGCCGAAATCTTCAAATTTTTTCATTTGATCGTAGTGATAGGTAGTGTAACATAGGAATTTGGGCTTAAACGTGTTCTTGGTATCTTGTTTTTCATTAAAACTTCAGTTTTCTTGGATCAAAAGTGCAAAAAAGTGTGTTTTCTACATTCCGAAATTTCAGCAGAAGCATCCATCAGAAAGTACAAACTGTACTTGGGCCTCCATCGCAATAACTTAACCATCGGAAAGGGTTAGGTTTCTACATTGTGATCGTTGGATTTTTATTACTTATTCCGATCTGAATCATTCCGATAGCTATTGCGCTCTGAGATTCCGACGGGTATAAGGAAGGTGTGTTAAGTCGTTACTCTGCTTAAATTTTGTAAGCCACTTTGCGATCTAGATTATTCCGATAGCTATTGCGATCTGAAGCATTCCGATAGACATAGCATTGCGATCTAGGCATTCCGATACCATCATCATTGCTACAAGGTTACATTGCGATCTAAAAGCATTACGATCTGAGTTGATTCCGATAGTAAGACTTTCCGATCTAGGTATTCTGACAGAAAGAACATTGCGACAGAACTTGTTTTAGATACTTAGTGGATTTTCTTCTATTTGGCATTTAATTTGGTAATTTGGAAACGTTCAAAAGCTAATACTACAACAAGATAACAATATCTTTTAGTTAACAACACAAAAACTCATAACTTTATTTCATTGTTCGATCATCTTTGATAATCTTATTCAAGGGATCACAAAATGAATTCACATTCATTTATGGGAACTATGACTTCACTCACTGATATATCGATCATTTCGGGTACCGATACTCGCCCGCCTTTGCTCATCAAAGATTTATTTGAATCATGGCAAAGTCGAATGAGAACATACATCATGGGCAAACAAAGTGGTCGACTTATGCTAGAATCAATTGACAAAGGTCCATTAGATTGGGGAGAGGTTACCATTAACAATGTGACAAGGCCAAGGCAGTATCATGAGTTAACCGATGCCAACAAAGCCATTGCAGATGCCGATGAAAGGGCTGTTCAGACAATTCTTCAAGCCCTTCCACCCGATATCTTCAGAATGGTGAGTGAACATAAAGTGGCCAAGGATCTTTGGGATCGACTTGCGGTTTTGCTACAAGGGACATCTCTCACTAAGCAAGAACGAGAATGTCAATTATATGATTTGTTTGATAGATTCCAATACATTCCAGGGGAGACTCTCCATGATTTTTACTGGCGTTTTACCACTCTGATGAATGACATGAATGTCTATAATCTAAGGATTGAACAATTCCAGTTAAACACCAAGTTTTTGAACACACTACCCCCTGAATGGAGTCAATATGTGACGGATGTCAAAATGATTCGTGATCTACACAAGTCCAACTTAGATCAACTGTATGCTTTCTTACAACAACATGAGAAGCATGTGATCCAAAACCGAATCTCTCAAGGACCCTATCATGAACCAATGGCATTATTGGCAAATCATCCTACACTATCATTTCACAACTCTCCGCTTGCTTTAGGACACAAATCTTCATATCAACCTGTGTATCAAACACCAAGCTTTCCACAGTACTCGATTCTGCCATCACCACCAACATCTTATCACCAACCAGCAACATCATCATCACAAGGAGATTCACACCCATCACCTTATGCTTCACACCAGTATTCACCATATCAATCTCCCACCAACCCTGTTAGTACCTATCCACAACTCGAGGCTCCTCAACATCATTACTCACATCAAGAAAGTGTTCCAACCAGTCAGTTTGTTGCTCAACCAGCATCAGCATTATACTGTGAAGATGACATCCCTGTCCCTGAACTTAAACAAGGAGATAGCCCTACTGAAATCCTAGCTCTGTTGTCTGCATTTTTAAGTCAAACTTTGAACAAAAGAGGTTACCGAGGTTCAGCACCAACTAACAATCAGTTAAGGAACTCGTCTAACTCTCGACAACAGGCAACAATTCAGGACGGCAGGGTCATGGTGCAACCACTTCAAGGGAGATCAAATTCGTCTACTGCTGGTGCACGTTCATCCAATACTACTGCTACAAGGACTAACAGCACTGGTAAAATGAAGGTGGTTATTTGCTACAACTGCAAAGGGGAAGGGCACATGGCCCGAGAATGCAAGCAGCCTAAGAGGAGAAGGGACGACACATGGTTTAAGGAGAAGATTTACCTGGTGAATGCTCAAGCCCAAGGTCGTGAGCTTGATGAAGAAGAATTGGCATTCCTTGCAGATCCAGGAGTAGCGGAAACTGATCGTCTCACAACAGTCATCACCAACAATGCTGCTTATCAATGTGATGATTTGGATGCATATGACTCGGATTGTGATGATTTTAACACCGCCAAAGCAGCTCTTATGGCAAATCTTTCACTCTATGGGACTGATACCATTGCTGAGGTACCAAATACTGCTACAGATACTAGCACTGTACCTTATCAAGTTGAGCAAATGTCTGCGTATTCGGAAGAGCCTCCGGTGGTTAGTAATTCAATCGATGAGACAAACAATGATAGCAATAACATTGCAAGTCCTCAGATTTTGAGTGAACCACAACTGGAAGCTCCTATGACTATGAATTCGTCTGCTCAACCTGATCTAGTTATGGTCCCTGCATCTTTGCTTAGCCAAATGAATAATGCAGTCCGTGAAACCCTTAATGCTAATCAGACTTTATCTGCCGAGCTTGCTTTGCATAAGGACAAGGTTAAAACCTTGGAAATGACTCCTGTGTCCACTACCTTAACCAATCCTGAATTTGATAGGTTTAGGAAAGTTCAAATGGACAATCTGCTAGAAATTGAAAGTTTAAGAGCAAACCTTTCGAATGAGCTTAAAGAAAAAGAGTCAGTCGTTACTAATTTTCAACAACTTCAAACAGATTTTGAAATTCTGGAATCCAAACAGCTTGAAATGGAAATTAAGACGTCTAACAGAATAAAATAAACGGAACTTAAGCTTTTAAAACAATATGCTGCTTCACATCTAGTACACTTGTTTCATAATTCATTTAAAGAGTTCAACTTATCGCGTCTCATAGACTTACCACCTAACCCGGGTTATGCAAAGCAAGCACTTAACCACAACCCCCGACTGTATGATGCAACAAAGTTAGGATTGGCATTAAATCCGATAGTGTTCTCAAGTGATTCTATAACACCATACGATGAAAAGCAGTTAAAACTACTTTTGACATATCCTGAATATGATTATGCTTCAATGAATGCAAAAAATGCCACAATAGATCTTAGAACTCGTTTTAATATGAAAAAGAAAACTCTCCAAACATCCACTTTCATGCCGACTAGAGAATGCCTTAGTATAATTCCTACACTTGTCAACTCGGACAAACCAAAGGAAATTCCTAAGAATCTTCCCCCGGTTAGTACGGCAAGGCTCAGTATTGAAGAGCTTGGGCAATACCTTACCGATTTTGACAAGGTCATCTTGGAATGTACGACTTCAACGGCTCAAACCGCTGGAGAATGGGCATTCGAACACATGAAATCGGTGTTTGAAGAAGCAATCGTTCCATTTGTGAATCATATTAAACAAGGAGTCTATAATCTAGCGTGTAATTTAAGTTTTGAAATTGGTGAAGTTCAAAAAGTTTTCAATAACATGGATGATGCTTATGAACAACACTCAATTGAAAAGGAAAAGATCTTATCAGAATATGACTGCTTTTTAGAACATATGGTGTCTCTTGAAGTGATGCAAGTTGTTACTATTCAATATACTCATGAAATTTCATCTACTGTGAATATTTGTGATGATGTGCATAAATCTGTGAATACTAATGAACATGTGAATACTGTAGAAAATCATTCTTGTCATGAATCCAACGCTGAATTTTTAAAGCTTCAGGATTCATATAATACACTTTCAAAAAGTTTTAACGAGCTTCAACAACATTCCATATCTCTTGAAATTGAGAATCAATCTAAAAATGAAACTCTTTCAAAACTAAATGATGGTGGAAACTCCGTTGAGACAAGTGACAAGATGATTCAGATGGTTCAAAATTTAGAAGAAGAGATGATGAGACTTAAGAGAGAATTAGTAGAAACAAAAACGGAACTAGAGGCTGCAGAGGCTAACAATCATGTCCTAGAAACTAGAATTAATTCTATACTAGGAGAGCGTGAACAAGTAAGGCAGGGAGACTCACAAATTTCTGGTTCAATAGAAGAACACCTCGCGTTTAATGCGACAGAGCGAAAGTCTTTAATTGACAAACTGAACAAGAAATGTGAGGAAACCTCTGACCTAAAAATTCAGCTTATAGACAAAAACATGGTTTTGGCCGAGTTAAAGGAGACACTTCTTCTCACCCGACAAGAAGTTGTTAATAACTTAGCTAGCAATTCTGCACCGTCCTCTAGTGCTCCAACAACCAAGTCAGTAGTGCTTTATAAGAACCCGCTCCATAAGAAAAACCCGGTTACCTACGATGACTATATGAAGAACGCAACTAAGCACGTAGATCTGGTTAGGGATATTTTAGATGATCTGTATGCGCTAGATCCCTCAAGCAGTTACTACTACACAGCTCATGAATATATTAAGCGTGTTCAATATTGCTTAGCATATTTGCAATATATAGGCAAACCGGGTTCTGCACTACTCACTACTCGACCCATTGCTGTAACTCCATTCAATAAAACTCCAGGAGCAAAACCGTCATTGACACAATCAAGTAAGGCACCTTTAAAATCTGTAACTAATGTTCCCTTGGCTTCTACAGGAGTAAATGTGTCCACTAGGGCTAAAGGATCTCGAGGAAAGAAAGATAGGATCAAGCCTTCCACTAATAGGACTGAGAAGAAGAAAGTAGAAGTGCACCCTAGGAACGTTATTTCAGTTTTAAATAAAAAGAATCATGTAGCTAAGACAAAAGGTCCTCTTTATGAGTGGAAACCTAAGCAAAGTGTGAATTCTAATGCGAAATGTTGGAATTGTAACGAATGTATGTTTTCTAAGCATCATGATTTATGCCTTATTGATCACGTGAATGAAATGCATGCTATTAAGAACAATCTTGAATGGACTCCAACAGGGAAGAAATTTACCCAAGTTGGGTGGCAATGGAAACCCACTGGTAGGACCTTTACTGCAAATGGAACTACGTGCCCTTTAACTAGGATCACATCCACGGAAGTTAGGTCTAAGCGTCCTTTAAATAGGAACACTAGCACTAAGAAATGGAAAAAGCGCCCTTTAACTAGGTCTGCCCCCATTAATGTGCCTACCAGTGGTAATGTCCCCAGTCAAAAAGTTCCTCAGAATAATAGACAACTAGAATCTAAGCCAACCACTAGTAAGAAAATCTGGAAACCTAAAGTTTTATCTGATAGCAAATCTAAGATAACTATATCTGTACCTGCTAACTCAGAAGAACAATTAGAATCCGATACATCGTCTGTGTTTGGTAAAATTTTCAGGTCGTCCAAATTATTCTTTGGTATTTGGACTCGGGGTGCTCCAAACATATGACTGGAGACCGCTCGATGCTCAAAAATTTCGTCAGCAAGTTTCTAGGAACGGTAAAATTCGGCAACGACCATATTGCAAAGATTATGGGTTATGGTGAATATCAAATTGGGAATGTCACGATTTCAAGGGTTTACTATGTAGAGGGACTTGGTCACAATCTATTCTCAGTAGGACAATTCTGCGATTCTAACCTTGAAGTGGCCTTTCGACAACATACTTGCTTCATTCGCGATCTTGCAGGAAATGACTTGTTAAAGGGTTCTCGAGGGGATAATCTCTATACTTTGTCTATTCAAAACATGATGGCCGCCTCTCCTGTTTGCTTACTCTCCAAAGCATCTAAGACCAAGTCATGGTTGTGGCATCGTCGGTTATCTCATCTTAACTTTGATGCTATTAACCATTTGGCTAGAAACGAACTTGTTCGTGGTCTTCCGAAACTTAAGTTCGACAAGGATCATTTATGTTCCGCATGTTCATTGGGGAAAAGCACCAAGAAATCTTACAAACCTAAAGCAGAAGACACCAACCAAGAACCACTTTTGCACATGGATCTTTGTGGGCCAATGCGTACAGCTAGTGTGAGTGGTAGAAAATACATCCTCGTCATAGTGGATGATTTCTCAAGGTTTACATGGGTAAATTTTTTAGCATCTAAGGATCAAGCACCAGAGTATATCATTACCTTCTTAAAAATGATCCAAGTACGTCGTAATGCTACTGTTCGCCGCATTCGGACTGATAACGGCACTGAGTTCGTTAATCAGACTCTTTGAACTTATTATGAAAAGGTTGGTATTTCTCATGAAACATCTGTGGCTCGCACTCCACAACAAAATGGTGTCGTTGAAAGACGTAACCGTACACTGATGGAAGCTGCTAGAACTATGTTGATTTATGCGAATGCTCCCTTATTCTTATGGGCAGAAGCAGTGGCAACCGCATGTTATACCCAAAACCGCTCAATCATTCGCAAACGTCATGGTAAAACTCCATATGAGCTTCTTCATGGACATAAACCCGATATTTCCTATCTTCATGTGTTTGGTGCACTTTGCTATCCAAATACAAATAGTGAAAATCTGGGAAAACTTCAACCGAAGGCTGATATTGGAATTTTCATTGGCTATTCACCTGCAAAGAAGGCTTACCGGATTTATAACCGTCGTCTTGGCAAGATTGTAGAAACTTTGGATGTCGATTTTGATGAGCTGACAGCAATGGCTTCTGAGCAACACAGCTCTGAACCCGCATTACACGAGATGGGAACCGGTACAATCAGTTCCGGCTTAATTCCCAACAACCCTACTTCTCCATCATTCATACCACCAACAAGGTCCGAGTGGGATAAGTTATTTCAACCTATGTTTGATGAATTCTTTGATCCACAGAGTAATGATTCTTCAGTACCCGTAGCAGTAGCTCCGATTCCCGTAGTTGTTGCTCAAGATAATGGAAATGAATCAGAGGCAACTACTGTTACTCTTGAACAAGATGTACCATCCCCTACCAATTCTCAAACAACACCTGAATCATCACCCCCACTCGTTCCTAATGATGTTGAAGAGGAACTATATGATCACGATCTGGAATATGCTCACTTACAAGAGCTTCCTTTCTTTGGTTCACATATACCTGATGACCCTACTGGTGCGTCTACCTCAGAGGAAGCTCCTGCAATCGTTCACTCCCGAACACCACGGATTGAAACTCACAACACTAAATGGACAAAGGATCACCCAATCCGCAATATTATTGGTGACATCGATCGACCAGTCTTAACACGCCATCAACTCCAAGAACATGCATTATATTGCTATTTTGATGCATTTCTGTCAGACACTGAACCTAAAAACTGGCAACAAGCCATGACCAAATCATCATGGATTGAAGCAATGCAAGAGGAACTCAATGAATTCCAAAGTCTTGAAGTGTGGGAATTAGTTCCGTTACCCAGCAACGTTGAAATCTTGACACTGTTGTGGGTATACAAGGTTAAGCTCGATGAGTTAGGTAGTGTGCTGAAAAACAAAGCTAGATTGGTCGCTAGAGGTTACAAACAAGCTTTGGGTATCGATTTTGAAGAATCCTTTGCTCCTGTTGCACGATTGGAGGCAATTAGACTATTCCTTGCTTATGCTGCTCACATGAATATGATCGTCTACCAAATGGATGTTAAGACGGCATTTCTTAATGGTGAATTAAGGGAAGATGTCTATGTAAGCCAGCCTAATGGATTCGTCAATTCAGAGTATCCTAATCATGTGTACAAGCTCAAGAAGGCTCTTTACGGGTTGAAACAGGCTCCACACGCGTGGTATGATCTCTTATCGACGTATCTCATCTCCAAAGGTTTCTCCAAAGGCAAAGTGGACCCCACATTATTCATTCTCAAGGAGGACAACGACATGATACTGGTACAAATTTATATTGATGATATAATATTTGCTGCTACTAATCAACGTTTGTCTGACCGTTTTGAGAAAATTATGTCCACACGCTTTAAGATGTCAATGATGGGAAAAATTTCATTTTTCTTAGGGTTGCAAATTTCTCAGAATCCCAGAGGCATCTTTATTAATCAATCCAAATTTGCTCTTGAATCTTTAAAGAAATATCACTTTGAAAACTGTGACCCCGTGGATACTCCAATGGTGGAGAGATCCAAGTTAGATGAAGATAAGGAAGGGATAGCTGTCGATCCTAAACTTTACCGTGGAATGATCGGCACCCTTCTCTATCTGAGTGCTAGCAGGCCTGATTTGCAATTTGCTATAGGCATGTGTGCCCGGTATCAGGCTCGGCCTACCGAAAAGCACTTACATGTTGTGAAAAGGATCTTTCGGTATCTAAAAGGAACACTTAATCGTGGTCTGTGGTATCCGAAGGATTCTTCTATTGCATTAATTTCATATGCAGATGCAGATTATGCCGGGTGTCAAGATACCAGACGTAGCACTTCTGGCAGTGTGCAACTCCTTGGAGATAGACTTATCAGTTGGGCATCAAAAAGGCAGAAAAGCGCTGCGGTATCAAGTACTGAGGCTGAATACATAGCTATGTCCGGTTGTTGTGCTCAAGTTCTTTGGATGAGATCACAATTGACTGACTACGGTCTTGGATTCAACAAAATCCCGATGTACTGTGATAACAAAAGTGCAATCGCTCTATGCTGCAACTATGTTCAACACTCTCGAGCAAAGCACATTGACATCCGCTACCATTTCATCAAGGAGCAAGTGGAAAATGGAGTGATCGAACTATACTTCGTCAACACTGAGTATCAGCTGGCAGATATATTCACAAAGGCCTTAGATCAAGGACGCATCGAGTTTTTGATCGAAAAGCTAGGCATGAAATCATTTTCACCAGCAACACTTAAGGAGTTGGCAGAAGAGTCTGAAGAATAGTACTGGTAAACTATTCTCGAGTATCCTTTGATCGTGATCTTGTATATTATAGTACATACTTAAACCATCAAAAGCAAAATACAAAAATATAAAATCAAGAAAATACATAAAAAATATAAAACCAAGAAAACCCATAAATATTTTTTTTCTTTTCAACTCGGGCATGTCTTTTAGTACGGTAATATTTACGGCTTTAGAAATGTCGATTACTATTGACACGGCGCCATAAATAGAGTCCGTATAAAAGTTGTACAAGTTTTAAAACATGCCCATTATGGCTTGTAGTTATTTTTGACTGCAACCCGCTTTTCGTGTTAAAGTCACGTATTTCTTTTGAAAACGTTGGCTCACAACAGGAATTAAGTTTCTCGGGCAAGGTTTTACTTTAAAACCTTGTAAGGGGCCAAGTTTACTTAATAACCTGGTCTAACACAAATTCGTGTACGTTTCAGTGCACTTATCTTGTTTAAAATAAGAGAAATCTTATTTCCACCAGAATCGTTCTATACAATCACTTAACTGGCAAATGTCCTCATTAATAGTTGTGTCCCTAATATCTTTGATTACTGCTCTTTAAATAGAAAACGGGTCAGGGATTAAGGGGGAGCAAATATTAATTCTTTAAGATAACAAATTTGGTCGTTCAAAAGGATTATCAGAAAATATTAGCTACCCATCATTTTCAGTTACGCTATGAGTGCCATGTGTGATTTAAGTATATCTTGGATAGGTCATTAACATTTTGGCGTCAAGTATTTGTGTTTGTGTTTGGGAATGAGTTTATTATAAGCTAAGTTAACTTGAACTTTCACTTTATCTTACAAATAGGGGGACCAGTTTTGCAATTTTGCAATAATGGTAGGGGATTGAAGCAATTTTGACCAAGTCAAAGGCCAACCCCCTCCTTTCCGTCGTCATTTGAAACACACACAAAACACACTCCCGTCTGCCATTGTTGAAGACCTCAAAGCTTCATCTTGATCCAAGATTGATTACTTATTTCTTGATTGCTTCATTATCTAGGTAACAAATCTGTGGCTTAATTAATCTCGTCAAACATGTTTCATCATCATTAATCAACACAGAATCCACAGTTTCAAGATTTCGATTTAGGGTTTTAATTTTTGCCCTGAATATGTATTTTAAGTGCTGGGATTTGTTAAGGATACATTATTACACATTGGTTTTGCTCAGAATCGCTTAAAACGTTGCCTAAAATTCCAGATCGTGAAGTCAAAGTTGAGATCGAATCCCTGTCACGGATTTCGATGTAGATTGCGATACATCATTGCGATGCTCTCATTGCGATGAGTCATTGCGATGGTTATATTGCGATGGGTCGTTGCGACGAGTCATTTCGATGGTTCGTTGCGACAGGCTCATTGCGATGGCCATTCGATGGTTCATTGCGATGGCGTGTTGCGATGGCACATTCCGATGTGTCATTGCGATGGATTCGCACTATGTATTGCGATGGGTTATATTGCGATGACTTCTCAGTTATTCCGATGGAAATGCACTGATTGCGATAGCCTTAGATATTGCGATAGGATGGTATTTCATTAGGATTCCGATAATTGTTTCATTGCGATGGTATGGTTAGGATTCCGATGGTTTGCTACATTGCGATGGAATTAGGTCTCTTATTATTATGCTATTGCCTTAGGATATACCATGAGTTCGGCCTAGCTTGCACTAATTCTTCTTTAGCTTTAAGTTCTTTAGGGCCATTTAAACGAAACCAAGTGTTGTTGAAATAAGCCAATTTTTATCTCATAAGAATACTTGAACGGTTTCTTATTACAGAAGTTCATCTTATTTAATAAGTTGATTCCTATGTAAACAAAAGAGATACAAATTACTTACTCAATGTCTTGGGTTTGTGTTTCCAGGCCATGGCAGACAAAGCTTCATCTTTGTTCAAGCCCACTATCTTTTGGGTTGAGGGTAATCCTACAATTCCTGACGTAGTAGTTGAAACTAAATCAAAACCCACTGAAGTTTTGGTTGAAATCAAACCAAGACCTACTGAGGTGTTAGTAGACATCAAACCTAAACCTACTGAGGTTTTGGTCATGACCTCCAAGAAATCCAAATATTGTAAGAATTAAGGCTAGGACGGTATCTCCTTAGAATAAAATTATCATTGACATTCATGCCATTTTCCTAAGTGCATTGCTATATGTAAGGACCTTGTTCATCTGATGTATGTGTGAATGTTGTGGTAATAAGTGTAATGATATTTTTCCTGTGTTTAAAATTGGCATAGATTGAATATATCTACATATGTTGTGTATATCATTTGTGAATATGTCATCAAAGCAGGAAAATGTCAATCACCGAGGAAGAACAACGACTCCGTGATCTTGAACTTGTCCCGCTCAGTAATAGGCTTCCATATGCTGAGAACAACTCTAG
Organism: Glebionis coronaria; assembly: GCA_025667525.1. Classification (NCBI taxonomy): domain Eukaryota; kingdom Viridiplantae; phylum Streptophyta; class Magnoliopsida; order Asterales; family Asteraceae; genus Glebionis; species Glebionis coronaria. The sequence continues at coordinate 164,002,384 of CM046879.1, forward strand.
ATTACAAGATGATTTTGATCCGGTTTTACCTGCTTTCAAAATTGCCACGGATATCCTAGACATATCACCCATCAGCGACACACTCAGACGTACTGCATCTGTTCCCGAAGTCTACATCCATGAATTCTGGAATACTGCATCTTTCTCTAACAAGACTATATCTTTCGAACTGAACAAAACACCAAGGGTACTCAACTTGAGCATTTTTCGAAAATTGTTTAAGCTCCCTAGGTTGGCACAAGGAGAACAATTTGTGGCTAACCCAAAGAATGATGAAGTGCTTAGAGTCATTCGTGCCATGAATTATGAGGGTGAAATTAACAGTCCATCACAATTTAACACCTCACGCATAGGGCAACCCTGGAAAGCAATTATCACTATCATCGTCAAGTGTCTCACTGGTAAAACTAGGGGCACCGATGCAATGAGACCACCACAGGCTCACTTATTTTGGGGATTGTATACTGCATCAAAAGTCGATTATGCACTTCTTCTCTGGCAAGAATTTTGTTATCAGATTACTGGAACGAAGAAGAAATCCGTGCATCTTCCATTCTCGAGATTCACCAAGCTCATTATCCACTATTTTATGAAGAATGACCCAACCATTGACACTCGCGGGAAGTTCTTTTATCACACCAAAGATGATGATTATGTGATTCTCTCAATGAATGCAGACACAAATTCCACAAAGTATGCATTACTTCCTGCACTAGTACCTGACACGATGATTAATGATGGAATCAAGGAGAGTGATAAATACCAAGAAATGCTTCGAGACATTGACGCACAATTCAAGCGGGCAAATTTACCACCCTCAGAGAAGCAAAAAGGTAAACGCAAGAAACGTGTTTCACAGCGTCAACCAGCTGCTCCTAAAGATAAACGCTCAGGAAAAATGCAAATTATTGATGAAGATGATGAAGATGAGCTGATCCACACTGAAGAAGAACAAGAAGAAGAAGTACCACTCCGCAAGCCTAAGAAAGCAAGGAAAGCTAAAGGCAAAGAGGCAAGTGTTGCTCAAAATGATCCTGTTCAACAACAACTTTCTGAAGAAAAAAGACTTCGTATTATTCTTCAACAAAGTCGACAGGAAGCCTTTGGTGGATCAGGCTCAAGGGTATTTGATGACTTAGCAGATTTTGGTAATCCTGATGATGATACGGAATTCTTCGACGAAGAAGATACTTATGAAGATGAGTATGAAGATGCTGCTACCTTTCAACTTGAAAGTCGGGAACCAAGTGAAGAACGTGAGAGCAGTGCTGACACAGATACAAGTATGATGTATCGAGATGCAAATATCACCACATCTCTGCCTGAACCGACTCACATGGTACTAAATGAAGATGCTCATGCAACTTTCATTCCAGACACACAACTTCAAAGTAAGTCTACTTCAAACTCTGATGATGTTTTGAAATATCTCAATTTAGAAGGGGAGGGTGTTGAGGTCACCAACACTGATCCGTCAACAAACGAACAAATGGTGGATGTCCCTATAACCACTATTACATCAACCACCACTTCCCTACTTTCAACCCCAATTATCAGTGAGGTCCCGACCACCACCATTACACCCGCAACTGTTGAACAACAAGTATCAACCACCACCATTACCACGGAATCTACACCAGCATCTACAGTTGAACAACCTGTATCAACCACCGCCCTAACCACTGCATCCACATCAACACCTATCCCGGTACAACCAGTATCATCCACGACCACCTTAACGGTTTTGGTTACACCTCCACCAACAGAACCACAAGCATCATCTACATCAAATCCTTTTCTCACAGTCAATGATCCATTGATCCAGTCTCTTTAACAACAGCTAGAGGCTCAAGCTACATAAATAGCTACGTTGACAGAAAGGTTTGCTACTCCTCCAAAGGAACCGCATCCTGATGAGCCCATTCTTCAAAAACTAACAGACAGAGTGTCAAAGCTCAAAGAACAACATAAAGCATTTCGTAAAGAGAAGAAAACTCGAGATAAAGAAAATGCTGCTTTTCTCGGGTCAATTGACGAGCAGATGACCGCGATCATTCGACGCGAAGTCAAGTCTTATGTTGATCAACAACTACCACATCTTGTCGGTAATGGTCTATCTACTCTTCAAATCATGACATTGCTTCAGAAACGTCTGCTAGATTTGGGAGCTCATAAATCAAAATACAAACGCAAAGTTCTGCAATATCTCAACAAAGCAATTGATGAAGAGAATCCTGCAGACACTACCGACTCTGAGTCTGATGATGAGAATGAGTTAGAAGAGGAAGATGACGAGGAACATGGTGAAAAGGATGATGAGAATGAGGATAAGGATAAGGAAGGCGATGAGGAGGATGAAGAGGATGAACAAGGAAAGGATAAGAATGTTGATGACGATGAGGACGAGGACGAGGATACAGATGATGATCAGGATGACGATGACGATAATGACAAGGGTAATGAAGTCAACAAGGGTGATAAGAATGACAACACTGGTACAAATGCCGACGAGACAAACAAGGATGACAATGAAACGGCCACCGAGAAAGGTCTCGAGGACATTGCAGAAACGGTTGCTGACACCACAGATAAGCCACTGGAGACAACAGTATCAGAAACTCAGCAGGTTGCTTCAGGTATATCTACTGCACCAGAATTCACTACTGATTCTCATATTGAATCTGTAGAATACATGCAAGCAGAAGAACCGACAGAAACAATGCTTGAAGAAGAACCTCACGATGATATACCGGTGACGCAAACTCAACCTTCAACATCATCTACAGCTCAGCATGATGATGACATGGAAGTTGAAGATTTAAATGTTCCAGAACCGACATTTGCTGAATCCCTTATCATTGATGATACGGTACAAGAACAACTTTGGCTAACAAACGCAGCACCACATCATCCATTTGAAACTGCAACTGCAATGGAGATGACTCAATTCCTCAACAACCCTATCGACTTCTCGGCTTTTCTAAGGTACTCTCATGGGAAACCAACGATGACCCCGGATCTGATCAAAATGGCAGCTGCAAATGTGGACTTCTTTGACACACTAAAGATCACCCATAATGAAGCAGAATATCACCTGAATGAGCTTACTAAAGCAATGAGAGCGACAACTACAGGAATTCAAACTCCCGTTTTACAACCTCTCACACCAACGCTCATCACTAGTTATGCCACTATCCCAATCGAGCATTTTGTCTCTCACGATCTTGAATACCTTGAAAATGGAGCAAAGAAGTATGCCACGTCACTAACAATGCTCAACGCTGTCAACTTGGAGAATGTTCCATGGATAGAAGACAAAGTGTCTGACTCAATATGGAGAAAGAAGCTGCTCAAATTTTATGACACCTATGCTTCACTTGGCATATCTCACTGGGACAAAAAGAAGAAGTTAGCCTATAATCACTTCCATCGTCCTAAGAGAGGTGCTTCTATTGTCTCATCTCACAGAATCAAAAGTATCCTTGGCGCAACTACTCAGACGGTTTTCGGTTACGATTACTTAAATGTAATCCTATTCAAACGTACCGATGAGAAAGAATACCGCATTGACGAAAGTGATCTCCAGTACCTTCAACTTGAAGACATAGAAGATCTATTGTTGCTTTTGGCTCAAGAGAAAGTTGACCATCTATCACCTGATATTGTCATAGCCTTGAGTTCAAACTTTCGTCAATATGCCAGGAAAATTGTCATTCAACACCGGGTGGAAGATTTTCAACTTGGGGTAGAAAGCTATCAGAAGAAGCTAAACCTGGAACGTCCCCATACGACTCCACTCAGTAACTTCCATAAGAACAAGAAGGTTTACATGGGGACTACCAAGCCGGAAGCAGGAATCTTTTATCCGAATCAGACTGGCGTCATGCAATATATGCGATTCTCAGAACTGCACAAATTCAGTGATGGAACGCTAAAGAATGTTCGAGATGATTTGTCGGTTCTCAATTCCAACTTACCTCTTCCGGCAGTCACATACACCTGGACAACCCAGTGCAGAAAAGGATCTTCGTATGCAATCAGGAAGATTGAGGAAGTGCTAAGGAAGCGCCGGTTGCTACGAAGCATAGAACGATTCGTCGGTGGACGACCATATGGAGCTCACCATCGGCTCACGGAACGAACCAATTAATTTTGGTTCGTCTCATTACAGGTCAACTCCATATGTACATTATTGTGAATATGTTCTCTTTTTACTTTATCAACTTTTGTGGCTTGTTGTAGTGTTAAGGTATGATAATTTTTCAAGAATTTCTTACGAGATTCTAAATCTTTCAAAATAAATCATACTAAATCACTACAACTATCCCTTATTAACTTAAGGGGGAGCATTAACATGTTCTATGGCCAAACATCGATTTCATTTTTACCCAAAGACCGGTTAATCCATTCAATATCCCAAATATTAATGGTTAACATTTTGGATAAGGGGAGAAAATGGGATTAAGGAGACTTAAATAATACTTGGCTAAAAGATGAAAAAGATTTAATGATAATCCAACTTAATATGTGCAGAGCACGTGTTAAGGGGGAGCGTTTTTGATGAACAAAACACCTAAGGTACAAAACTTTTGATTTCAATATCACAAGTACCTTACGTGATTTTTCAAGAATTTTTCATGGTGACTATATCAACCCAAAACACGCTTAATTCACGACGAATGTGGTGACAAAAGGGTGGTAGGAATAGGTTTAGTCCAATGATTCATCAGAGCCGATGGAATCTTCCCAAGGACAATTCCCTAGATAGAATTAGAAGTCCTAGGAAAGATGGAGAAAGAATGTGAACGTAGCTGAATGCCGACCAAGTACTTAAGCTAGCACTGGAACAATCACAACAAGGTGCTAGTGATGACGTATTGGTAAGCATTGAAGGGGTTGAAGAATGAAAAAGAATTGTAAAGATAAAGGGTGTAAAGAAAGAAGCCCTCCTTACAACTTTAGGCAGAAACCGGGTCAATACATATGCTATTGAGGTCATTTTTGCTAATGATTCTCGATATTGAAGAAAGACATCATGGACCCAGTGATGCAATGCACAACCCTTCCCAGCTAACTCAAATATCTCTCAAAAGGTATTTGTTTTAATCACACGGAGATCAACACGTTATCTATTGGTTTATTCACTCCGAATAGACTGGTATTGAAAAGGTGGCACTCCTCTCCAGCCATCGCTCACTAAATCAAAACGCACAATCGAGTCTAGAGCCAAGAGATCATCAAAAGTCTCATTAGGACACTTTCCATTTATTCCTTGCTTTCTCACACACTGTGAAAAGTAAGAGATTTTCATGAGTCCTACGCAGTATTCCTGTAATATTGCCAGAACATCCAAGTAATACGCAAGTATTACAATGAAGATGGAAATCCTGCTTGAGCCAACATCAAACAAGCTCATGGTAGGTTACACGTGCGGTTCTTTTAGAACCAATCTTGTGAAAAACTGGAAAGAAACAGTGGTTTAATTCTTAATTGAACTTAAACTCGTTCCAGGCCTCTACGCATTATCATATGATCTTGCCAGAACACTCAGAGTGACTCTTTATTGATCACAGTGACGAGTGGAAATCCTTCTAGTGTTAACATCAAACAGCACTTGGTAGGTGACGTGCAAGATTCTTTATGAATTGAGCTCGTGACAACTGGAAAGCAACGATGGTGAAAATCTTAATTGAGATTCACTTGTTCCAGGTTTCATGAATTGACGGCTACAAATTACAAGGATAAATTATCCAAGTGATTCACTCTTTATGTTCGCAGTCAGCTTTGGACGGTCGAATAAAGAGAACGGGTTTACCCGCGAAATCCTGTCAGGAAGTTACTTAATTGAAACTATCCGTCACGGGTACGATATCCAATATCGTCCAACGGTCTTCACCGACCGGAGGTAAAATGCTACCGAATTAGAATAAAATGTTCAAAGCCATTTTATTCGTGTCGTTGCTGAGTACCTGTTAAAGACGGTGGCGTTGCTGTGTACCTGTTGAAGATGGTGGCGTTGCTGTGTACCAGTTAAAGACGGTGGTGTTGCGGTGTACCTGTAGAAGTCGTTCCCACATGCTTATGTCTTTCTGCATCAAAGTTCAGCAAAAATTCAAGAAAGTACAAGATGAAGTCTTCCGCTGTAACAAACTCTGAAACTTTCGAGAATTCAACAAAAAGACATAAGTGTGTGGAACATGGAGTCACGAGGAGGCAAAATTCACAAGTAGGCAAAGATCGCACGTGAAAGGCCAAAAGAACATGTTCCAAGCAAAAAGGCTGATATCATTCAACACATATTCACAAGAGAAAAGAAAAAGAAAGAAAAGAAGACTACGAGCTCAAGAACAAGATCTAACATGCTAGATTAGGACTTTGTAAATTTGGAGTGACCTCCCTTTGGGGGAGATTGTTGGAAATACGTTTTACGCATTTAGAAAGTCTCGGTCACTCCAACAATGTAGTTATAGGCTCGTAGTTAAGTTTAATGTCATTTATTACATAGCCCGACCCATGAGCATGTTCATGGGCCGGAAGCCCAAGTCCTTTAAGGACTTGGGGTATTTAAACCTCTTTCCACCATGGAAAGAGGTGTTGGTTGTTTTATTCTCTCATTTCAATATATGTGTTTTCTTTCATTTCTCTCTCTAACTCTCTCTCTCTAGAAAAACATCAACCCCCTTGTTTTACAAGATTATCATTGTTCTACACCATTAATATAAAATATGTTCATTTTACCGGGGTGGATTCCCCTTTAACCCAAAAAAAATATATGTAAAACAAACTGGCTTCTGAATTACATGTGATTCGGTGATAATTATATGTGATTTTGCTTGCATTACATGTGATTCAAGCATTCCGAAACCGTAACTTTTTCTAACAAACCCACATTAGATGAATCACATGTGATTTTTTTAATCATGTATTATCTGTTTTTATTTATGTAAAATATATAAAATAAATTGGCTTCTAAATTACATGTGATTTTGTTTGAATCACATGTAATTCTGCTTGAATTGCATGTGATTTGGTAATAATTACATATGAATTTGCTTGCATTACATGTGATTCAAGCATTCTGAAACCTTAACTTTTTCTAACAAACCCACTTTATATGAATCACATGTGATTTTTTTAATTATGTATTATCTATTTTCATTTATGTAAAATATATAAAACAAATTGGCTTCTAAATTACATGTGATTTGTTTGAATCACATGTAATTCTGCTTGAATTGCATGTGATCTGTGATAATTACATATGATTTTGCTTGCATTACATGTGATTCAAGCATTCTGAAACATTAACTTCTTCTAACAAACCCATTTTAGATGAATCACATGTGATTTTTTTAATCACATGTAATCTTGTTAATATATTAAATTGTTTGCTTGAATTACATGTAATTCGATGATAATTACATGTGATTTTGCTTGCATTGAATGACATGTAATTCGATGATAATTACATGTGATTTTGCTTGCATTACATGTGATTCAAACATTTTGAAACCTTAACTTCTTCTAATAAACCCACTTTAGATGAATCACATGTGATTTTGTTTGAATCACATGTAATTCTATCAATATATAAAAATGTTTTGTTGTCACTCATATAAAATATAGAAAGTAAACTGGCTTCTGAATTACATGTGACTTTGTTTTGATCACATGTAATTTTACTTGAATTACATGTGATTCTCTATGTGTTTTTACATGTGATTCATGTAAAATATATAAAGCAAATTTGCTTTTGAATTAGTTATGAGTTTATTTTAATCACATGTAATTCTGCTTAAATTGCATATGATTTAATGATAATTACATGTGATTGATCTGAATAACGAGTTACTTATACTAAATCTAAAATCATAATTTTCGCCAAACCGTAAGTAATTTTTTCAAACACTTGTGATTTGTGTCAAATGACATGATTTTTACCAAATCACATGTGATTTGTGATAAATTTTCTTTTTAATGATACGTACTTCTATATATTTTCGACGATTTTTTTTAATTTCCGCACTCACGGATCACATGTGATTTATTACTTTATAAAGCATACGTGAATTTGTAAAATCATTTACATTTTAAGGATTTCTGAAATCACACGTGATTTGTTACTTTAATATCACATGTAAATTTATGAAATCACCTGCGATATATGGAATCACACGTGCATTTTAGAAATACAAATCACAATTGATTTTACAAATTACTAGTGATTTTACAAATTATGTGTAATTTTTTTGACGAAAATTTCAACAAAATATCATCGAAACTATATGAAAAAGTTAGTGGCGTAATTTGTTACGTGTTTACATTCGACTATGTAAATAATTACACTAATAAATAATAATAAAAGTTATTTATTTATTCTGTAAAAGAAAATTAATTTTTTTTATAAAAAAATCACAAGTAATTTTTCCGAATTACATGTGATTTTTATAGTCGAAAATCGTAATAATAAAAAATTGTCAAAAATATATCAAAGTGCCTGCCTACTGAAAGATAAGAATTTTTTCGTCGCAATGGTGTATTTTTCGTAATCTGACGACTTATCATTTGAAAGATATGATGTTTCTAAGAAAAAGGTGAAATATGAATTTTTATTTTTTGATGAAAAATGAATGGTTAAGATCGATTTTTTTCTTTTTTATTAGTTCATGTTTTATGTAGAACTCACCTTTATATTTAGTTAATTTGTTTATATATATAACACATATATGCTTGTCTAATTAAAATAAGATTATATTTATAATTATTTTTATTTTTCTTAACAAGCAACCCGATAGACCCGACCCGATAACCCGCAACCCAATAGACCCGAACCCGATAAACCCGATACCTTATAACCGTCACCATACACCAACCATTACCCCCGCCACCACCACCGCCACCCACCATGGTGATGTTGGTTCGACGGTGATGTTGTACGATGGTGAGTGGTTAGTAGGTAAAACTTGATATTTGGTATTACTAGCAAGTAGAATAAGTTTCTGTTTATCATATTATATCACGCATTATATACTGTAAATATTTTTTTAACACACGTACTATATTGAAATATTTGATTAAATATGTGCTTATTCGATGACTAAACCCCGTAAAAAAAGTCATCAAAAGATTGTATATTGTTTAGGTTTCTGATGATGCTAATTTCATTTAGACATTAATCTTATAGTGTGTTATCCTTTGATCTTCAAAAGAAGTTGTTCATCATGGAAATCTTAAAGATGAATTTCAATTATTCGTTTTTTATAGTTCCTTTACAGCTCATTGTTCCTTCTTGTGTGTTTGTCCATTTGTATTCTTTTACCTTCCGAAAGATAAAAGCAAGCAAATATACACCATCGCGATGATGCAGACAAACATATGAATACACCCTGATCGGGTTCGTGTTCTTTTGTATGTTTCTCTATATTCAATCTAAACAAATGAACACAAACAAGCCTAATCTGTGACCATTCAAATCGTATATATTCCTATATAGGGGATTTGCACATGTTGGCCACTAGTATACTCCATGTCTCTCTAGTCAAGTTTATTGTACATATGCCAAGCAAATATATATCTGACCAGATAAGATTACAAATTTGGAGTCTTAGTCAAGAATATACTGTTGTTATTACAACTTGGAAGATATCTTTAAATTGTAAAATACGACATGCAAATGTAAATACTCTAAGAGTTTGTTTTTACTACACATAATGATAGATATATGTTATGTATAAGTCTTGGTTACATGAAAGACTTAATGCGTATAATATCCAAAAACATTTAATATGAAGATGAAGTGAAAGCAACAAGTATGTGTTGTGACCTCAATGTGCGTCCATGGAACACCATCTCATATCCCCCACTGCTTTAATGCAATTAATGTAACCTTTTCACATCTCACATTTCCCATGTGTCCAAGTTCAGTAAATGACATAATCATTTTAATGCTTTTCAATTTATGTGGTGTATAATTCAAGTACTAAGGTGCATTCTAACCATGACTTATGGCCCTATTACTTAAAAATCAAAACAAGTAAATAAATGATGTAAACATATAACGCATTTGTTTTGGAGTGGATAGATGTATGGTCCCCTATGGCCCTATGGGTATCTCATTTGGTATAGAAGCCAAGCCACATAAAGTTATATATTTTGTATTATGTATTTATGCAATTATTTTGAGGTGGCAAGCTATAATCAATAATAGTTTTTGGTGACAAAATATCTATGTATTAATCGTATGAAGTATATTGTACAGGCAACTGTTGGTACCACTTCCTCAAACGCATTTACTCTTCTCCACATATATCACATATTTAACTTTTTCCTACATACCAAAAATCTACACACACACAATGAATGTATAGTTCTACTTAAAGCCCATAATCTTTTCAGAAAAATCTGAATACGCATAAAATACTTGATATTTTGTGTTAATACTTGATATATATGCATTTATTGAGTCTTAAATATAATTGATGTGTTCAGAAATAAATATGATTTTACATTTTTTTTAACAAGTACTATTAATATATGGTTGTGGTTGATTGTTTGTTGGTGAGGATATTATATGATTGGGCTAAGAAGTTGCATTATTGATAACAAGTAGGAGCTAGATTTCTCACTTTTATTATTCCTTAGAATCCTGCTTTTTGTCTCTCCAAAAACTGTACATATTATATCCCGTTCCATAACTTTTTATTTTTATCTTTTGTAAAATACATTTAAAAACTCCATAAATAATTAGAGAAGAGTTCAACAATGGCTGAGAGGCATAGAGCTTATACTAGGCTTTTTAAAAGATTAAAACATCTACATGGGTAACACATAATGGTGGAGTTTCACGTTTATGGTGAAAGAGCCGAAAATAAAATTTATATAAATTATAAGGGCTAAAATGTAAGAAAAAAATTGTCCACAACCTCTTTTTGCCCCTATGAAGTTTCGTCCATGGTAACACACTTACGAGTTTTGATTTGCTAGTATTGTCGCCCCTTCACTTTACTAACGAGACACGAAATATTTGGCGAACCGTATTATTATGCTTGTAGGCTGTGATCATCTTTTTTTTCTAAAGAAATTATATGATCATCTTGACTAAAGACGATTATCAACTTTTTTTAAACTTATTATATGTTTTTGCTCTCATTCGATTGGTTGAATCATGTCCAAATCTAAGATTAATTATGGTCCATAAGCCTTATTAAACCAATTACATCTATTTTGGATTTTTGGTTCTCTAAATAAGACAAAAAGCCATGCTATAAATTAGTAATCTCGTTATGCATGTGGCATTTTTGCGTCTTATGTTACAAGTGAAAAGACACAAAGAAACGTATGTGGAAATATGGAAGACAAAAATTAATAAATTACTCCTTAGATCATATATGCTAACGAGTGTGTATAGGAAATTTCGAAATCAAGCTTAGGGTATACTCCTTATTTGTACCCCTTTTAGTTTTTTTTATAGTTTTATATTTGTAAACTATGAAATTAAAAGTTAAGAAAAAAAATAATATTGTCTGACGATTTGAAAGTATTTAACTAACAAAAAAACACGAAATATAAACTGATACAAAATCGTTTTACACTATAAATAAATGGGTTAATTTCATATATCATCCTATTTTAAAAATCAATTTCATATATTCCCAAAGTGTAACTATTGAATGCACAATGTATAATAATTTTTAAGCATTTTGGGTATTTTTAAAATTGATTTTAAAAATAGAGTGATATATGAAATTGCCCATAAATAAATAAACAAAATAAGTGAAAGTCGTGCATTTTTTACATAAACAAAATAAGTGAAAGTCGTGCATTTTTTACTTTTGTGTACTTTTGGGTGAGCTAAAAATAGTAGCACCTTTTTTAATACATAAGGTGTCCTAAAATTTACAATAATTAGTTTGGAAGAGCAGTTAGTACTAGAAGTTATTATTAAGCGATTAGTAATAGTTCAATTGTTAAAGTGTTTAGTAGAGTAAATATAGCTATAACTTTTAATGTGTAACATGACGTGATGTTAAATGCTAAAAACTAAAGAAAAAATTTCACGTTTGGTCTCTATCGTTTACACCAAACATCAAGTTTGGTCCCTATCTCAAACTAAGTGCACAGATCGTCCCTATCGTTTACACTTTGGATCAAAATTGGTCCCTATCTCAAACGCGAGTTAGTTTTGCTCGTAAACTTTTGGACGTATAGGGGTATTTTAGTCTTTTACTCTTTTTAGTTGCATTAAATACAAAAGAAAAAAATTCAAGAATAGTCCCTAATTCTTTTCTTTTCATTACACACAAAAAAATAACCTACCGTCATTTTGTTCTTTATCAATTTACAAAAAAAGAAAAAGAAAAAGCTGAACCAAAATCTTATCATTTCCATCTATACATCACCCATCATAGCTTTTTACATTGTCCCCTTATCTTCATATCCATTCGAAGATTCAGAGTTGTCTTCTCAGTAGAAAACCAAAACAAAACAAAAACAAACCCCCCGAAATCCATCATCACTCCCACCCATTCCGATCCCAATTCCAAATGACGTCATCATCATCTTCATCACCCTTCACTAGCAACAATCACAACCCAGGTCCGTCGCTACTACTATTCCAACATCACAGATCCGGTATCACCTTGCAAGGTCTCTCTTATGGCAAATAGAGCGTCATTGATGAGGTTATCACGAGAGGAGCTTGTGAAGTTCTCAAACTAGCGTTCCAACTTCCAAGTAGTTTTTGCAGCTTGTGAGCGAGACCCAATTGCAAAATCATGGTAACCCACCAAACATCAAACATCTTCCTTCAATATAAACGAAAACCTCCAAATCCGTATAGAAACATCAACCGTCCAACACTACAATATAATTGAAAAACTAAAAACCCCATTTTTTTATAAAAGAAAACCACCACCAAATTTTTGAACACCATTTCTGGTGGTGTTAGCTATTTCGTAATGGTGACAACGAGAAGAGAGTTTGGCGCCACCACCCTACCCAACAGCTACGACATCACATCGTTCTTCATCTCAACTTGTTTTTTTTAATCTAAACACTCATCTGATCTTCTAGTCACCTATTCACTAGTTTTCATTTACGTTACTCATTTGACACCACCACCACCTAAATATTGCTTCACCCCACCCCCGGTTGACCACCATCAGTTTGTCACCTCCACCCCACTATACATCTGCAAACACCATTACGTCCCCAGTGACGTGGCACCACTATCATCACACGCCAGGTCTTCGACACCAACAATTTTATCATAGGTATTTAATTTTATTATAGATCGAAGGAAGAGTTGATGCTGTCACGGCTCTTTATAATCTCTCGACATCAAAACAAGACCCAAGTGTAGTTCCTGAAGCTAAAGCAGTCCATCCTCTCATTAATCTCCTTAAAGAATGCAAAAATCCTCTAAGTTTGCTGAAAAAGCCACGGTGATGTGGGTTTCTTTTGAAAAACAGATCTCAATGTGTTTTTTTGAAACGGTGATGTGGGTTTCTTTTATATGAACATGAATCTTGGTTTTTCTGTGAAAGGATCCGAATGTTTGGATCTATTTCTTTAATTTTGGTTTTGATGGTGAATAATATGAACTTGGATCTAGTTTTTTTTTTAATGGGATCTGTTTTTTGTGTGAGAGAGAGATAGATAAGAGAGAGAATAGAAATAATGTGGAAAGTGGGGGTGTTTCTAATTAATAAAGTCAAATAAATGAAATGACTGAAATACCCCTCTAATCTTAAAAGTTAACAGCCAAAACTAACGCTCATCCAAGATAGGAACTATTCTTGATCCAAACTGTAAACGATAGGGATGATCTGCGGACTTAATTTGAAATAGGGACCAGACTTGATTTTTGGTGTAAACGATAGGGACCAAACATGAAATTTTTTCAAAACTAAAAGTGTGTTTGTGGAAAACTAGTGGTAGCAATCAGGAGAAATTATTAATTATTAATAGCAGTTTAATTTATAAAAATACGTTTTATTTAACATCGATATAATATTTATATATATGTGTGTGTAAAAAGACATACAAGAAAAATCGAACTACCTAGTAAGACACTAAGAGGCCGATGTACAAGCATTACATACAAAGAGAGAAACACATGCTAGTCGATCCAATTAAGATGGGGTTTTCTTAACCTACACGATAACGAATTAATGAAAGAAAGCTTATGTCATTAAGGATCAACTCCTTTGAGTTGTAACTCAAATTTTAACGTGTAAAGTGACATAATGCTAAATGTTGAACGTTAGATGCTTATTCATAGAGTATTAGGCTAGGCGCAACGCAAATGGGTCGCGACCTAGTTTTTTCGGCCGGCGACCTAGTGCGACCTATTTGCCACAACCCGGCGACCTAGTGCGACCCAGTTAAAAAAAAAATTTTTTTTTTTTAAAAACACAATAAATTTAATAAAAAAACATTACATTTATTTAAAAAAAAAACATTACACAATTATTCGAAATTAAAAAACATTAAACATTAAATGGGTGATATCGCCATTATCCATTGCGATTATTCCAAATGTGTTCCACTAGATCGGCTTTTAGGTTGAGATGTAGATGTGGATCGACTATTTGCTGAGTAATTTGTAGCCTTTCTTCATGCGTATTTATCGGATCGTTATCAGCATGTTCTTCTACTTGATGATAATTGGGTGATATCGCCGCCCCCCTATGTTTAATAACCATATTGTGTAATATGATACACGTGTACATTATGTCTGATAGTCGACTTTTTGACAATCCTCGGGCCGGGATATCAATCATCTTCCATTTTGTTTTCAATACACCGAAGGCTCGCTCAACATCTTTTCTTGCTGCTTCGTGCTTCGTTTTATACAATCTTCGTTTATGATCATTTGTCGACGGATCTTGTATAGACTTAATAAGAACCGACCATTGCGGATATATCCCATCAGTAAGATAGTATCCTCGACGATAATGCACGTTGTTAGCCACGAATCCCAGTTCAGGTGCTTTCCCCGATTTAAGATCATTAAAAATAGGGGACTGGCGTAAAACATTCACGTCGTTATTCATCCCAGCTACACCAAAGAATGCATGCCAAATCCATAAGTCTTGCGATGCAACCGCCTCCAATAAAATGAACGGTGTTGACCCCTGATCACGCCTACTAAATTGAGCTTTATAAGCAACGGGACAATTCTCCCACGGCCAATGTGTACAATCGATACTTCCTAGCATCCCAGGAAACCCGTGTTTTTCCTCGTGAAAAGCATAAAGTTTCTCCATGTCAGTATAAGTAGGCTTTCGCAAGTACTCTGTACCATATAATTGCATTATGCCGGTACAAAACCGTCGAAGACACTCTCGTGCTGTTGACGCACCCATTTGCAAATATTCGTCTAGAGAATCAGGCACGGCTCCGTACGCCAATTGACGAATAGCGGATGTGCACTTCAGCAAGGGCGAAAGACATTCTCGATTCAAAGCATCCGTTGAGTTTCGAAAATAAGCATAGTTATTTTTCAAATCGTCAACAATTTTTAAGAATAAATCGCGATCCATTCGGAATCGATCACGAAATGTCTCTGCTTCATACTGCGGCCCTTCAGTAAAATACGCATCTACTAGACGATTATGTGCACCCTGATAATCTCTATATATATACGACCGTTTTTTGGGGCTTGATGCTTCATAAGCCTGTTCGCAAGCTTGCGTAAAAGCTTCTAACTCACTAGTAACTTCTTCTTCGTCGTCGGAAGAGTCGGCAAAAAACAATTCATAAGACATTTTTGGAGATTTGTGTGTTATATTTTTGTGATAATTGGTAATAAAGATAGGGTATTTATAGAAAATTTAAAAAATATATCCGTTGGAATTTTTTTAAAATTATGAAATGTTACCGTTTTTTTTTTTCAAAATAAACACACATTCACAAGTAGGTCGTGACTAGAGTCTGGTTGCGCAGCAAATGCTCCGGCGACCGAATCGCCGCAACGCGACGATTCGGTCGCGACCGAGTCCCCGACCGAAATAATACGGTGCGTTGCGTTCAGCTTTAAGAAACTAGCGTTTATATAACTTTATAAAGGGTGATGATTTGCACACTCTAAAATTTTATTGGGACACTCCAAAATATGCATGTGATGACTATTATATCCTTAATATATACATAAACCACTAAATTATTTAAGGGTATAAGTGTCAAGATACACACAATTTGAGTGTGCAAATAAGTTAGTGGAGTGTGCAAATCACCACTCCTTTATAAATGCTAATTGTTCAAACGAGCTTTATAATGTCTACTATATTAAAAGAAAACCACTTCTATTTATAGTAATGTTATAAAATCAACTTACTCTTGATAGTGGTTCATGTATAAATCAGCATAGCTTCAAAATTAGAAATAGAAATACTAAATATCATTTAATACTCGTTATTAAAACTAATCAATACATAATATTAAAATCAATTAATACATAATTTAATATTCATATTAAAACTAACTAATTCATATTAATTAATACACACTTAAAAAATAATTAATACACCTCATTACTTAGAATACTATTATATATTCACGTTGTATAACAATTAAAAGCATATATATTTATGAAATCGTACATATTGTCTACATAAAATGATGAGATTTAACTGAAAACCGAAGTCACAGTTGGTTCAATTAGCAAAAAAAAGTCAGAAGAGGAATCAGAGAGGACCCACCGAAACTGATAAAACGACACCGTTAAATTAATTTGTACTACTTTGTTTGAACAACACATAAATTTGTACTACCTATAAAAGAGATTGTAATCTCTATCTCAAAAATTTTAAGTAGTACAACGTTAGAAAGTTTTGGTACAAACCTTTACAACACAAAAATTTCATAAACTTATTTCTATATTATTGGTGGCAATAAAAATTAAATGACAAAATTAATACAAATTAACATGCAACATGTAAAAATGATTATTATAATTTTTTAGATACAATTATTTTAATTATCCACCAATGTAAGTTTAAAATTAATTTTTTATGTTTGATTTTGAACCATTCAATTTGTTTTCTTCGTAAATTTGTATTTTTAAAGACATATATATCGTCTATGTATGCATTTTAGTACAAATTTAGTGAAATACTTATCATTTTGAAGTCATTATAATGTATGAAAACGTGTAAACATATAAATTAAGAAGATTTTTATATTTATATATTATATGATATTGCGACGAATATTACAGATATTTACAAATACTTTTTACCATCAATTATCACAATCTCGTAATACTATTTTCATATAAAATGGTTTATTATTTATCAATTTATCTCAACTTAAAGTTATCGTCATTATTAATAAATATAACTATAAAACATCGCGCTTTCAGAATTTTAGTTTCAGGGTAGCCGCAGTCGCAACGCGCGGATACCTGCTAGTAATAAAGCTAAATGTTAAAAACTAGAGATAATTATCAAAAGAGTTCTTCAATTTTGAGCAATTCGTGATTGAGTCTAAAAAACATATTTTTCTGATACGGTCCAGGGCAACAAAGAATATAGGGCGGCAATCGTTCATATTTTGATAAGTGTCAAAAATAGGGCAATTCTGACAGATTGCCCCAGAAAATAGGACACGTGGCGCATTTTGCACCCAGTTGCCCTATTGCCCCCAAAAAATAGTCCTTTTCGAGAAAAAAAAATTGGTGTTTTTTGGAGATAGAATAATGGACAACAGACCTTTTTGGTAATTTTCCCTAAAAACTAAGAGCATCTGCTATGCTAAACTTTTTAATAAGTTTATAGTTGTATCATAACATTAAATCATGAATCTTGAATCTATCTTCACTATATAGAACTTTTACAAAATTTTATAAACCTCATATATTAATCAAATGTATTTAATTATGAAGAGGTTTAGGATTATTAACCTCTTCATGCCACATAAAAATGAAATAGTCATTCACTATGATTAATAAGATTTTACACATTTTCATAATTTTATAAATCTATTCATAAACCTATCATAATAGATATCCTAATTGCTTAAAAATGCTCTTAGAAGTTTTCTACCATACAAAACTACCATACACATCTTAAATGCTTATTCAAATAGCACTAAAAAATAGCGTTATTATAATTTTACTAGCATAGTACCCGCGCAATGCAGCGACGAATACCCGATAACTATTTTTTAGCGAACAAATGTTACATTTTAACTCATTAAATGTGTATTCAAAGTAAAATGAAAGTTATTTAAAAAAATTAAATCAAATTAAAATAAAATAAACTCAATATCAATGAAAAACTAAAATTTTAAAAAAATATATTAAAATGGATATTAAATTAAAGAGCATGAAATTTTAAAAAATATGACAAAATTAGATTATTAAAAAAAATTAATTTAAAAATAAAAGTTTTTTAAATAGTTTGTTACAAATGCTGTTACAAAAGTCTAAAAGTTGATACAAAAGTTTGTTTCAAAAAATGAATGGATGAGATTAATTTATCAAATATGATCTAATGACTTAAATCTAACATTCCTATATTAATTTTTGGCTTAGAGTTAGGTTTGGTAATTTTAGATTCAGGATTAAGATGGGAGTTAAATTTTGAGTTAGCTTTTTTATATAATAGTTTATAGATAAATAATAAACGCTTTAACTAGGGTTTTCTACTAATAATGTTAAATGATTAGCGCTACAAAAGAGTTATGTTACCAATACCCCTTTTGACCAAAAAGTACAAAAAGTACTTACAATACCCCTTTTTGTCCCCCTATTACAGTACAACACAGTTTTCTGTCAGTTTCTGTTCCGTATTTTTTAACAGTTTACTGTTTTGGACATGTTAAACTTTATATTTTTCATTCCGCATTTTCTGTTTCATAGTTTCATAAGAAAAAAAAATTATAAAAATTAAAAAAAAATAAAAAAAAATCAAAAAAATCAAAAAGTTAGAGGTATTGAAATCCATTTAGGAGGGGTACCAATAACCACCCTACAAAATGCTCTATCTGCCAAATACGCCTTTAGGTTTTAGCATCTTGCACGTGACAATAAGCATAGCATAATACTACTTAAACAAACATTTACTATCAACTAGCATGTACATATTAATAATTACAAACTTGCAATTATATTACTAGTACTAAATACTAAATCAAACAAATGACTAATCAACTACTATTTGTCGCTAATACTAATTGTTATTGCTAATAGTTGCTCTCCATTCCTTTCAAGCCTTTTATTTGACTGATTCGGAAAATATATTTTTATTGCACGCGAAAAATGAGGAGACCTCGTGGAAATCTTGGATGAGTTGTTAATGGGTGAATATTCATTATCTCTAAACTTAGGACGACTATAAATCTAGAATATTTGACTTGTGATCATCATTCTAATGGAAGCATTTTATATGTTAATTACTTAATCATCATATACATCTTAAAACGTGTTTTAGAAGCATATTCAACGGCTTATCGTGTAACTAATGCTTGTTTATTATCCAAATATAATTTTTTATATACCGTTCATGTCAGGGTTAAACATAAGAATGCATGCCTAGTCTCGGCCGAACGAAGTATGAGAATGTATGTTGTATTAGAGCCAATGTTGTAAAACAAGGCCTAGGCGGCCGCCTAGGCGGCGCCTAGGCGCTAGGCGGTCATACTCCGCCTAGGCGGCGCCTAGGAGATAGGCGATCAAAAAGTCAAGAAAGTCAATAAAAAGTCAATATTTTTTTACAAAAAATTGAAGATTTTCTTTCTAGTATATACTGTCCATATTTATTTTAACGTAACATCTTAAAATAAGAGATAAACGAATGATTATAAACAAAAAGTAATGGTTTTTTCGTATAAAATTTGAACCAATTGAATTATATGTTCACGTTTGAAGTTTTTAAGCACTTAAATGGTTATGTTTTATTTGTCTATTATGCAAGAACTTCGAATTATTTGAAATTAGAAGTATTTTTTATGTCATACATATGATTTATAATATTTATATGCATAAAATTCCAATCCGCCTAGATGAATTCCTCCTCGAAGGTCGTCGACCGCCTCACTAGCACCTAGCGATTTCTACAACCTTGATTAGAGCGATTGTTTTCTAATTTTTATTAACAAAAACGTTAATTTATCTTTAACACAAAACTTTTTTTGGATCATCAATTGTAAAAGTCAAGCGATTTCAAATTGAGCAGTTTTTTTTCACATGTTTTAGATAATCAAATATTTAGTAAGAATCGTGGTTTTCTTTAAGAGTAATACTCACAAAATGATCTAATGAGAAGAAACTTAAAATAAGAAGTGGTGAGAAGAAACTAAAACCACACATTTGAGATGCAATGACTTGTATTAAATGCATTTCTATTCATATAAATGCATCATCTTAAGTTTCGAAAGTTAATTTGATGTGTAGATGGTACAAATTAATTTTCATGATTTGGGCACGTGTAAAGGAAAAAAAATATACATAAATCATGAAATGCATCTAATATACGTATATGCATCTAAATAAAAGATATAGAACATGTTATGATACATTATTTT
Organism: Glebionis coronaria; assembly: GCA_025667525.1. Lineage (NCBI taxonomy): Eukaryota > Viridiplantae > Streptophyta > Magnoliopsida > Asterales > Asteraceae > Glebionis > Glebionis coronaria. Next base: position 164,022,913 of record CM046879.1, read on the forward strand.
TTATTTTTTTAGAACGGCAAATGTTAGTGGTTAGTGAGTCGAGTCGTGCAATGACATCTAAGCGGAAGAATGTCTTCTTCGAACTCGCGCCTAGTTAAGTTAGACTCCTTATCCGCTTCGCCTGAAAGGCCCTTGGCAGGTCTTGAACCCAAGACCTCCAGGAATCCTCCCCCAAAGAAAGCATTTAGTGCAACCTTGGTGGCCAACTGAACTAAGTCAGATGATTATGTTATGATACATTATAATGTATCTACGATTATAAAGATGCATCTAATTTAATTGCATGCATCTCGAATATGCGGTTATAGTTTCTTCTTATCTTTCTTATTTTAAGGTTTCTTCTCATTTGATCCTAACTCTAAAATTATATTTATAAAATGATTTGTCAATTAAATATAAAGGGTAAGAAAGTAAAATGAGAGATTACAACAATATGATTGGACAAACGCACTTACCAAGTCATTATATGAATATTTATCTTAAACTTTTTATTGATTTAGATATCTCTTTTGTTAAAAACGCCAACTCGTAATATGTTTACACGAAAGCCGTCTTTAAAGGACTACAAAAGATGTTACTCCCTTCGTTTCAAAATTATTGTCCTCTGATAAAAAACATATAGTTTAAAATAACACGTTTATTACAACATTCTCTCTCTTACTTTTTGATATAATGACACTTTTAATTTTATCTAATTAACTAAGGTCTTATTTAGAATTTGTAATAACAATTTCAAATAAGGATAATATAGTAAGCTTAATCAAATTTTCTTATCTATTTTAAATATGAGATAATAATTTTGGGACGTAAAAAAAAGAAAAAGATATTATAAATTTAGGATGGAGGTAGTATTGTACAAGGCTGCCCGTTATACAAAAGCCACTAATCTCATGTCATTATGCGCAATATGAAGTTTTGAATATAATTAGCGGGTTTTATGCATTATTATATGTGTATTTTGTGTGCTTGTTTAAAAGCTATTTTATAGTGATGATACGGGATCATTTAAATCTATGAGACGACCAGTTTACTATATATTCATCACACATGAGGATGTCGGACTAGACGTATCTACGAACATCAATACAACAATAGTCGAACTAAAGACAACATCATTATGCGTATTCAACCTTTTAGGTCAACCACACAGAGTAAACTTTACTCATGCATAAAAAATAGTTGCTTTTTTTCTACGTAATACACATGATAACACATAACTTCCATGTGACTCACATAAAAATTACTGGCAACACTTAACATCTGGCACTGATATTATAAATTCGTACTTGTTTCCTTTTTTTATCTTTTGACCAATCAAGGTAAAACAAGTATATCATTAAAGTACTATAACTAGCATGACCAACACATGTTGCTATGATATTGTAAATAAACTAGACCAACAAATGAAAGGTTGACAAGTTATCATCTTTAGTTAAATTTTTTTACCAAATGCATATAAATATCATTATGTGTTACCATCAAGTTAAGACTTTAGGGACTGAATATGATATGAAAAAAACTTATAAGGTGACTATTGATAAGCACCTAAAATTGGGTTAGCTCACCCCACGTGAATTTGAAGGGTGGGTACGATTTTTAATTTTATTTTTCCTAATTTTAGGCCTGTTTCCTGATTATGAAAAGCCAGCCTTATAAGATATAAATAATCTGATATTCTTAAGCAAATAAACATATGTTTAAGAAAATAATTTGTGTATCATATTATTAATGGCAATATTTATATTGAGTTACAACTACAGCCTCTCATTTATACACATGATTAAATATGGATATTTCATTGACTTTTACCATATCATTTGCGATTTTGCGGTTGCCGTCTATTATGTACTGTATAATATTAAACAACGGCCAAGAATAATATTTATGTGTTTATATGAAGGGGATATCATGATTTGGAGTAATAAATAAGTATTACCAACAACAGCTCATGTAACATAGGAAGACCCCGTTACCACTCACACGTTAAGAAACACATATTTTTATTACAAAATTTTATGAGTGGACCGACTCATATGAGTATGTATGTGTTGTTGACACACCGTCCAAAATCACAATTCTCAATGTTTGTGAATTTATTACCTTCTTTATTTACTTTGGGTCATGTTATCATTAATACCCTAGCCCTCAAAAAGTAAAAAAATAAATATATTTTTAATACCTTTTTTGTCTCCTTATTATAATACAACACAGTTTTTATCAAGTTTTTTCCATATTTTTTAACAGTTTACTGTTTTTCACATGTTAAACTTTATATTGTTTATTTCGCACTTTTCGTTTTATAATTTTATAATAAAAAAGATTATAAAAAAAGAAAAAAAATCAAGAAAATAAAAAAACTAAAAAGTATTGAAATCTATTTAGGGTACCAATAACCACCCATTAACATGTGTAGATTCCATAGGAAATCACCATAGCTTTGTTTAACTTAGAAGATGTTTGGTTTGTACTTTGTACCGTAGGGTTGAACATGGTGCGGGGCGATACGTTTTTTTGGCAAAAATCATATCGTATTCATAATTTTGGTTTTCAAAAAAAGTGTGAAACTGCACCGCGCGGTTTTTACGGTTTCGATTTTGCGGATTTTTAGCGGTTTTTGCACGTTTACGGATTATAACCGCACTGCACCACGTCTTATAATCTATAAAATTTATGTGGGTTTTTCCGGTTTTTGATTTACAATGTTAGTATTTTCGGTTATAACAATGCATATAGTTAATGAAAACGCACACGTTACTTAGAATATTGTTGATAATATGCACTAGTTACCTTATAACACGGATTATATAATCGATGTGTCATTTTTCGAGTTATATAGCTAATGCGCGTTGCGGTGCGGATTTTTGGTGCGGTTTTATGGGTAAAACCGCAACCGAACCGTATTTTGTGGTTTTTCTTTTTCTTAAAACCAATCCACCGGTTTTTGTCGTGATGCGGTTTTTGTGGTGCATATTTTACGGTTTTACAATTTACGGTGTGGTTTTTGCGGTTTTACAGTTTGCGATGCACTTTGTAGTCAAGCATCGTTATGCGCTCTCATATTTATTTCTAGTAAAAGAGTTTGATATTTTTTATTTAGGAAACTAAAATGATTAGTGAAAATTTTTATTTTTAAAAAGAATTTTTTTAATAATAAATAAAATTTTAATTTATTTCTCTTTCATTTTATTCATTTAAAAGTATATAAAAAGATATTTGGTAAAAGTTTTTCTCTTGAAATTGGTGCAAAATTTAGTGGAGAAAAACACAAAATTATAAATGTCACATTTCTGAAAAATAAAACTTAAAAAATAGGAGGTGGTTAAAATTATAGTGGTTAAATTTTAAATAAATTAAATAATGTTAAATGAAAATTATAATTTTTATATTTTTGTAATAACTTTATAAAATAAATCAATACTCTTTATATTCTATACCATACCAAATATATGTAATACATAATATGTATTTTTATGTAGAATCAGTTGCATAATTATTAGTAGAAATAATATTAAAATTTAAAAATATTTTAGCACGAAAAGTTCTCATATATTGTATATTAAACTAGAGTATTAAATTAAATTTGATTTATTTGTAAACTTGTTTACGTACGAGTTTTATAACTAGTATTTTTCTACACTATATCTACGTATATTTTTACACGAAGAATAATATTTTATGTTATTTTCACTCATCTTTTTGCATCTAAATTATTTCTCAAATAAATTTTTTAACAGAATTTTTATTTTAAACAAACACTAGCAAAAATCTAGAAATTAAAAAGAAATACTAGAAGGGTTTTTAAGACAATCATTCCAACCAAATAATACTTTGCTTTTAGATTTACACAAATTAAAAGATGACGAAACTATTGCATTAAATAACAACGATTTTTTAGGCGGCTCAACATCAAATAAATTTTTATTACGAAAGGTCCATACATACCACCACATGATACCCCAAACACCTTCAAACATTAGCTTTGTCGTGGATGACATGCGCAAAGAAACAAGCCAAGCAACCCATTCATCGTAAGTCTCGAAGTTAGTCACCGGTAAATTCTACCACCAAAGCACCTTACAACCGAGGTCTTTAATCAAATTAGATCTGAAGAATAAATGTATCGTTGATTCAACACCACAGTTACAAATAGGGCAGTCCAACGATTGGATTCTAATACCCCTGCGTGACATGTTCAAGCGAGTAGGAAACCCATCAACCTTCACTTTTCAAACAGTAATATTAATTTTGAGAGAAACAAACTTAACCCATCTCGTCTTCTCAACTACAATCACAATCTTCAACGCATCAATTTTCTTACGTAAAGAAGCAACAGTAAACAAACCTGAATTTTCAAGCGTCCACACCCATCGATCTTCCATGGGATTCAACCTGATCGCATTCGTCACCTCTTGAAGCTTTTGTTACTGCGTCAACTCAGTCCCCCTCGCACGTTACGACGCAAAGAGGACTCCAAAGTAGGATTATAAGTTTAGAGCTGACACTCGCCTGCTTAAATTTCTCCACCGCAAACAAACGAGGAAAAAGATCTTTAATCACTCCCCCACTAAACCACGCGTCAGTACAGAATTTAGTCCCTTCGCTATTACCCAACCTCATTTTAATAAAATCAAATATGTCTACACCTTGCTTCCCCATTAACCGCACTTTCTTGACAATATAGCTCCAACACGAATTCACCCCAAACTTGTTCTTCATGCTCACATTACCATCATTGCCATGAATCGCCTGAATAACTTTTTCCCATAACGAAATTTGTTTACTATAAAATCTCCATATCCAATTGAACATTAAACTCTTATTCAATGCAAAGAGACTAGACACCCCTAATCCCCCTCTATCTTTATCCGCCAAAACTTTATCCCACTTAACCCTCGACGCTTTCCTACTACCAATCTCACGACCATTGAAAAAATGACCACGTATCGACTCCAACTCTTGCAGAATCTTTGACGAAACTTTAAAGATAGACCATAGAACCAAGTACCAATTTTAGTAGTGTAAGACGACCTCCTATAAACAAGGACTACAATTTCCACTTAGATAATCGCGCCTTACCTTGTCCACCACTTCCTTACAAGCATGCATACGGGTCATAGATCCTCCAACTTTAGTACCTAAATAAAAGAAAGGAAAAGTTAGAGTAAGACAACCAAGTCTAGCAGCTGCTTGCTTGACTCTATCTTCATCCACATTTACACCCAAAAACTTGCTTTTGCACATATTGATCTTAAGACCGAAGCCTTGTTGAAGCAATCCAACACATGAACTAAAGTAGTAATATTCTATTCACTCCACATCCCCGTAAAAACTGTATCATCCACATAAAACATATGTGAAAGATTAAGAAAGTGATTTAATGCAATACCCGTGAACAAACCCGCATCAACCACGTGTTGAAAAGATAAATGAAGTGTCTCCATAACAAGAATAAACAAGAATGGCGACAAAGGATCCCCTTGATTTGAACCCTTAAAACACTAGAACGCCTAAGTAGGACTACCATTAACCAAAATCGATCCTCTCGATGATTTGAGACAACTTTGAATCCAATTACACCATTTAACCCCAAAACCAAACTTTTTTAGAATATCATCTAAAAAATCATATCGAACTGAATCGTAAGCTTTTTCAAAATCAACCTTAGAAATTAAAGATGTTTCTTCCTTCTTTTGGATCATTGTAATACCTCATTAAGAATAAATAGGCCATCAAGAATCTAACGCTCAACAATAAACGTCGATTGCACCTCGTTCACAATATCTCCCAAAACACCAACCAATCTATTCGTTAAGATTTTAGAGATAATTTTATATACGCTGCCAATGAGGCTTATAGGTCTAAAGTCTTTCACCATATTTGCAGCGGGAACTTTCAGAAATAAAGCGATAAATGAAGAGTTACAACCCTTAGGCATAATGTCTACACTTAAAGAAGTAATTCACTGCATCAAACACATCATTCTCTATGGTCTCCCAAAACTGTCTATAAAACTCAAGAGTAAATCCATCTGGACCCGAAGACTTATCTATACCACAATCCCACACAGCCACTTTCAACTCCTCTCTAGAAACAACTCGCTCTAAGTCTTCCTGCTGCTCAGTCAAAATAGACTTCAGGAAAACCATTCCAACACTAAGACGTTGATTAGACGGTTCAGCAAACCTATTTCTAAAATGCGAGAAGAACTCTCGCTTTACCTCCTTGGGCTGTTTGATCCACACTCCATCAGCCAAGACCCCTAAATATTCATTTGATGCCCTTTTTTATTCAACATACCATAAAAAACTAGAATTCTCTTCTCCTTCAATAGCCCATTTGACCTTTGCCTTTTGGGCCAAGTCCATAGCCTGAAGTTTATCTAAACGCTGAATGTTATTAATAAGCTCCACTCTCCTATTCGTAATATATTCCAAACCAAGACCTTTATCCACAGCCTCGTCTAAGACTCGAATCTCCTCTTTAAAGCGATCATTCTCACCTTAACATTTTCATCTATACTCTTTAATCCATTCACGAATCTTCTCCTCAAGAAACTTCATTTTATAAACCAGGTTACGCATAGCATTCTTTCCATCTCCTGGAGGAGATCCCCAAGTATACACCACGAATTTATTAAACCCTTCCAACTCCAACCAAAGATGGAAAAATCGAAAGGGAACCAGTTCATAATCATAATCCGTCTCCCGAAGAAGAATAGGACGATGATCTCATAAATACCTCTCCAATGTAATAGCAATAATATGAGGACAACTATAAAGCAGATTGTTAGAAACAAAAAACCTATCCAGCTTGGTCATGTTCGTACCAGATTTATGACACCATGAAAACATACTTCCGCCTAAGTGAACCTCATCTAACTCATCATCCTCAATAAAATTATTAAAAGCTAGAGCATATTGCGCATTAAAAACTGAGCCCAATCTATCCGATTTAAATCGGACCTCAATTAAATCGCCCATAATAGTCACTTTACCCTTCCACTTCATAATCTCATTAGCCAAGTAATTCCATACCATACGCTTATCTCTTGGATCATGAGGGTCGTAAACCACCACTATAAGAAGATCAAAATTACTTTTCAACCAAACGCTCTAAAGAATAACAAAATAATCCGAAATCGTGTGATAAATCTTACAAAATAAAAGAGAATCTCATGCACATAAAATTCCTCCTGAATTTCCAACCGAATCACTATGAAGATGATCGAACGCATAATTACCCTAACAATGTCGAATGGTACCTAACTCCATTCTCTCCATCTTAGTTTCTTAAACCTTTAAATAATTTACCTTACGTTTAACACATAACTCCCGTACCCAATATTTTTTGGCCTTTGGGCAAGGCCTTGAATATTAATGGATAAAAAAATTCATCGGTCAACCGATGACACTCCATGAGAACCATTGATCTCCGATAAATTATTCACCACACCATCCATATTATAACCCATTGTTTGACCAACTTTCACCACTTCCTCCATCAATCCTTGATAAGTGTGAAAACACTCATCAATAATGATCCAAATACCACTCAAAACACTGTCAAATACCTGATATTAAACTGTAAATTATCAGAATTACGTGTGTATTTTGTGTTTGTGTATTTTCAGGTAATATAGGTACATTTGGAACAAAGACGCGTTTTCAAAGGATTAATTTGATCAAAAGACGAAGAAAAAGACGAAAGATGCTCCAAGGACCTTATTTGCCAAATTTCCAAAGATCGAGGACTTAAGTGCAATTTTCAATACATAAAGGATGAAAGATAGATTTGCTAAAAGTTTCCAAAACCATTTTGATGAAAGATGAAAGATAAGGGACCAAAAGAGAATTAATTGAAAAGTTTAATTAACTTTTCTTATTTACTTGGTCAATTTGACCATAACCGGTCAAAGATACACACATAACACGCGTCTTCTTCTTCTCCAAGAAGAGAGAGAAAGACGGTTATACTTTTTCTCCTTCATAACCTGCAATCTACATTCAAGGATAATCCACGAAGATTCAGCCAAGGCTTTCAACTACAAAAACGTTCATCTCATTCTCCTCTACAAGCTGATACAATTTAATTAGATCAAGGAGTGAAGATGAAGAAACGCCCAATTTGGATTGAAGATGAAGAACTATTAAACCTCGTATTTTCCACGTGGCATCCAATCATTGGATTAACCACGTCACTCCACCACCACACGGCGGCTATAAATAGAAGACGAGAGCCTCATTTGAAGCGGTTAGCTTAGGAGTAGTTACATATAGATAGTTAGGATTAGTTAGTTAGTTTTCTCTCATTTTTTCTTGTTAAGCTTTCTGTTATAATTAGTTAGAGATTGTAACGACTTTTTCGTCCATTAATGAAAGTTTAGCTTAACTCATTCTGTTTACTTACTCAATACCTGTTCTTCCATTAATGAAGTTCATAGTTTCACAAACCTTTCTTCTTCCTTTACTGTTATAAGCTTTGTTATGGAGTTTTAATCATCTCAATCTATTTTCTTTTAAACTGTTACTGAAATTGATTCCGTATAGTTTTCTGTATGATTGATACATTCGGTTAAGATTCTGATGGAACTTGCAATTAAATCCTCTTTTAAGTCGATTACTAAATATCTCGTTCTATTTTGAAAGAAACCTGTAGTATAAACGTTTTTTTAGCTTTTGGACAGTTCATTGTTTTGTTCTATCATTTTCGGAAATTGAATTCAGTTTAGGATTGGTTGGATTCTGAATTTGCTAGAATGATTAGTTTATCAGTTAGTTTTTAGGAGTAAAATTAGTTTCTCTCATTCAGTTAGTAAGTAGTTGGTTAGCTTGTGAATTCGAGTAAGATTTCAGTTTTGAGTAATCAGTTTGATAAATAGTTTGGTTGTAGATTCGATATAACTCAGTTCATATAGTTTCACAATCGAAGGTCCCGGTTTTCTGTTTCTTCGCTCGTTTTTCGATTTGGTTTTGCAGGTATTATTCGGAGTTATTGCAGGTGTATACAGTTATTCAGCTTATAGAATAGACGAAATTGGTGGTGTTTGTTTTAAACCGGCTCAGCGCCGCGTTTCTCGTCTCAACGGACTAGGCTTCGGATGTGTCGGTTAAGCACAGATTTATATTTTTGCATGATTTAGTGTAATCTGATATGGTTTCTATTGTAGAATAATTTTGTTTGCGATTTTTTTTTAGTTTACTTGTTCTTAGATGATTGCTATTTGCTTTTGTTTCATGAAATTCATATATTAGAGAGTTCTCATTTAGCTGTTATAGGGTGTTTGGCAATCAGGTTTATAGCAGTATGGTGAGAATAATGGAGTTAAAACTTAAGTCGATTGATAGCTGTTGAGTTAGTTCAGTTACTTTAAAGATAAATCTTTGCATCTGTTTTGATTTTACTGCATTTCTTTTGACCTGTGGATAATTCAGGTTAATCGTTTTCCACTTTAATGGATCAGTTGTAGATTTGTTTGATTTCAAATGGATCAGTTTCAGACTGTTGGGCTAGATAAATTTTGGGCCTTCACTTGTATTAAATCATATTGGGCCTATTAGGTTTTAATTTGGATTTGGCTTCATTTTGAATATTAGTAGTTGTTAATTGGTAAATTTTGAATTTGTAGATTTAGAAAAGTTACATTTTTACTTTTATAAAAGTCAGATTTAGATAAAATTTTGGATTTAGAATTTTATATTTGTAGTATAAAATTGTATTTGTTTTCTTTTAAGTTTTAAATTTTGTGCATTTAATTGTTTTACGTGCAAAGTGTTTTAGCGTAGTACGGTTACGTATATAGCTATTTTTACCTTTTTAAGTGTTTTGTTTGTCAAGTAGCTTAAATACCAAATAATCTTTAGTTAACCAAAAACAATTAAGTCTTTGCTAGAAAACGTTATATCAATTCGAATCGAGCTGAGAAGACAACTACACTAAAAACGAAATATTAAATGGCGCCGCTGCCGGTTCTTTTCGTGAAGATTAACGATTTCGAGTGAGACGATTGGATTTTGGGATCCGTTCACTTTGTGAACGTTATTTTTACGTACTATAAATCAAAAACATAAAAAAAAATCAAAAAGATAAAAATACAAAAAAAATAAAAAAATCACAAAGTCAATTCTTTTCCTAAAGAATTGAACCAAAAAAATAAAAAATCCAAAAAGTAATCTTTTTCCTAAAAGATTACACCCAAAAATATATATTATTCGTTTTTATCGGTTTTTACGTAGATATAGTATTTTTCGTAAAAAAACACATAAATACAAAAATATTTTTGATATATTATTATATGTAAATAAGTATACGTATAAGAACAACTAATATACCTATCTTCCATAAGTATTGCCGAGGCAATACACCGTGTTGAGGGGCGTTCCAGTCCTTGACACGCGTATCGATCAAACAAAATTAAGCAAGAATAGATAAATACTTCCAATTGGCAATAATTCGAAGAATACAAACTACTAAAGTGAATAGATAGGCGACGTGCTATAAAATGCCGTCTAAGGGTCAATAGGTACTTAAGTGCTTCGCGCCACCTAACCCCCCGTTCACTAGTGCGTATTCTAAGAAGGAAGGCTTAATTGGAGGTCTTGCACCCAAGTAGTAATTATATATATACTTTCCTGTGGATATTTCATATCGAACCTCGAAGAGGATCATCCTTTTCTCTTCAAAGTCGACCGAGGGCTACTCCCTCATTCCTCGTGTTTACTTACACGTGTACTCGCACACGTGTAAACATACCACCTTTGGTGTATTACTTCCTTCCCTGAGGAAGCTTTTAAAACGTCATTATACTTGTATATACATTCGGCCACCTTGTTACACATGGATACTCGTTCCATGTTGGAGATTTTGCAACAACGATCCGCCAACGCTAATTATTCGCCTTGTTTGACTTGTGGTGGTCCACACGATACTTATTTATGTGATCAAAACAATGGTTATTATGGGGAGGGATATGCTTACAATGGAACCGAGAACCCTAATTTTCAACCTAACACTCAAATGGACTACACTTGTAATGATTATATGGGATATTCCGGTTTTTCATCACAACCTCCACCATCATTTCATGATCAAACCTTTAATGTGCCATACCAAAACCAAGGATTTTCCAATTATGAAGGTTTTCAACATAATGATACTTTTCAAGGCTATAATCAAGAAACTTTTCATAATCAAGGATTTTCACACAATGAAGGTTTTCAAACTAATGATAATTTTCAAGGCTATAATCAAGAAACTTTTCATAATCAAGGATATAATCAAGGGTTTAACCAAGAGAATATGCAAAATGTCTCTCAATTTCGTGAATCCTTTGAGAGGAGACTTCAAGAGATGGAAAGGAGAATACTTGGACGTTTCGAGGAAAATTGGCAAAGACAACTTCTCTGTGTACAATCTTATCTAACTCAAGGAGCTTTACCATGTGATATTGAGCCGTCTTTGAGAGTTGATGCTGAGGATGATACTATTAGTGATAAAGGGAATTTTCAAGGTTACAATCATGAGAACTTTCATCATCATGACTCTTTTCAAACCTATAATCCACCTAATTATGGAAATCCACCTCCACCCTATTCTTCGACTTATTCATGTGAGTTTTGTGGAAAAGAACCCCATTATGGTTATGATTGTAGACCGAGGGATCCGCCATCCTATGTCCTTGATAATGTCAAGAAGTTTCATTCTTTACTTGAGAAAATGAACAAGTCGTACGATGACGTTTATAAGATGCTTGATGGTATGAAAAACATGAGCTACAAGGAAATGAAAGACACGCATCGATTGTTAAAGGAATTAATTAACTCTACTGAGGAAAAGGAAATTGAGTCTAGGCAATATGATGACAAGGAATTCGGTGATTTGTATCGTGAATCGTTGAACAAATTTTCTTGTCGCCTCAGGAAATATTCAAATGATTTATTCCTTAAGACTCTTATAATCGAGGAAGACGGACATTACATGACTACTTTTACTCATAGGCCTGATCCATTATTAGATGAAGATGCTGAGGAACCTTCGAGTTGTATGACACTTAATGATGACACACCTTCATCACCTTTACCTCACGTGGCACCCACCGACTCTTTAACCATGGGGGACGAGCCTCTTAGCACTAATACAAACACCAATTTAGAAGAATTAACCGTTTCTAGTGTTGAGAACCTTATCCCAATCCAAAGAGAGTTTGAGGGTATTTCCATTGAACCATGTGACGAGTTTTCTATTGATACTTCTCCTCATGATCACATTGAGATTTCATCACGTGTTGACTTTCATGCTACTACTAGTGATTTTGGTGATTTTGATCTTGATGAATTGTTCAAAGAAAGGGATAATGAGATTGAGGAAGAGTTTATGCAAGATATAGAGGATGATGATTGTGATTCTAGTGAGGCATCTTATGATATATTATCCGAGGACTTTTCATGTCAAGATGACCTTCCTAATTTGGATGATTATGTTGATCATATAGAAGAAGTGGAAGATGTTCATATTCGAGAGGTTTTATCACACGTTTATAATCTTATATCCTCGATTGAAGCTTTGAATGAAAACCATAATGATGAGTCCATAGAAGAAGAACCTTTCATTGATATTTCTTCACCGGTTTTTGAGGTTGCACCTATTGATTTTTATGATGATATCATCCCTTTGAGTGATTCTCTCAATACACCTTCTTTTGAGCCTTCTATTCCCACCCTTCCACCCTTGAAGTTGGTTATTGATGAAGATCTTATACTCTTAGAGATTGATCCTTTTTCACCTATGGCACCTTTAGAACCCAAAACCTTTGATATGGATTCTCATATGGATATTGATACCACCATAGAGGCTTATCTTGCTAATATTGATATTGAGGTTGATGATAGTGATTCTAATTGGGAAGAGGAGATTCGTCTTAGTGAGAACTTGCTTTTTGGGAACATAGAGCCTACACGTCCTTCACAAGACACTATTCATCTTGATCCTCCTTTTTCTATGCCTTCTATGGAAGATTACCCACCTTTTGATGATGACGAGCCTAATATGGACATAATTGTTATGAATGTTTTGATACCTACACCTTCATATTCTCATGATGCTTTGATCACTAAGGGGGAATCTTATATGGTTGATACGAGCTCATCTACTTATTTTCCCATGAAGGGAAAGGTTTTTGATCCTGGGATACATAAATTTGGGAAAAATTGGTTTTCATCTACTCCACTTAAGAGTGTGCCTTCGATTGATATGCGCTTCTTGTATGAGCTTACTTTGGTGATGCTACCTATTTTGGAGTTGTTCACTTGTAGAGATGGGAACTTTGTATTTGATCCTGGAGTGCTTCCTTTATGAGAGATTTCGTATGTTGGACAAACTTGAGACACGTTGGACCGTTCCATTTATCGAGGCGGATATTGTAAATCTTATAGTAAATGGCAACGTGCTAAGTTTGAGTGTATCATGTGAGACAAGCTTCAAAGTGATATTCTTTATTCTCCATGATGGTTTCCCCAAGGAAAACTTAATTCGGGGCCGAGTCGAGCTAGCGACTTAGGGTTAAAAAAACTCAAGCATTGAATAACTAGGTTAGAAAACGTAGAATAGATTTTCAATAGGTTAGGTTTAATTAAAAGGATGTCATAGTAGAGTTGAAGTGGAGGGGTGCCTTTCTTCGTCTTTTGGTGTATGCTTCAAGGGTTGCTCTCTCTCATTTCATGCTTGGAGCTTATGGAGGAGGCCCGTGTATCTGGTTCACTTCGATTAGTTTTTGCTATCGTGATATTAAACACTTGTGCTTAAAATGAATATCCTTTAGTTGTCTCTTCCTTAACTTGGGTTAAGCAAGGTTATCAATGTCATAAGTGTAGGGGAGTTCACTCCAATACTCTTAAACATTGAGGACAATGTTTATCTTAAGTGTAGGGGAGACTTCTATCGAAGTGACCTTACCTAGACCATTGCCTTAACTTCATGATAATTGGGAAAATTGAATTTTCAACATTTTTCAAATTTTTGATCTACTTTGGCCACCAAAAATATGCATTCATGATTTTTGCATCAATCATTTTTCATTTGCATAACACATTTGCATTGTATATATATTTCTTTTTCATCAAAAATATATAAAAAGGAAAAATAAAATAAAACATGGTTTTTAACAAGTTTAGACTTCTTTGACATATTAGGCCCGCCATGGATATTTTGACTCAACCCGAGTTTGCTTATTTTAGCACTCTCTAGCTAGTATCCTTAACCATGTAGTCCTTAATTGGTCTATTAGGCTAAGCTTCCACCAATTTCATTCTTTGAAATTTTAAATTTGTGGAGAAGGGGAAATGATAGAATTGAAGCAAGTGTAAAAGGGCTAGATAGACTTCATGGCAATTACTTGTGGCTAAACCCTTCTCTTCTTTATCTCTATTTTCTTCGCATGTATATAATTGTTAATAAATAATCAAGTACGGTTTTAATTGGTTTGTAATCTCTTATGCATTTTTGGCTAATCATTTATGGTTGATATGAGTACGTCTTAAGATTCTAAGTTAGCACGTTTTATGTGTACTAGACTTATGTCATGCTCCATATTTAGCGGGTGTTTTTCCTTTTCTTCTTTGCAAATTTCTTTGTGAGGAATAAAGAAAAATAAGAGCGGCTTATGAAAAAAATGAGTGGCTAGAAAAAAAAAGAAAAAGAAAAAAAAATAATGCAAGACTCCCAAGAGGGGCAGTGTGGTGTTAATTATAGTGACTATTGAGTTCCAATATTACCTGGTTTGCAGGGGATTCAATAGATTGCTCCAATCCAATATTACCTTGACGGGTTGCGGGGTTGAAGATCCAAAATCTCAAAAAGATGCGGATGTAAATTATTGCGTGAGTTTTATTTTTCTTTCCTTAGCGAGTGTGTAGTTACTTATGAAAGCATGACATTAGGATTTTACACATAAGGCGAATGACTTATTACTCTTGAAACGGACTTATATTAATTGTGAGCGGTTTTTCAAGTAATGGATGAGATGATTACTTAGGATTAAAACCGTGCTTCCTTATTTTTGGATTTTACATTTCTTATACTTCACACTTGAATAATGACAAATTTGCCCATAAGCAATTTGCTCAAATAATAACCGGTTCCACATTTAATTGTCATGAATAAGTTGATGCACTTTTTACTTGTGAATACAATGATCCCATTTTTAAGCTTGGTATGGGGAAAGTGAAACTTGAGGGTGATAAGTGTCCATGGTACCAAAGCCCTAATCAAAGTCATTGATTTCTTTATGAGTTATTTCCATCAAAACCATTTTTATAAAATACAAAAAGATGTAAATAGAATTGTTTTCTTTTGCATTGCATTGTAAATATTCAAAACCATTCATCATATAGCATAGTATAGTTATTAAATCATAAAATGGCCAAGGTGGGTTAATTATGAGAAGAGTGTAACTTGGAGCTTTAAAATGCTGCATTGCATGAGGTCATGGCAATGGTCAAGTGGAGGGGAGTTGATACAGTGTGAAAACACTCATCAATAATGATCCAAATACCACTCAAAACACTGTCAAATACCTGATATTAAACTGTAAATTATTAGAATTACGTGTGTATTTTGTGTTTGTGTATTTTCAGGTAATATAGGTACATTTGGAACAAAGACGCGTTTTCAAAGGATTAATTTGATCAAAAGACGAAGAAAAAGACGAAAGATGCTCCAAGGACCTTATTTGCCAAATTTCCAAAGATCGAGGACTTAAGTGCAATTTTTAATACATAAAGGATGAAAGATAGATTTGCTAAAAGTTTCCAAAACCATTTTGATGAAAGATGAAAGATAAGGGACCAAAAGAGAATTAATTGAAAAGTTTAATTAACTTTTCTTATTTACTTGGTCAATTTGACCATAACCCGGTCAAAGATACACACATAACACGCGTCTTCTTCTTCTCCAAGAAGAGAGAGAAAGACGGTTATACTTTTTCTCCTTCATAACCTGCAATCTACATTCAAGGATAATCCACGAAGATTCAGCCAAGGCTTTCAACTACAAAAACGTTCATCTCATTCTCCTCTACAAGCTGATACAATTTAATTAGATCAAGGAGTGAAGATGAAGAAACGCCCAATTTGGATTGAAGATGAAGAACTATTAAACCTCGTATTTTCCACGTGGCATCCAATCATTGGATTAACCACGTCACTCACCACCACCACACGGCGGCTATAAATAGAAGACGAGAGCCTCATTTGAAGCGGTTAGCTTAGAGTAGTTACATATAGATAGTTAGGATTAGTTAGTTAGTTTTCTCTCATTTTTTCTTGTTAATCTTTCTGTTATAATTAGTTAGAGATTGTAACGACTTTTTCGTCCATTAATGAAAGTTTAGCTTAACTCATTCTGTTTACTTACTCAATACCTGTTCTTCCATTAATGAAGTTCATAGTTTCACAAACCTTTCTTCTTCCTTTACTGTTATAAGCTTTGTTATGGAGTTTTAATCATCTCAATCTATTTTCTTTTAAACTGTTACTGAAATTGATTCCGTATAGTTTTCTGTATGATTGATACATTCGGTTAAGATTCTGATGGAACTTGCAATTAAATCCTCTTTTAAGTCGATTACTAAATATCTCGTTCTATTTTGAAAGAAACCTGTAGTATAAACGTTTTTTTTAGCTTTTGGACAGTTCATTGTTTTGTTCTATCATTTTCGGAAATTGAATTCAGTTTAGGATTGGTTGGATTCTGAATTTGCTAGAATGATTAGTTTATCAGTTAGTTTTTAGGAGTAAAATTAGTTTCTCTCATTCAGTTAGTAAGTAGTTGGTTAGCTTGTGAATTCGAGTAAGATTTCAGTTTTGAGTAATCAGTTTGATAAATAGTTTGGTTGTAGATTCGATATAACTCAGTTCATATAGTTTCACAATCGAAGGTCCCGGTTTTCTGTTTCTTCGCTCGTTTTTCGATTTGGTTTTGCAGGTATTATTCGGAGTTATTGCAGGTGTATACAGTTATTCAGCTTATAGAATAGACGAAATTGGTGGTGTTTGTTTTAAACCGGCTCAGCGCCGCGTTTCTCGTCTCAACGGACTAGGCTTCGGATGTGTCGGTTAAGCACAGATTTATATTTTTGCATGATTTAGTGTAATCTGATATGGTTTCTATTGTAGAATAATTTTGTTTGCGATTTTTTTTAGTTTACTTGTTCTTAGATGATTGCTATTTGCTTTTGTTTCATGAAATTCATATATTAGAGAGTTCTCATTTAGCTGTTATAGGGTGTTTGGCAATCAGGTTTATAGCAGTATGGTGAGAATAATGGAGTTAAAACTTAAGTCGATTGATAGCTGTTGAGTTAGTTCAGTTACTTTAAAGATAAATCTTTGCATCTGTTTTGATTTTACTGCATTTCTTTTGACCTGTGGATAATTCAGGTTAATCGTTTTCCACTTTAATGGATCAGTTGTAGATTTGTTTGATTTCAAATGGATCAGTTTCAGACTGTTGGGCTAGATAAATTTTGGGCCTTCACTTGTATTAAATCATATTGGGCCTATTAGGTTTTAATTTGGATTTGGCTTCATTTTGAATATTAGTAGTTGTTAATTGGTAAATTTTGAATTTGTAGATTTAGAAAAGTTACATTTTTACTTTTATAAAAGTCAGATTTAGATAAAATTTTGGATTTAGAATTTTATATTTGTAGTATAAAATTGTATTTGTTTTCTTTTAAGTTTTAAATTTTGTGCATTTAATTGTTTTACGTGCAAAGTGTTTTAGCGTAGTACGGTTACGTATATAGCTATTTTTACCTTTTTAAGTGTTTTGTTTGTCAAGTAGCTTAAATACCAAATAATCTTTAGTTAACCAAAAACAATTAAGTCTTTGCTAGAAAACGTTATATCAATTCGAATCGAGCTGAGAAGACAACTACACTAAAAACGAAATATTAATCCTACGAATGAACCTCCTGATTTTGAAGCTTCAGAATGTTTAAACTGACCAAATGTCACTGAATTTGCATTATCTCCGTTATAGCACACTTCTTCATTCGCCTCTCGCCCCCCCCCCCCCCCCTTGTATCCCTATTCTATACTACGATCAACCTCATTAGTTCCATTCTCCAAACTAATATTCCCCTCGTTATCAAGAGTAAAGTCCGGAGGATGACTTTTAGAATCAGACTCTACCCTTCTCCATTTTTTTTCTGTCTTCTGCCTGTTACGAAGGGAATAGATTTCAAAAGGGTCTGTTGATCCACTCCCCTTCTGCACTGGAATGAGCAAATCCGTCTCAGGTACTTCCGCCATGTCACTATGCTCTGACATCTTATCATCATTTTCTGGTTTATCACCAGCTAGTAATGATTCATTTTCCAAAATCTGATCATCTTCAGACTCTTCAACCTATTCAGGAACCCAACCAAAAACTTCTTTAGCACGAATCCAAAAATTCTTACCTTTAAAAGTAATTTTAAAGTTTTCGAAAACATTTAGATGTGCTTTTGTGAATACACATAATCTTCGTGAATGGAAATAGTTCTCTTCTGGATCATCCAACTCTAATAACTTACCCCACCATGCAATAGTCGTATTAAAAGTCTTATCAGACCAGAACTTAAGTGGAACTCCCTCTATCTCCACACAAAGAATACGACCCTCAGGATTAAAATCAATACAAGCTGGAATCAATTCAAAAAACTATGAACTCTCCCCCGTATTACTACATGATAAATCTTTAGTGTTAACGGACTTGAACTCCATCAATATCCATAATTCCCCCATATACTTAATTGTAAAATCAATAAATCCTTAATTACATAATGTCGCCTTGAAGTTTGTTAACGAAGAAACGTTTTGACCCTCCCCAGCAAAGATGTCTCAAGATCTCTTTCCTTTACGCACTCCTCATCTAAGACCATGGTGTGAGACCCCTAAAATCTGACATGGAACAACTAGGCAACGGGGGGTAACACGTCATAGTACAATAAACAATGAATTACAGTTCATACAAAGCTGACGAAATAAAAACATGTACATTACATCATAAAAGGTCAGAGTTTTTAAACATAGGTCCCAAAGTTTTAAAAGCGAAAAATTATATTATTTCGTCTCGATTTATAACATAAAGTTGCCCAAAAGATAGAATAAACTCTTGACAGTTTTTACTAAAAACAGTCTTATGAAAGCATCACAGAAATCTCCACGCTGCGAATATCCTGCGGGCTCCCATCCAAGCAAAGCTAAGTAATAATACCTGAGATTAAACATATAAAATCGTCAACACAAAGTTGAGTGATATTCATAGGTTTAGCAATAAGGATGTGGAACACAAGCATTCATTTGTAAACAAGAAATAGTGGAAAATGGTTACGTACGATAACCATAGTCCGAAACATTATTATTGTTGTTTAGTTCATGAACCGAAGCTTAACTCAGTGTAAGTTCCTCAAGTCAGTATTCAGCCTAAATACTCAAGTGAATAAACAAATATTGGTGCGTCAAGGTAATCGGGACGGGGATAGTCAATCCCGATGGATCCACCCACAACATTCGCGCTTGGTAGCAGGATTAATTAACGGTTCATGATCAATGAGAGGTAACTTAAGGCTAAAGACTAAAAGCAATAATATCAATGAAAATCAGTTCGAAATCCTCAAGTTCTGGAAAACATACAATTTCTGGATAGCATACGGGTTGAGGGTAGCACACAATTTTAAATGATTGTGTTCCACCATGTAAAATCTCACACCGTGTTTAGAAACCATGTACAAGTAAAACGGGGCTATGAACTCACCTTAGCCATGAGGTAAGCCAATCACGGTACTCAGCAACTGAGTAGAAACGATAGTGGTAGACGATCACCGACGATATGGATGCCCGGGAAACACGAAAACCGCAACCTATCACAATAAGGCGCGCGTTACGACTCGAATTCAAATATTGATATGTACCAAATATAATATGACTCAAATGTTTTAAAAGTATTCATGTTTCATAACCATTGACACGAACCAAATGAATTCATACTAACCATTATCCAACACTACACGATTAAACACTTGTACACTTGAAGTCGACCCGTCATAAGACGCCAAGTCAACGCAAGTCAAACTATTCTTTAACCTTATTCGGACCAGTAGCTAAATCAATTATATAATGACTAAGCACTTGAGTAAGTCACCATGTCCGATGGTGAATACTCAAACTCACGCAACACAAGCATTGAACTAAGTGTCCATAATTAAAATCAGCAAGTACACCCCGAATGTACACACCGATCTACCCTATCTAGACTTGTCCGTTTTAGATGAAAATTGGTATCGAGGTCACTTATAACCTGTATAAGACCTCACAAAAATTTGAGCCAAAGTTAACACTTTAAAATCCATCAGCTCGACACTTTACTCGACTCCAAATTTAGGATAGATTTGTGCACTTGTTTTGTAAAACCGTTTAGACCGCTTTAAAGGTACCAACTCGACAATCCGACTTTTGAAACCACTACTAGACTCATCAAACTCAGTTTGTAAACTTTGAAAACCAGTAGATACATTTATCTAACTAAGCCTAAAGTCCCCGAGAGTCGACCCAAAATCAGCCAAAATTTCGGATTGTGACGACTTGCGTATCCCGGTACACGAAAACTAAAACTAGCATAACTTTTGACTCGTAATGACTTAGACGCTCTATCTTATACCAAAACGACCATCTGGAAAACTATACAACAATTTCAAATAATCTCAGTCTTTCACAGACCTTAAACCCACGAAACATTCTGTTTAAAGCTGCTGTCTCAAATTAACCTTTTAGAAAACATGACAAATCCATTTTTCAAGCAAAACCACTCATTC
Organism: Glebionis coronaria; assembly: GCA_025667525.1. NCBI lineage: Eukaryota > Viridiplantae > Streptophyta > Magnoliopsida > Asterales > Asteraceae > Glebionis > Glebionis coronaria. Next base: position 164,043,761 of record CM046879.1, read on the forward strand.
CCATACCTCTAGGATCACTATACTATCATTCCTATCAACCAAACACACTCCTAAACACATGCATGTAAAATCTAACCAAATCAAAGATCAAAAATCAACCTTTTTAGGATCAAAACATGATGATCTTAGCAAAAATAATACATGCAAGATGATTTAAACATCAATCCACCATGAAATTATAAAATCTTAAAATTTTGATGCATGTTCTTGAATTTGATATCATTAGAATCATCATTGAATTCTAAGGTTGGGTCTTAAATTAGTTTTGATTAGATCATTGTGGATGATGGTGTTTTAGGGTGTTTTGTGGTGGGAAGGTGGCGACAAAAGGGTGGGGTGGGGAGAGATTGTGTGTGTTTTTTTTACAAATGATATGTGGTTAGTTAGTGGAAGTAAAATGGGTTTTTATATGGTGTTTAGTTGTAGGGACCAATATTGCCAACTTTGAAACTTGAGGACTTACAAACAATTAATAGTTTTAAAGGGTAGAAAATGGTTATTGGTAAATATTGAAAATATTTACGGGGCTCGAGTTTCGTAAAAATACTTTTCAAAAGTTACAATGCATCATAAAAATGATTATACGATTTCTCGACACGACTTAATACGTAATTAAAACGACATCATCGAAAATATTAATTATCGAAACAATCGATAAATAAAAACTTTTGGGCATCCGTCGGTATCGCGATCACTAGGAATTCTCATTGTACATTGATTTTGAATAAACTCGTTGTAAAACGCACGCGGGTGATTTTAAATCAAAAACTTTGATTTAAATTAAATATGGAAAAATAAAATATAAATTTTAAAATTCCATATAAAGTATTTATCGATGATCAGAAAAATACTTAAAAAGTATAATTTAAAAATCTCAGGATTTACATGTAGCAATAAAAGAAAACGTAATACGTTGGAAAATTCAAAAACACGAATAAAAAGAATAAAATAATGCTGTGAAAGTACGGGTTCTCACAGTCTTCCCCCCTAAAGGAACTCTGGTCCCCAGAGTTCTCCTGAAAACAGTAGAAGACGTGAACAAGAGGAGGTACAAAGTTTAGAACAAAAATCATTTCTTCCCAGGTAATTTCCGTACCACGACGAATGTTAACGGTTAGAAATCACTATGATTCAGTTTTCTTAACTCCTTTTCGTATAACTTTTCAGTCTTGGATTAGGATAACGATCTTTCAATAAGGAGATACAACGAGAGATAGAGTTGTTGGAAATACGTGCGATAAACTAACAAGAATGAACACAAGAATCGCTTAAACATGCAAAGTGCGATAAAATGAACCAAGATTGTAAATCAACAAGAGGTCGCAAGTCGTGCAACTATAAAACGTGACAATCTTAAAACGTAAGAATCCAGTTACAAAAGAACTAGAAGGGAAAAATGAATTATATATGATCATTCAAAATATAGGCTATCAAAATCAGTTGTCTAGTATTTTGGTATTACTCTAAAACTTAGTTTTAAATATTTTCTTGACTAAAAGAAAATTTTACCAAGTGTAATGATTAAAATCAAACTCTATATAAAACGAGTGGGTAAACAGTTGTCAAATCGTTTTCTTGATCAGGACTTCAAAGTGAAAGTAACTCAGTTCAAATAGTTATCCTGATTGACTTAAGAACTTTTGGATGTCGCATGAAATTATCGTTAAAACCTCAGGTTTATCGTTACCATTAGAAAAATCAGTTTTTTTCCAAGTCATTTAGAATCATTGTTAGAAATTATAAATTAATTTAATAATTTCATTATACTGACAGTAAAGTACAATTTAATCAAATACTTTAAATGGTACAACTTGATATCCATTTTAAACACTAGTAATTAATTTACCAAAGAGGATGTACAGATTCGATATTAAACTTGAAATGGGTATTTTGACAATTTAAACATTTGGTAAAATGTATAAAACGTTCTTAAAAATTAATAATAATTTTAGAAATTCAAGAAGGTGTATAAGATATCAAACGATGAACACGTAACATTTTCTGGTTTTCAGAAAGTGACAGAATAGCAAACGACTATGAAACGAATAACGATCAACAGTTAGTATACAAGCAATAACACGAGGGAATGAAACGAAATTCGTATCAATTCTTAACAAACGTGATAGAATAGTCGCGTCAATGATAATAATAAGAAACAAAGATTTAGCAAGATTAATTCACGAGTGCGGTTGGCGTCACCAATAACGGCTTATTAAGTTCTCGGTCGTCGATACACAATCGAAAGAGAAAAGCCACACAATAGATTTTCGAATCACAGAAAATTCTTAGGAGGTCAATTGAGTGTAAATTCAGTAAAAATGAAAACATTAGCAATGAAAGGCGAAATCAACACATGGTTCACACGAACGAATTTCAAAACGATAAAGTCTAACACACATCATGACAAATACAGACAATCATCGTTCACGTCCAGTCATAAATCACTAATCGAGTCCAGAGACGTTTCGAAGGTATACCAAAATAGATAAAGATGGTCGATCAATGTAGAAGCATAACAACGATGAAACTTTCAAGTCTGGTATCAATGGTAAGAATTTAGACAAATGGTAACGAAAATTGTATCATGAGGATGATGAGGTAACAGGTAAAACAAAGGTCGTTGAGTAAGGAAATATGTGCTTGAGGCATGTACTTTGCTTAAGAAAAGATAAGGGTTCATAAGTGTATGTTGCAAACTGTTGCTACTCGCATAAGATGTAAAAGTTTTTTTTTTAAAAAAACTTTACTTTATCTAACTTTTTAAAGAACATAATTAAAAAGTTGATTCTTGGCCAAATGTTTTAGGGTGACTACTATACGGCCTAGCATGGCTCCTTCTAAATTACGCATAGGTGATCAGGCCATGCATAATTTAGGACTAGCAATGCGATGCTCAGCTTCGTCAAACCAGTATTATAGGTCATATTATTTAAAATATGTATATAATGCCATTTGTAAAAACAGAGATCAAAATAGTTTATGAAACTATTCGCCAATAAGTTACTGGCTAGATATTTAATTCAACAACAGTAATGTTGCAAGATTCTTTACAAGACCCAAGGTAGAACAATTTGTGAGAGTACATTGTAAAATTAATATAAATTAATTTTTTTTATAAGATAGCATTCCCTTATTTAAGAAAGCCCAAATGAAACCTTTTGTAAAATGATTTGCAAACAATATCTGTTTGAGTTCATATGGTAACATGACAATAGCTTATAAAGTAGCGAGTGGGTTACAAGAGGGAAATAAGAAGTAGTTCAAGTCAATCAACGAAATGGTTACAAGGTGATAAGGTTTCAAGAGGTTTAGCCGAAATCGTCAAGAGACACGTGTCAAGATGTTAACGAACGATACGAAAGCAAGAAATTCAACATCGGTCCAATTCAGTGGTACGATATAAGCAAAGAAAGACAATATAGAATGACAAATAAGTCATATATAAAGAAAGGATAAAGGAATCCGTATGTGTGCACGTCGTGATTAATTTGACAATAATATACTTTTAAGAAAGTAGGGCATCAGTTAACAAATAGTACAATCACTCCGAAAAGTTTTTATATTAGGAAGTTACCGAATTTCAAAATTTCAAGATCTATGTATAAGTATGACCGAACTCAAAGTTACTGTTTGTAAACGTTTTCAAACACAATCAATGTTTCATGGTTGTAAATATCATTAGTTACAATTTTTATGAGCTCACACGAACTTAAAATGCTTAGAACCATATTTTTAAAGTCTATCAGTTTTGACTTTTGGGTTTCACTAGACCAATTAACTCACTAAACGATATTTTAAGACTCGAAGTCTAATGCATTTGATGTAAAACAATATTTTGAACAACTTTCTAGTTTTACCCGAGACTTGAAACGGAATAAAAATGGATGAAAATGCCCTTGCATTAAATCTGTCAACAAAATGATATTTTAGCATTATTCAGAAAACAACTTCTTAGATTTTACAATCTCAAATGAGCGTAACTTGCTCGATTTTAAAGTTTACTAGTCAAATTTATGTCCTAAACGTACGTCTCAACAAGTAGAAATATATATTTTTATGTCTAATGTTATAAAAGTATTTTCTCGATACTGTTAAATTTCCTGTAAAGTTTCTATACAAAGTATATTTTTCGACACAGCTTGAAATTAAATCCAATTTCATAATAACCCAGAATTAATGTACACACAAGACTTGTGGATTCCATAAAGACGAAAGAAGATAAACTGTATAATTAGTCATGTAAAGAAAACACAATATAGAAATGGTTCAAAAATGCCAACAATAATCGGAGACATAAAAAACGACGCATATCATCCGTGTCTTCGGCTGCAAGATGCAATGCAGAAAAGTCTCTTGGTGGCGTGATTTTCGAAAATCACAAGACATACCGAGAAAGAAACAAAATATTAACAAGTCACACTTCTGAGGCGAGGAGGTTTAATGAAAAGGGGAGGATACAAGTAGGATTGTATTCCAAACAATCGTCACATAATAAATGATGATCATGTGTTCAAGGTACAACAGATGTTGTAATTCGAAGTCGAAACGTAGAATGGTCAATGAAATAAGATGTAATCCATGTACAATCGTCGTGTAAAACGGTGACGTAAAGGTCAATCAAAATTACGAAAACTCACGATATTATTCAGGTACTGATTCAACGAATGCTTCGAGATGTGTGACTCACACGATGTCTTTTAGTCTTTTTGGGAGACACATTGAGCTACACAATGGTCTATAGACTAGGCGTTCAATTATGAATGGTCAGAAAGAAAATATGCGTATCTAAATAGATATTTTAAAGGAAATAAACAATGAAAGCAACATGCACGGTAGTAAGAATGAAAATCAGGAGTTTCATCAAAAACAACACTTCTTCAATTACGAACAATGGTATCAAGAGAGTATGCACATCATGTAACAGCGAGTCGAGGAAAACAGATGATTCAAAACGAACGAGTATATGAAGTCAGTCGTATCACGCATAAATGAAATAGCAATAGTACTCAGAAAATGAGCATGAAAAGTCGGTAGCATACGCGCTCTGAATACAAGCATGTAACGTCATAACGATATAAAATCATTGCAATAAGATCAATTCACAAGAACAAGAATTCAAGAAATACAGTATATGCAGATGTAATCACAATAACATTCAATGATAATCCATGAAGCACAAGGCTTTGAAAAGACATAGTAATTATCGCCATTAAGGTAATGTAATATTTCAACATGAAATCAAGAGATGAAATATTAAAACGATAATTAAAATTAAATAATAACGATTAGAGAGTTACCCGCGCAGATATCAAACAACAATGGCAGATTCTGTGTTTGACACTTAGAAACAATAAAATATTTGAATTTTCGGTTATAGACTAAGTTTTTGAAAACGACTCAGTTCCCTATAACCATCGCTCTGATACCAATCTGTGAGACCCCCAAAATCTGACATGGAACAACTAGGCAACGAGGGGGTAACACGTCATAGTACAAGAAACAATGAATTACAGTTCATACAAAGCTGACGAAATAAAAACATGTTCATTACATCATAAAAGGTCAGAGTTTTTAAACATAGGTCCCAAAGTTTTAAAAGCGGAAAATTATATTATTTCATCTCGATTTATAACATAAAGTTGCCCAAAAGATAGAATAAACTCCTGACAGTTTTTACTAAAAACAGTCTTATAAATGCATCACAGAAATCTCCAAGCTGCGAATATCCTGCGGGCTCCCATCCAAGCAAAGCTAAGTAATAATACCTGAGATTAAACATGTAAAATCGTCAACACAAAGTTGAGTGATATTCATAGGTTTAGCAATAAGGATGTGGAACACAAGCATTCATTTGTAAACAAGAAATAGTGGAAAATGGTTACGTACGATAACCATAGTCCGAAACATTATTGTTGCTGTTTAGTTCATAAACCGAAGCTTAACTCAGTTTAAGTTCCTCTAGTCAGTATTCAGCCTAAATACTCAAGTGAATAAACAAATATTAGTGCGTCAAGGTAATCAGGACGGGGATAGTCAACCCCGATGGATCCACCCACAACATTCGCGCTTGGTAGCAGGATTAATTAACGGTTCATGATCAATGAGAGGTAACTTAAGGCTAAAGACTAAAAACAATAATATCAATGAAAATCATTTGGAAATCCTCAAGTTCTCTAAAACATACAATTTCTGGATAGCATACGAGTTGAGGGTAGCACACAGTTTTAAATGGTCGTGTTCCACCATTTAAAATCTTACCCCGTGTTTAGAAACCATGTACAAGTAAAAAGGGGCTATGAACTCACCTTAGACATGAGGTAAGCCAATCACGGTACTCAGCAAATGAGTAGAAACGGTAGTGGTAGACGATCACCGACGATATGGATGCCCGGGAAACATGAAAACCGCAACCTATCACAATAAGGCGCGCGTTAAGACTCGAATTCAAATATCGATATGTACCAAATATAATATGACTCAAATGTTTTTTAAGTATTCATGTTTCAAAACCATTGACACGAACCAAATGAATTCCTACTAACCATTATCCAACACTACACGATTAAACAGTTGTACATTTGAAGTCGACCCGTCATAAGACGCCAAGTCAACGCAAGTCAAACTATTCTTTAACCTTATTCGGACCAGTAGCTAAATCATTTATATAATGACTAAGCACTTGAGTAAGTCACCATGTCCGATGGTGAATACTCAAACTCACGCAACACAAGCATTGAACTAAGTGTCCAAAATTAAAATCAGCAAGTACACCCCGAATGTACACACCGATCTACCCTATCTAGACTTGTCCGTTTTAGATGAAAATTGGTGTCGAGGTCACTTATAACCTGTATAAGAGCTCACAAAAATTTGAGCCAAAGTTCACACTTTAAAATCCATCAGCTCGACACTTTACTCGACTCCAAATTTGGGACAGATTTGTGCACTTGTTTTGTAAAACCGTTTAGACCGCTTTAAAGGTACCAACTCGACAATCCGACTTTTGAAACCACTACTAGACTCATCAAACTCAGTTTGTAAACTTTGAAAAACAGTAAATACATTTATCTAACTAAGCCTAAAGTCCCCGAGAGTCGACCCAAAATCAGCCAAAATTTCGGATTGTGCCGACTTGCGTCTCCCGGTACACGAAAACTAAAACTAGCATAACTTTTGACTCGTAATGACTTAGACGCTCTATCTTTTACCAAAACGACCGTCTCGGAAAACTCTACAACAATTTCAATTAATCTCAGTCTTTCACAGACCTTAAACCCACGAAACATTCTGTTTAAAGCTGCTATCCCAAATTAACCTTTTAGAAAACATGACAAATCCATTTTTCAAGCAAAACCACTCATTCCCATACCTCTAGGATCACTATACTATCATTGCTATCAACCAAACACACTCCTAAACACATGCATGTAAAATTTAACAAAATCAAAGATCAAAAATCAACCTTTTTAGGATCAAAACATGATGATCTTACCAAAAATAATACATGCAAGATGATTTAAACATCAATCCACCATGAAATTATAAAATCTTCAAATTTTGATGCATGTTCTTGAATTTGATTTCATTAGAATTATCATTGAATTCTAAGGTTGGGTCTTAAATTAGTTTTGATTAGATCATTGTGGATGATGGTGTTTTAGGGTGTTTTGTGGTGGGAAGGTGGCGGCAAAAGGGTGGGGTGGGGAGAGATTGTGTGTTTTTTTTACAAATGATATGTGGTTAGTTAGTGGAAGTAAAATGGGTTTTTATATGGTGTTTAGTTTTAGGGACCAATATTGCCAACTTTGAAACTTGAGGACTTAAAAATAATTAATAGTTTTAAAGGGTAGAAAATGGTTATTGGTAAATATTGAAAATATTTACGGGGCTCGGGTTTCGTAAAAATACTTTTCAAAAGTTACAATGCATCATAAAAATGATTATACGATTTCTCGACACGACTTAATACGTAATTAAAACGACATCATCGAAAATATTAATTATCAAAACAATCGATAAATAAACATAAACTTTTGGGCATCCGTCGGTATCGCGATCACTAGGAATTCTCATTGTACATTGATTTTGAATAAACTCGTTGTATAACGCACGCGGGTGATTTTAAATCAAAAACTTTGATTTAAATTAAATATGAAAAAATAAAATAAAATTTTTAAAATTCCATATAAAGTATTTATCGATGATCAGAAAAATACTTAAAATAATTTAAAAATCTCAGGATTTACATATAGCAATAAAAGAAAACGTAATACGTTGGAAAATTCAAAAACACGAATAAAAAGAATAAAATAATGCTGGGAAAGTACGGGTTCTCACACATGGTAGGACACTCCACTTTCTGTTCAACATTATGAACATGAGCGTTTTAACCACATTAACAAAAGAACGACCGTTCCCACTGTTTACCCCATCATTACTAGACTTATGCTCAGCTCTTCTATATCGATCATCTCTAAAAGTATCAGACTGTTGGTTATTCCTCAGTGGTTCCCTCTGAAATCTTGCAACATTTGCCTTGAGTCTATATCTATCAATCCGCACAGTGTATAAGTTATTCACCAGACGCTCCACATTAAAGACGTTAATAAAGTGCAAAAATCCAAATCGTTTACACTCTTTCGCACTTTTCAATGGAATAAACGAATGAATTATAAGGGCGTATTGTTTGCAAGCATTTAAGAGATCCTTTGCTGAACAAACTTCAGGAAAATTAGTAACATAAATAGAGATCGAAATTATACTCACATCATATTCTTTAGTATTGACTTTACCCATAATAACCAATAAACGAAACACAATATTTGGATTGAAGGGAGATCATGATAATCAGGAAAAAACAAAGGGATCTAGGACAATAAGAACCCTAAACAAAGCAGTCTACAAAAACAATCTAAAGAACATGTCGAAGCAATTAAAAAACGTATATGGACATCAAATCAACGATCAATCCAATCCTCAGTAAATTAACTGATCTTAGAAAATATAGGGAGTGATAAATCACAAGCCTATAACCTCACAATTAATAGCAACAAGATCAGACTGAACAAAGGTGAATCAACATTATACGATCGTTAATCAATGAATGATGTTTAACAGATTAAAATTAATAGACCTGGATGAACAGGTTCAGATGGATCGCCCATAGATCGCCGTTTGTGATCCCCGTATTTTCTTTTTGTGATGATGATATTTCTCAAATACTTATTAACATCTTATGAGTGGAAGAGCAGGATGTTTTTATAGGAACTATGTGAGTTGATCCGGTTTATGAGTGAAAAATAATTTTAGATGCAAAAAGTTTTAGTGTGGAGTTGGTCAATCATTGTATGGTTTTATGTGAGAATGCTCTTAAAGTATGAGAGTTGGTCTTTACTTTGTGGGGTATAGGTCCGGTTGATAGGTTCACTACAAGTGAGACTCTAATACATAAAGTGGATCTGTGGTGAATAGGGATACAAAAGAGTTATGACAAACAGTGTTATGGTTTACCGGTTTTTATATTTAGAAAGAAAAGAACGCTCAGATATTTAGAAATTAGTGTGACTCGGCTTTAAGAATGCTCCATGAAGTTCAGTTGAGGTCATTTCATTGGATAAGTAGGAGGTCCAAGAAGTCGTTGCTCAGCCGAAAAAAATAGATTGAGAGGCCTTCTAGTTGTGGCGCGATTATGACAGTTGATTAATGACTTAGTCGTGAGTGTGGAGCTGTTGTGATTTCTATGTTCCAGAGCGTTTTTCCGTTTGCATCTTTGTTTGTGGCTCTGGTTTATATAGGCGTGTGGCTGTAGAATCTCTCGGATGCCTCATTGTATTTTTCAAGTTTGTATAGGTCGAGGAGCATATCTCATATTTCTTATGGTTGGGTTTATGTCTTTTAGTGCAGTGGGTTTTGAGGTATTTAGTCGTGTGGTTACGGTCTAATGTTTGGGTTGGTCTATGTTAGAGCGGTTGGGTTGAGTTGGGTTTGATTTTTGAGGTGTTTGAAATTATTGGTTTACTTGTATTTTGTACTTTTTTATTTTATTTTTAATGGCCTTTTAAAAAAGAACCTATGCACTATTGCATCACTTGCTAAAAATCCATTAAGTATAATAAACACTTAAAAAAAATCTATTTTGTCACAATTTTTTTACGCTTTTAAATCATGTGAAAAACTTTTGAGCTTATTATCAAATATAAATTTGTAGAATACATTCTAAAACATCACACATATAATAATTGCAAATAAAATCACACTTTTTAATGTGAAAATTTCAAAACTTATTCACACTTTTAAATATGAACCCTACTAGAAATGTGAGAAATTTTAGTGTAACAAAATTAGGTTCATATTTAAAAGTGTGAACAAGTTATAGAGTATTACACATTAAAAATGTGAATTTTTATTTACAACTATTATATGTGTGATTTTTCAAAGTTTGTTCTATGTAACTAAGTTTTATACAATCATAAATATAAATAAACTCAAAATATTTACATATTATTTAAAATGTTTACAAAAAAGTGTGAAAAATACCACTTTTTGTAACGAAAGTATATTTTGTAGAGACAAAAATTAAGCTGATTATACTTTCGATCCAATTTTAACTTTAATTTTAACTATTTATTTTGTTATATAATATTTAATATAAAATATATAAATTAATAGATTTTTAAAATGTCTTTATTATTATAATTTTTATTATGTATTATATTTTTTTCGTTCTAATTTATTTGTCTTTTTTTTATTTTAAAGTTTTTTTTATTTTACCTTGACTATTAATTATTAATTTTATGTTGTATAATATTTAATAAAAATTCAATGAATATACATTTAAAATCCAAATCAATCATATATTTTATATAAAGTATTTATATAACAATTTTTTTAATTAGTTAAAATCAAAATTAAATAGTAAAAAATTTATAAGTTAAAATAAACAAATTAATTGAACATATCAAGAAAATAATTTTTATTATTATAAAAGCTTAACTTTAAAAGTCACTAAAAACACTTATTTAAGATAGAATAAAATAAGTTATTATCATTTATCAAATGTAAACAAACTCTTCCCACTAAAATAATAAAAAAATGTCATAGGTTGAGGTGGACAAGCGTGTTGTCAAAATATGGCCAACAATAAGTCGTGACGTCTTCTATTATGGCGTTAAGAATTAAAGGACGGTGTGGTCTGTGACTATGTGTTGTGATTTCTGATTTTTTTTCATTCTAAAATCAAAAGTAGAAGTAACTTTTTTCCTTGTGGTTCGTGGCTTATGTAATCTATTTCGACCAAAGTATTCTACCGAGTATCATTCGTTATTGGATCTTGGGTGTCAATCGGGTTATCGAGTCAGGTTTATTGAGTTTTGAAAAAAATAAAAACTAATCCGACCTAATCCGTTAAAGTATTAAATTTATTGGATTCGAAACTATTGGGTTGCAGGTTACCGGGTTGGGTTTATGAAATTATCGGGTTATTTGTTAGAACAGTTGGTCACTTGGGTTCCCTTTGGAGCTTAAGGAGGGGGTTTGGTTATGGGTTCAAGTCTTGCAAGAGACAAAAATCTATGATTTTCCTCCTTATTGCGAAGCCGTGAGTTCTACGGGTTTACTCTAGTGGTTCGAGTCACACGGCCTCCCGTTATAGATGGTATAATTCGAGGATCGAATTTTAGTGAAATTAAGATGTCGTTCTAAAAAAGTTAATCGATTTTCATAAGTAGGTAAAAAAAACATACATGTATATATTTATAAGAAGAGGTCCCAATAATATAAAACCTAGTAGGCGTGTAATAAATGTAACAATGTTGTAAACACATAAAATATAAAGTCGCAACAAATAAATCCTTACAATCCATACTTTTGAGCTTTATGTATAAATTATAAATATATCAGCCTTTTTGAATAAAATTAAAGATTTTTAATATGTCATTGTATTTTATCGGGATTATAGGTTAATCTGATAACCTGATAAGAAAATAATTAAGATCTTAACTTGTTGTGTGTATTAACCTCTAAGAAACTGGATATTTGTAGGCATGGCGGCCTGAGTTGCTAGTAGCCACATTTATTGCGTGTCATCGTTTTATCTTGTTGTTGTATGTATTAACCTCCAAGAAACTGGATATTTGTAGGCATGGCGGCCTAAATTGCTAGCAACCATATTTAATGGGTGTCATTGTGTTATGTTGTGACGAACAATGATGGCTTAAGTTGTTGTCATTCGTTCGACTAGGCAACTAATGGTGTATGCAGCCACGATAGACTTCTTTCTTCTTACAGCGTTTGCAGCGGTCTCTTATTCGAGCCAATATTAGGATCTGCTACATTTCTGAGTCTGTAATTCGTTACAATTGCTCAAATTAGCCCAATGTTAGCACGTCGGCACAAGGAATTTGTTGTCCTTTAACGCGAATTGGTAAACTATTGCTTTCTTCCTGGCTTGCAAGTAATATCCTATCGAGTCGCTCCTTTACTTTTCTTTGGTTGTTAACCATGTTGTGGCATGTGTATTCCACTGTTATGATGTTGTATAGAAACCCGGCTTTATTTTCTATTTTTTTGGGCGTCGTCTCTTTAGTAGGTTTATAATACTTTTTGTTTAATTGATGAATTAGATTGTAGTATTTTTTATGGTATTTTGATTATGCTGTTTTCTATTGCTTTTGTGATAGGCTTAGTGTTTCACCTAGATTATACTTTGATTGATGAAGTGGGATCTGATGTAGTTATTGTACGTTTATTGATATTAGTGAGTGTTTTGGCTGTTGTGTGTCCTCGATTATACTTTAATTGATGAATTGGGGTCTGATTAAATTTGTGCATTTGTTACAACTAGTCGTTGTTTAGAAAATTCCTTTTTTATGTTGCTATACATGTGGGTTTTATAACTGTAGGCTGTTTGATATAAGTCTTGAATATATTGCCTTTGAAAAGTACGAATGTTTAATACGGCCTTGGAAACTAGGATCATTACCGGGTTTTTTTAACTGATTCCTTTTTTGGGTTGCTATGCATGTGGTGTTTTTTAAGTGTGGGGTATCTAGTATACGTGTTAGAGATATTATGTTAAAAATGCAGGAATTTTAATATTGGTTTTGGAAATTAGGATGAATTTAAATTGGCTTGCAAGTTGTTGATTTGTTGTTTGTTAGGTGTATGAACTTTGTTATAGCAATCTGGGAGTTAGGATTGTACAAGTGTTTGGTATAATCTGGAAATTATAAACATTTGGTACTATGTTTTTTAGGTTGCAGCTTGTTCATTGGTTGTTTCGGGTTTTCTATATGATTCTTAGAATTCTTAGTTTTCAGTTCTACATTTTGCCAATATTAGTTATCCCAGCCCTTTAGTCCTTCCTTTCATTCAGAAATTGTTATTTTGCTTTGGACTGTCTTCTCGGATACTAAAGTTATGGACCACATTAATTCTGGTAAGCCTGCGGGGTTTTGGATCACTATGTGATCGTCATAGGTTTATTACAAATATTGTTTGATTGATTAATTTGATCTTAGATTGTTGATGCTACCTTGATTCTACTATTTCTTTCTTGCTTTTGTGCAACGATTATGTTTACGCTTACTAATTGGGGTCTGATGTGATTGACATACCTTTAATTTAATTAGCCATCAAGCGCTAGGAGTTTACGTGGTTATAATTTTAGAGGTTTGAATTATTCAATCGGAACAAATGTTGTTAACACAAAGAAGGCAAGGTTAGCCGTATATTGGCAAGGCAAATCATTGTGTTTGCAGCCATGGCGGTTTACCCTTATGTTTTTGTGTTTTCATTATAGGCTTTCTATGTTTTCTAAAGTTAACGATTAGATTGAAAGAGTCGAGGTTATTTGTATCTTGTCGGGGCAAACTGTTAAGTTGCAGCCATGGTAGGTTCACCCTTCTCTTGGTTAACAATCGAAGACGGGATTTGTCTCAGTCGATACGTTGATAAGCGATGATGAACAAGAGATGCCTTTTTATAAAAAATTGTAGTTTGTCGCTTGGATAGGCAATTAATCATGTTTGCAGCCATGACGGACTTCACATTTCTTACAACATTTGCATTAGCGTCTTATCTGAGCCAATATAGTACCTTGTAGCAGCAGATTCGCAGTCATGCTGTTTTTGGGTTTGTTTCGGTATTGGTTACACAGTAACTCGGTATTTTTTTATATTATACTGGCTAATAATAAGATTATAACAATATGTTAGATTGTATATTACGGGTGGAATAATATCCTTGATTCATGAAGCTTGAACCTTCTTTGCATATAAACAATTGGTTGGTCGTTTTGGTTGTGGTTCATGCAGACTACAAGTCTAAAAAATATTCACTATTTTTTTTCAAGCGATGATGATACCTGTATTGCTGGTGCAAGTAGTTTGCTAATGCCTGCAACTATGCGTGGCGATTATACCCATATTTTGGTCGTAACCGTTGCAGGTGTTTTACATTGCTTTAGTACTTACAGCCCTGAGCCCTAAATTAGATTCAAATAATAGGATAAAAATGTTTGTTTACCTTATGATTGCAGGTCCGTGTTTGACCAATTCCTCTTGTAGGTGCCTATTTCCGTCCATGTTTAAAACTTAAATTCAGTGACAAATTTTAGTTTACTTTTGGGTTTCATGGTGTATTCAATGAACTTACTTAACACTTATATCCCTTTCAATTGTTTGCGTACGCATATCGTGTTAATCAGTGATATGGGTAGATAAATTATGTTGCCATAAAAATCCTTTCAGAATTCCTATGACATATGCTGGTAAAACTTTTTTCTTCCAGAGTTTATTACTATTGGTCATATATAACTTTTACGAATGAAGTTATTGTTGTAGGATCTAAGGGCCTTAAATAAGTTGGCGCTTTCTGGAAGCGCATACATTCATGATACATACTAGAGTGTTGTGTGCAAGTGCACATGAGGGGCTTAAACAAGTTCCAGGTATGAAAGAAACTTATAATTTTATTCGCATTAATACATAAGAAAAAAATAAGGCACACATATGTATAACAACTTACTAATACCACATGCCATGCATTTATTGAAAACATGGATGCTCAACACGTTTTGAGCATAAGCTCTAACGAGTCCACAATTCACATGGTTGCTATGAACCACTCCATGTCGTTGATTCGCTCATCAGTCGCGTCCATCCATCGCTGCAGCTGCAGCAAATCAGCTTCATCTCGCTCTTCCATGTCCACCAGTAATTAAATCATTTGTTGAACAGTCGGGTTTGGGCCAACACTAGACATCTCCCTCATAAACTCGTCCCTCTCAACAATCACATCGCCCTTATGCTCATGGAGCACCTCAAGCTTCCTTCTCCAATACAATTCATCGTCCACACGATTGCGTAGATAAAAGCAGAAAACGTCCTTCCAATCCTCTGACCTATAAAGGATCTGCAATGCTCGAACCCTTACTCGCCAGCTCATTATGTTCTTGAGTGTTGGCTGGAAATGATATCTATAACATTTTACAAACAACTACACTAGGTCACTTAAATAGAGGTATACCAATATACTATTGACAAATACTATTGGATTCCTACTATAATTGTCCCCTAAATAAATATAAAAAATCAACAACCTTACCAGTCTTAAGCATTGATTAATCACACATTACACACTTTCCAAACCATTTCCTTATACACGTGTATATAATATGTGTCAGGTAATGGCTTTTTCAATGAATTATACTAATAAGTGTGAAAACACTTATCCTTTTACCACTTAATTATAATAATAACCAAGCCAAAACGTGTATTTTATGTCGTAAATATCGGAATTATGCGTGGTTTGTGTTTTTGTTGTGATTTAGGACCAAAATGTGAAAAGGGAAGAAAACATAGGCTTTCACGGACTTTTATCGAAGAAAAAGACAAAAGACGAAGTCAAAAGATCAAGAGTGCAAAAAGAACGGAAGTCCAAGGCCTATTCTGAAGATTTATCGAAGAAAAAGTCTAAAGACGGAAGTTTAATGAAGTCGAAGAACTCAAGTCTAATAAATGAAGAAATTATAAGACGAGTTCAAATAATCTCGAGACAAAGTCGAAAAAGTCGAAGAATTTATAAAGACGGAAAGACGAGAAAAGGAAGAAAAGATCAAAACTTGTTAATCTCCCTATAAATACCCTCCTAATGTCATATTAGGAGGGGTTGGCTATTTGACACATAGTTCTTCCACATTTAATTTTCATGTCATTTATTTACTTGTCAATTTCATTTCCTTGTCTCGCACCTTAAATTTGTAAGTTCTTTAATTCTTGCTTTTAATTTGTTGTTGAATCTTATTTTTAATCAAGTTTTTATTACTTTTCTTATTGTGCTTAATCTTTGTGCTTATTATCTTATTGACATGCTTATTTGATCAATTGTTATGGTTTTATGTGTTTGATTGTGTTAGCTTATTGATTTTATAGCTTAATTTGTGTTTTTCTTAATTTTAATTAAGTGTTTTTAAAAGTTATTTTATAAAAAGTTGTTTTTAAATATTTTTATTATTTAGTGTTTTCAAAAGTTTTTAAATTTTAGCTTATTCGCTTTTTCTTAAATTTGTTTTGGTTAAACTTTTAGATAAGTGCTTAATTGGTTTTGCTTAATTTTTTAGTTCTAGCTTATTTTTGATCTAATTCGGGTTCAAAAACCCTAGTATTCCGAACTGTTGCCAATTCCCTTTTTCCGAACTACATACATGCTTCATATTCCGAACTATACTTGGGATTATATTCCGAGTTAGGTTGGAATTTTGCCTATTCTGAACTACCTTCATGAAGTGGATTCCGAACTACACTCGAAATCATATTCCGAATTAGTTGGTCATCAACATTCCGAGTTATATCATTAGTCACATTCCGAGTTATATCAATAGCATACATTCCGAACTAAAATCTTAAATTGGTCAATATTCAGAACTAGCCAAGCGACTGATTCCGAACTATATTACATTTGTCATGCTAGGCTACTTGCTAGCTTACATTTGTCATGCTAGGCTACTTGCTAGCTTAGCACTCTTTCCCGCCAATTTGAGCTGCTGGCTTGGCTGCTTGAGCAGCTTGCCTGCTTGCTTGTTTTTTAATTAGTATTGTTCCGTAATCGTTTAGTTTAATCTGAAAGTTGTTCCGATTTTAATTCTGAAAGTCACGTATTTTTAGTTGCATCTTTCGTCAATTTTTAGTATTAGTATTTTTCCAAAAGTTTAAGTTTTATCTTTTATTTAGTGCCCGCTTTAGCTTTTACCTCGTTCAGTTTTAAAGTACCCTCTTAGTTTTATTTTCTCCTTTTTCATTAGGTTCATTTTATTTTTCAGTCGAAAGTTAATTTCTTCGTTTAGTTTTATTTTTATTAATTGTTTTGCTTTAATTTACGTTTTATTATTTATATTGCTCCTTTATTATTAGTTAATTGTTTATAGCTTATTTTTATTACTATTCGCATTTACCTTTTACTTAGAAATAGATAACCAAACTTCCCTTTTTCTTAACCAAAAACAATTGAGCTCCACTTTGAACCTTAGTCAATTCGAATTGAATCGTGAACGACATACACAAAAAAAAATCAGTTATTAAAATGGCGCCGCTGCCGGCTCTTTTCGTAAAGATTAACGGTTTTCTGTGAGAGACTCGTTGAATTTTGGGATCCGTTCACTCGTGAACGTTATTTTTCTTGCTTAAAAATTTCCAAAAATCCATAAAAATTAAAAAATTTCAAAAATACAAAAACATAAAAAACTTATAAAAAGCATTTCTTTTTTCAAAGTTTTGCACCAAAAAAGATTTTATTTTTCCAAGTGTATATATATTCTCTGTATCTTTCTCATTTTCTTTTGCAGGTGTATGCGTACTAGATCTTCATCTTATTCAGAGCCCGAGACTTGTGAAGATGTAGATATGGCTGGTGTGCACAACAACAATAACCCACCTCACCTCAACATGAATAATAACAACCATCTTCCACAACCTGACTTACGAACGATGGAGGAGCTGTGTCAACCTACGATGAATGGACGCGGAGGACCGATTGCGCCGATGCAAATCACGGCTCCAGAGTTTTCGTTGAAGCATCACATGATCCAACAAGTTCAAAACACTTGTCCATTTCGCGGATTGCCGGATGATGATGCCAACAAACACCTCGACAAATTCATTACTATAACTCAAAGCATGAAGTTGCCCGGTGTTACTGTGGATTTTCTTCGCCTTCACCTATTTCCACACACCTTATCCCACCATGCCGAAAAATGGTTTGATCGTCTTCCGAAGAATTCAATTCATACTTGGGATGAGATGACTCAACGATTTTTTTCGCGCTACTTTCCACCATCCATGGTTACGAGCCTTCGGAATCAAATCAGTGGATTTACACAAGAACCTGATGAATCACTTTTTGATGCTTGGGAACGATATAATGTTTTGATCGATCGATGTCCAAACCACAACATGCTTCCCATCACCTTAATTGATACTTTCTACGACGGTTTAACTTTTCGTTATCGTGATACGATTAATGCAGCCACCGGTGGCACATTTATGAAAAGAAGACCCGAGGAGTGTAGAGAGCTTATCGAGAACATGACTACTCATCACAAAAATTGGGATTCATCCGCATCTTCAAGGAATAACCTGAGATTCAATGTTTCTTCTACTTTATCACACACCGAGATGACCGAATTCACCCGCATGATGGTCGAAATGAACAAAAGTATCCAACTCTTGGCTACAAATCAACAACAACAAGTTAAAGTTGTAGCACTTTCTTATGAGATCTGCGGCGGTCCTCATTCATACACTGATTGTCCTTCTACTCATGACAATTCGGAAAACGTGTATGCGGCTCATGGTAACTATTCAACGGAAAGCTATCAAGCCCGACCTCAAGGTGATCGTAACTTGCTAAGTTACCGTTCCAACAACTTTCTTTCACCCGGTTTTTCTCCTCAAAACCACAACCCCAACAACTACAATAGAAGCAATCCAGACCCACCTCGAGCTTCTAATCCTTATCACCCACCCGCTCAACAAGCACCAACAATTAATCAAGATGTTGAAACTTTCATGAGGACCCAAGGAGAGCTAGTTAAGAATCTTCAAAGCCAAATCATCAACTTGAAATGAGATATCACTAAGCAAGGGAATGATATTAGAACCGAGCTTTGACATGATATGCAAACCTCTTTTAGCAATCAAACAAATGATTTGAAGAATATGCTAGCTAGTTTCCTCCCAAGTACTCAACCCTCTACTTCAGGCTCTCTTCCTTCAAATACCATCACCAACCCAAGAGCGAATGTGAGTGCTATTACTACACGCAGTGGAGCAACCTTAGTAGGACCATCTATCCCTCCCCCAGTTACTCCATCTACACCTCCTCCACCACCATTTATCCCTCCTACTCCTACGCCTAGTATTAGTTCTCCATTACCGTCTCCACCTCTTACTGAAGAAGTTCCCAAGAAACACCCTTCACCAACCCCACCTTCCACCTTTAAACCTTCAACATCTTAACCTTTACCTGCTACACCTACACTGCCTAAACCCAACATCTCTTATCCTTCTCGGTTAGACAAGAGCAAATTGCTTCCCAAAGAGGATGCTCAAATCACTTCTTTTTTGAAGATGATCTTTGAAATGAATTTCAACATTGGCCTCATTGAAGCACTTGTCCAAATGCCGAAATTTGTCAAAGCATTCAAGGAATTGCTTAACAAGAAGGAAAAGATGGCTGAGTTTGTCAACACACGCTTAAATGAAAACTGTTCTGCATTCATTCTTAAAGAACTTCTGGAAAAACTTGGAGATCCCGGTCGTTTTGTGTTGCCTTGCATTTTCAACAAAACCGAAGAATTTACTGCCTTAGCTGATCTCGGGGCAAGTATAAATTTGATGCCATTAAGTTTTTGGAAAACACTATCATTACCCGACCTTACACCAACAAAGATGACTCTTGAGCTAGCAAATCGCACTCTCGCTTACCCCGTTGGTATTTCCGAAGATGTGTTTATTAAAGTTGGCACCTTCACTTTTCCGGTCGATTTTGTTGTTGTTGATTATGAAATGGACCCTCGTATTCCGTTAATACTTGGTCGGCCATTTTTTAGAACCGGAAAAGCTTTAGTCGATGTTGCCGAAGGTGAACTCATTTTAAAGGTCGGGAATGATGCACAAGTTTTTAAAATGGGGAAGATAACAACCAAACCCAATGGAAGAGAATCAGCGAATATGATTAATGTGCTTGATGATTTTGTCGTCTACAACAATCCTCTTTTCTATTCTTGCTATGATAATCCACTTTTCCAAGATGATGTGGATTATTCTCTCTCCAATTTAGATCCCCCACCAATTCATGAGTCTCCACCAATCTATGATGACTATGATGATGATTCTAGTTCTGATATGGATGATTCTGATGATTTTACTTCAGAGTATAAAGACATGCCAACATATGATGATTTTGATGATGTCGATACTCTTTCGAGTGATTCTTCACATGATGACCTTGCACCTACTTTTGATGAAGATCCTCCACCAACAATGCTTGATCCTACTTTGGATGACTACTCATTTGAGGAAGACTTTGCTACTTTTCTCAATACATACTTCTCCAATGAGAATGATTCTCCTCCTTTGGACTTTGATGATGCTCTTTATCCTCCTTCGGATATGAAGAAAACCTTTTAAAAGAAGAAGAAGCCGGAAGACACCGATATCCGTAGTACCTATGTTTTGACACCTCTCTATCCGCCTTCGTCAGATGAGATTGTGAGATTTATGAGCGGATCTTCTTCAAGGTCTACTGAACCTGGGTCTTATTTTCCCCTAAAGGAAAAGGTGTTCGATCCCGGTATTGCAATTTTTAAGCCATCTCAGTATCCATCTGATGCAATAAAAGGAAAGATTTTTGGAACTTGTGGAGATATGCTTGTACTTCATCATACTTTCTACCACCGTGCTCAATCTTTGCTTAAGGGAACCTTGCCTACTCTTCTTTGGATTGCCTCGTTCGCCTTAAGCTTGTGCTACTTGATGATTGAAAACCATGTATTTGATCCCGGTGGATGTTCTTCAAGGTTCTTACCATTGTAATCAAGGTCGAGTCAGGCTCACCACTCGGTGAACAAAAAACAAGCGCTTCTCGGGAGGCAACCCGCAGTATCTATCCTTTTTCTTTTGTTTTTATAATAAGTATAGGGGGAGACCCTAGTATGTGTTTGTTGTTTTCTTTCTTATCATGTGCAAGGATTCGATCTTTCAAAGATAAATTCTTGATGACTTTTAACGACCTGTGATTCCGTGTACCCGTCTTCCCAGTTCTATCCTAAACTCTTTTGATTCTCTATTTTAAATTCTTCAATATTAAAATAGGAATAACTTTAGTTGTCTCTTCCTTAGCAAGATTTAAACAAAGTGCACAATGTACTAAGTGTAGGGGAGTTTACTCCCACATGCTTAAACATTGAGGACAATGTTTATATTAAGAGTAGGGGGACTTCTATGAAGTTAAGTGGGATTTTCCTTGTATTTGTCCTCATTTTAACCGGAAAACTGATTTTTCGACATTTTTCAAAATTTTTGATCTATTTTGGCCTTGTAGTTTTTCCTTTGTTATAGTTATTTTATTTCGTTGCTAGAATAATTTTTAATAAAGTGGTTTTAATTTTTAAACGTTGTGAATCTTTTAACTCAACCCGAGTTTACTTATCCAAGTTTACTCTAGCTAGTATCCTTAACGTGTTTAAGTCAAGTTTTGCTAGGATTTTATATAGGGAACTTTAAAACGCGAAAGTCTTAACTCTTATGGGTTAAGAACGAGAACTTTTCGCAAGTTCCTATAATTGATCCTAGAAAGTCGTTTATCAAGGGAATTAAAATGCGAATTATAAACTTGAAAAAGTCTAAGAAGTTGCAAGACCCTATAGATGACTTGAAAACCCGAAACTTTGATTTAATAGGCTAAGCATCCACGAGTCTCATTCCTTGAGATTTTAAATTGTGGAGAACGAGAGATGATATAGTCAATTATAAGTTTGGTATTCTTTCATGAATTTATGTGAGTTGATTATAAGCTTTTTCTCCCATCGCTTGTTAATAAATATAATTGCAATAAGTAAGGTTGTACGATTTGAAAAGTTACTTAGCTTCTAGCCCAAGATCGTTTAAAAGTTGCTCGGTATTAATTAGAGTTCATAGACAAGGCATAACTTATTGAAGCGGGATGCGAAGATTGGCGAGTCCGAAAAGGTCCTAACAAGGCACGAGGGCTACATTTTGTTGCTAAAGATCCAAAGTGATGTGAAGAATCATTTATCAAAAACCAATATGAAGGATCGAGACACACAATGAAAAGCAAACACTCCCCAAATGATCATGGAGAAGTCTATCCAAAAAGACCCTAGCAAGGTATGAGGATAAATAGATCCAAGTCCAAAAAGGAGGCGGATCGTTGTATATCAAAATCCTAAATAAAGATTGGAGAAAAATGAAGAAGCCGTGGTCCAAGTATGAAGAATCTCTCAAAAAGTTCAAGTGAAGAAATTCCTATTATGAAGAGAAGACCATTATTTCATGAACGTCTCTCAAGATTCGAAGTATGAAGTCACTGCCAAATATCGGTCCGAGAAAGGTCTCAAATCGTGAAGCGAGTTATGCCAAGATATGAACTTTATGAGGTCCCGAGAAGCAGTTTTAAAAGATTTTGTCCTTTAACTAACTATTGATTAAATCGTCCTACTTTATTTTCTACCTAAATAACTATCAAAATAAGTCAACAATGCATCCTCATGATCATTCAAGACAACAATAAAATATAAGAGATACACCTAGGAATAAAGGAGTCTAAGTGAATAATTGAGCCACATGAGTTTGTGTTAGTTTGCTAACTTATAATAACAATGATCTCGTTTTTAAGCTTGATATGGGGAACGTGAAACTTGAGGGTGATAAACATTCATGACATTCCAAAACCCTAAGGTAAGTCTTTGATCTTTTTACTTGTCTTGTGTTTAATAAAGGCCAAGGTGGATTGATTATGATGGAAAATGTAAAACTTGCTTTGTAACTAATGCATTGCATGAGGGCATTGCAATGGTCAAGTGTATGGGATTTAATAAGTGTGAAAACACTTATCCTTTTACCACTTAATTATAATAATAACCAAGCCAAAACGTGTATTTTATGTCGTAAATATCAGAATTATGTGTGGTTTGTGTTTTTGTTGTGATTTAGGACCAAAATGTGAAAAGGGAAGAAAACATGGGCTTTCATGGACTTTTATCGAAGAAAAAGACCAAAGACGAAGTTAAAAGATCAAGAGCGCAAAAAGAACGGAAGTCCAAGGCCTATTCTGAAGATTTATCGAAGAAAAAGTCTAAAGACGGAAGTCTAATGAAGTCGAAGAACTCAAGTCTAATAAATGAAGAAATTATAAGACGAGTTCAAATAATCCCGAGACAAAGTCGAAGAAGTCGAAGAATTTATAAAGACGGAAAGACGAGAAAATGAAGAAAAGATCAAAACTTGCTAAGCTCCCTATAAATACCCTCCCAATGTCACATTAGGAGGGGTTGACTATTTGACACATAGTTCTTCCACATTTAATTTTCATGTCATTTATTTACTTGTCAATTTAAATTCCTTGTCTTGCACCTTAAATTTGTAAGTTCTTTAATTCTTGCTTTTAATATGTTGTTGAATCTTATTTTTAATCACGTTTTTATTATTAATCTCTCATTGTACTTTTCTTATTGTGCTTAATCTTTGTGCTTATTATCTTATTGACATGCTTATTTGATTAATTGTTATGCTTTTATGTTTTTTATTGTGTTAGCTTATTGATTTTATAGCTTAATTTGTGTTTTTCTTAATTTTAATTAAGTGTTTTTAAAAGTTATTTTATAAAAAGTTGTTTTTAAATATTTTTATTATTTAGTGTTTTCCAAAGATTTTAAATTTTAGCTTATTCGTTTTTTCTTAAATTTGTTTTGGTTAAACTTTTAGATAAGTGCTTAATTGGTTTTGCTTAATTTTTTAGTTTTAGCTTATTTTTGATCTAATTCGGGTTCATAAACCCTAGTGTTCCGAACTGTTGCCAATTCCCTTTTTTCGAACTACATACATGCTTCATATTCCGAACTATACTTGGGATTATATTCCGAGTTAGGTTGGGATTTTGCGTATTCCGAACTACCTTCATGAAGTGGATTCCGAACTACACTCGAAATCATATTCCGAATTAATTGGTTCATCAACATTCCGAGTTATATCAATAGTCACATTCCAAGTTATATCAATAGCATACATTCCGAACTAAAATCTTAAATTGGTCAATATTCCGAACTAGCCAAGCGACTGATTCCGAACTATATTACATTTGTCATGCTAGGCTACTTGCTAGCTTAGCACTTTTTCCAGCCAATTTGAGCTGCTTGCTTGGCTGTTTGAGCGGCTTGCCTGCTTGCTTGTTTTTTAATTAGTATTATCCCGTAATCGTTTAGTTTAATCTGAAAGTTGTTCCGATTTTAATTCTGAAAGTCACGTATTTTTAGTTGTATTTTTGGTCAATTTTTAGTATTAGTATTTTTTCCAAAAGTTTAAGTTTTATCTTTTATTTAGTGCCCGCTTTAACTTTTACCTCGTTCAGTTTTAAAGTACCCTCTTAGTTTTATTTTCTCCTTTTTCATTAGGTTAATTTTATTTTTCAGTCGGAAGTTAATTTCTTCGTTTAGTTTTATTTTTATTAATTGTTTTGCTTTTATTTACGTTTTATTATTTATATTGCTCCTTTATTATTAGTTAATTGTTTTTAACTTATTTGTATTACTATTCGCATTTACCTTTTACTTAGAAATAGATAACCAAACTTCCCTTTTTCTTAACCAAAAACAATTGAGCTCCACTTTGAACCTTAGTCAATTCGAATTGAATCGTGAACGACATACACAAAAAAAACCAGTTATTACATACCCACACAAAAACGCTATCAACAGGAACTCTGCTTTGTTTATTCATAATCCACTTGATATTCACTACAATAGACTGCACAGATCTGTTGCACATCTATGGTAATTTGATTCTCCTATATATGTTAATTTATTATCAAAGGCTGAATAGTTCATTTATTTTGATAAACACCCACTTTACTATCATATAGTTTAGTTATTTGAATCCAACATTCTAAAAATTATATGTCAAGCATGCACCTTACAATGCATGTGATTTCATACACTACAACTCATTTAAAAAAAACAAATTTTTATTGGTTTTTATAAACTCACTTAATTTTTATCTATTCAAGATTGTGAATGTAGTTGTGTAATAGGCCTTTGTTAGGTAATTGCTTTTCTGGGTTGCGATTAATATTTTCTCCAATTGCTTTCTTATCTATCTTTGGTTGTTATCTATGTTGTGCCCTGTGTATTCCACTGTTATACGGTTAGTTATTTGGATCCAACATTCTAACAATCATATGACAAGCATGCCATGTGATTTCATACCCTATAACTCGCTTAAAGAAGAAAAACAATTTTTAGTTGCTTTTCAGAAACTTTAACACAGAAATGACATTGTCTGAACAATCTGCTAACATGTAGTAGACGCATTATGTGTATGCACCTTTTTTTAAAGCTGTTTGAAAACAACTATCTATTGTAACACTAAATCTTGCACATATTCCTCAGGATTCTCTCTGAAATTAGCTTTATTCGTCGTGTTCTTGTTCAAGTGCACAACCATTAACGTCAACACGTCACCATTTTCACAATCCTTTGTATGTGAATGTTCCAGCAACTCCAATCCTACCTGTGAACATTTAAACGATTTCACTCCTATGTTCACAATCTTTATAAACTTAATGTTGTACCGTCCTTTATTTATCGAGCGCTCCTAATGAATTCTGATAATTCTCTTAGACTAGCAATAATGCATATGCTTGCGTGCAGCTCTCTCCGAAACAGTTTTCGCTTTGGTTTGAGCGTTCATCGATCAGGTGGACTATATGCTCCGGGGTGGTGAGACGAGGTGTAGCGCAGTCTGGTCAGCGCATCTGTTTTAGGTACAGAGGGCCGTAGGTTCAAATCCTGTCACCTTGATGTAAGGCATTTCGTCAGCAAATACTCAAATATGAACATACATCGACCGTTACCACTTCCTCTTACTCGTGACTCGTATATTTACGGTAGCCATATAAACTCTTTAATATACATATCAACCACAAGAGATTATACCATTTAAATAGGCAATGTGTAGAAACTAGAGGGGGGGGGGGGGGGGGGGGGGGTTTGAATAGTTTCTCATCAATTTATCTCCTAATTAAAATTCCTTTCAATTAGGTGAGTGCACAAAACTATCTTTTACTTGAAAGCTAGTTGCATAATAATTAGGTTCAATTCTAATGCATTAACAATGTGTAGTAAGTATAATGATAATGAATGTAAGTAATGAGTAAGGAAAGAAATAACCTAGTAGGAAGACACCAAGATTTATAGTGGTTCAGCAACGAGGCTCTATCCTCGTTCTTACTCCACTCCTTGAGTACACCTTACTCGAGATTTCTACTATATCCACAAGCCCCCTTCTTGGCAGAGAAAACCTTACAACGTCGCTTACATTATTTTCTGACACTAAGCTAAATGTCGAGACATAATCTTAGCTAGGACCAATCTACACAACGTCGCCCACTTCACTATTTTACGACACAAGGCTAGATGTCGAGTTCTAATCCAAAGCTAGAACCAATCTTCACAACGTTGCCTACTTCACCATTTTCCGACACAAGGCTAGATGTCAAGTTCTAATCCAAATCTAGAACCAATATTCACGACTCTTCACTTTGAAGCTAAGTGAGAACTTCAAACAACACAACTACATATCACTTTATAGTTTAGTGAGAACTCACAAGACACAACCACATCACTTTATAGTTTAGTGAGAACTCACAAGACACAACCACATCACTTTATAGTTTAGTGAGAACTAACACAACTAATTACAACTCAACTAAACATATCCAAGTACACACATGTAGCTTGGATCTACACAACATAAATCCAAACGCACACATGTGCAATGGATTTACACAACCCTAATCCAAGTATTCACATATAGTTTGGATGAACACAACTAGTCCAAGTATTCACAAATACATTGGATCTACACAAGACACAAATAAACAAATGATGAACATGACTAGATCTTTAGGAGAAGGTGATCTTCATCAATGCTACATCTTTAATCACATCACAAGTGTGTAAGTAATCTTCTCTTTGGAAAAGGTAAATAAGGAGATCAAGAGGATAATCATAAGTAAACATACTTAACACATTAAGTGATCATTTACAAATGACTAAGATTAGATAGGAGAAAGAAGGCTGAAAGAGATGTCCAAAAAGGGTTGATGAGAATGAAGATTTGATCCACTATTTATAAGACAAATGTCCAACGGCAATATCTGCCCGCGGTTCCTTATTGGAGCCCGCGGTTCCTTATCGATAAGGAAACGCCGTAGGTGCTAAGGTACCGCCGGTGTAGAGTCCGCTCCTTTTTGTCTTTTAGTGAATTTAAAATATTTAAGGCTATTTAAACCTTCAAAGGATATTCTTATGGCATGTGGAATATGTCATATTCAAATTTAGATTTTCATTTTAATAAAACGTTTTCTTAAAAATAAAGTTTATTAAAAATCTTTTGTTACATTTGACAAAAGTGAGTTTTAAGGCTAATCACTTTTATGATCACTAAGCATGATTAAGATATGTTAGTGTCATGATTATTACCTTGATGATAGTATTTGTTAGATAATTCGTTTTATGATTGTGTTTGACAATAAATGTCTTTGTAATTTGTCGTGATCAAAACTAAGAAAGATTAATTAATATTAACAATGTTTTTAGGCATTGTTTTGCATTAACAATCTCCCCTTTTTTAATTACGACAAACTATAAACTCATACGTAAAATAAAAGTTTATTCGAATTATTAACGAGTTTATCACTACCATTTCTCTCCCTTTGTCGAAGCAAAAAGGTTAGCAGAAGTCTTTGAAGAAGAAAAGAACCAGACTTTTGCTAGTAGCTCCCCCTTTGTGCTTACTCCCCCTTGCTTGGGGCACCAAGTAAATAAGCTAAGGTGACATGCTACACAAAGGTTAGAAGAAAGAAAAGAAACACCAATGTATGTATGTGCACTACTTACTAACTAATTTGAGAGGGAGAAGGAAAAGAAATCTCAAATTAGAAGCAAGCATTTGCTAAGTATGTCCAAAGAGTGTGTATTGACAACACCATAGTTCAATTGGTGGAATAAAGGAAGAAAAGAAACATCCAAACCAATCAAAGATGATTTAAAATGTCAATGGGTTAAAATTTAGAATTTATGGAATCACCCATAATTAATTTTGAGTTTTAACCATGATCAACTCTTTAACCAATGTGTGAAATAGAATTAGAGGGAAAGATAACACACATAACATTCATATTACAAAAATATGAAATAACATACAAGAGAAATATTCATACACACAATATGAATATTTAAAGCAAAAAATATGGAAAATAGACCATAAAGCATTAACTACTCTAATAGTGACAATCTTCCAAGATTGCTTAAGTTTTATTGACTCAAACAACTAAAGTACAAAATGTGCCTTAGTTGAAAAGGAAAGAAGACGAAGCATCATTCGAAGTTTTGTTCACGGGAACGAAATCTTTGAGAGGAGGTCGAGTGAGGAGGAAGTCAAGAAAATTTAGCTTGTCATAGATATGAGCAAGTTCAATTTGTTGAAAACGACAACAAGCACACGAGGAACCATGATGCAAAACAAAGTCGTTAGATGGGGGAGGTCCATCAAAATTAGAGGTTGGTGGAGTGGGAGATAATGGATAAGAGATGTCTTCACAATGCCTAGTGAGGTTGGGGAAAGAAGATAGGTCATTAAGTTGAGGAGAGTTGAAAGGTTTTGGTGGTGGTGGAAGAATTTCCTTTTCTCTGGTAATTGGATTTATAGAGTAAGTCTCATTCTAATATTAGATCGGAGAGAAAGAGGAATTCTTGGAGGATTTTGGAGAAGAAGAATCATGAGGACTCTTGTTCTTTTTGATCCAAATGGGTTTAACCGAGATTTTCGGTTTCTTTGAAAACTTAGAAGAAGAAGCTTTGGGTTGAGAAGTTTGTGACAAAGAAATGTCAAGGTTAGGAAAGGAAGAATTAGGCATTATGAGGGATGAAGAAAAGAACTCCTAAAAGAGAAGAATTTAAAGAGAATAGACCAGGCAAAGATTTGAAATGAAAAAGAAAGGTTTTAGGAAATGTTTAGCCAAATTGGGTAAACAAAGAATCTTAACCAAAACAATGGTCAAAGAAGAAAGACAAAAAATAAGCCAAGAACAGCTTTACTAAGCGCGGTTCTTTAAAATAGCTGGCAATTCCATATCGATATGGATCCGCCCGGGGGCTAAGGAACCGCGTCCAGTGGACATCAAACCTTGATTTTCAAAAGTTTTGGAGAAAAATAAGACTTTTTCAAAATTTTGCAAATCTTGGATTTTTACCTCTTTTATCACTAGAGTATGCTAGGGTTGCATAAAAGCAACACATTCACAAAAATGTCTTGACAAAGTGACAAAATATTTAAATAATATTTTGGTCCAATTTTAAGTCAAGTTTTTAGAGGTTTTAATAGATTTAGGTTCAATTTTAAATAAATTGAAGTTGTTTAATGTGATCACATAGATTAAAACACATAAAAACTAAATCCATAAATCATCCACATGAGAAAAATCATGAGGGAAAAGAAAGGAAATACAAGAAATAAAAAAACAATTAACTACTACAAAGATAGCTAAAAACTAGGTCTTGAATTCATAGATCTCTTTGGCTTGACCTTCTTTTAAAAAGCATGTTATTTTAAAAACCATCATTCATCTCATAGGAGGAGGCATGGAGAACAAGACAAGCAAGAAATCATGCAACCTTCTATGAAGGCCAAGCATCTCCATACTTAGGTTTTGAATGATGTAATTATTATAGAGACAACATGGGCAATTTGCACCATGAGCTTCTAAGAACCCAAAGAAGTAAGGATCACTCATGAAGTAAGGGATATGAATGCCCAAAATAGGAGCATTAGTGTTAGAGGGTGGAGGAGGTGGTGGAGGCATAGTGTCCAAGGGTGGGATGGGATAATTTGGTGGAGTGAAAGGAGAGGCGACCAAAGGCTCAAGTACAAAGGGGATATTTTGTAAAGGTTGAGGTTGAGAAATCCCATCCAAAGGAGGACTAGGGGTGAAAGGTGAAGAAAGCTCATTCATTTTTGATTGGAATGAAGAGGAGGTAGAACCATGTGAATGGTTAGTACCATGAATTGAGTTTGTCTTGCATGGAGCAAGGAGTGGTGAAGTGAAAATGAAATGAGAATGGGAGAGATCTCATTTTTGGGAGTGTGAAAAGATGAAGAACCAATGTTAGGTATCTTAATCTTAATTTTGAGGCTTCTTTTTGAGAGGAAGTTTTGGAAGAAGTGGATGTTCTAGTGGACACCATGGTTGTGTGTTAAGGTTTAGAGAAGAGTTGAAGGATGAAGAACACAATCAACATGAGAGGGTTTAAGAAGAGAAAGGAATGATCCAAACTAGCAATGAGTTAAAATAATTTTAGGTGAATAATGAAATTAGGTACCCTAGTTTAGGAAAGTGCAGGTTTTTCAAAATTTTTTATCAAAGTTTTACACATATTAAAGAAAACAGTGTAAAGTAAAGATTGTGTTGAAACAGTACTAGGCGGTTCCTTACGTAGGTCCGCGGTTCCTTATCGCTAAGGAACCGCGGGTTTGATATGGAACCGCGACCAGAGGTGTTCAAATATAGCATTTCCTCAAACTTTTGCTAGCCCATATTTTATACCAAGGTTTATCAAGCCAAAGTGAACTAATAATCAAGAACTAGGAGGCTATCTAACACACAATATGCACAGAGCCATGAAAATCGAAAAATCGATACCGTGGAAAATTAGGATTAAAATACTAGATAATCCAAACACAAATTGTTAGTTAAAGAATATACAACATCCTAAGAATAGAGATAAGAAAAGAAATAAAGTTCAACAATGCATACATGTTTATACACATGTTAGTCTTCACAAGAGTGGTATATATCATTCATCTATGAGCATTTCCACCTTGCCTTGATTCACTTTTGATTCGATCTTGAAGATGAAGATTGAGACAATACTGATAGTTTGAATCAATGTCTAGTGAAGACAATTGAGAGATAGATGATGACAAATCATAACGAGAAATGAGAGAATTGTCTTGTGAGACATTTTTATCTTCATTTGAGTTATGCGAGGGAATTGAAGAGACATTCCCTTCATTAGGAAACATGACTCGAACCACGGAGTGAAAGGATGAAGGATTTAAAGGAGGATGGTCAAGAAGAACTCTCCTAAGAAGCCGTGAGAGAATCATGGCATAAGGAAGAGTAGAACGAGATCAATTGAGAACAAATCTTATCCTTCTATCCATGAAAAATGCAAGGTTGTGTGGAGTAGTGGTAGCAACACAATACAAAATATGTGCAAGACAAGCATGCAAATGGTTGAGATCACCAACCAAACACATTGCATTTTCCCTAATGATTTCGGCCCAAGGAACCATAAAATCACTAAGATCGCTAGTTAGTAATTTCCAAGGAGCGAGAGCACGAAATTCTCCTTCAAAATTACTAAGAATAGGATGTTCACGAGGAGTAGCAAGGGCACGAGAGATGGCTGAAGCCGAAGGAATCTCAGTCAAATAATGCACATCAATAGGGGCCGATTCTAACTGGTTTAAACCCCAAACATCAGTGAACCTACATTGACCTTCTTATGGTACTCCGAGAATCTCACCAAATTCCTCAAGAGTGTACACAAAGGTCTTCCCCGTGATGGAAAATCTTATAGATAGACCATTGTTGATGTACATTAGTTTGAACGAGTTAAAGAATTCCATGAGGAAAGAAGGAAAGATTGGCTCATCAATGTCAAGCAAACAATCAAAGCCAATGGTATTGAACATGAATCGAATGAAATCAAGTCCACGAAGGTTAGAAGGAACAATACGTCCTTCATGGAAACAACGAGATATAAGATTATGATAAGTGTTTTGAAAAGAGCGAGTTTGATTTGTCAAAGAAGGATTAGGCATGTATCTTCTAGTGAGTAGATGGTCATTTTGATATCCCGTAGTCATGATGATAGTACCTAAAAATAACATATTTCTCCAATTACTCATATGTTACATATAAACCAAAAGTGAAAGAAAGTGAGAATGTTTTTTATCAATCTTTTGATAAACCAAGGTTTAATCCGTATCATTCTCATATTCACAATGTACCAAGTTCATCATCAGCAATGACACATTGACCATGTAAGATCAATAATGAACTTGAACATTGGTTTTTCAAAAAAAAGTTTTTAGGTAAGCATTTAACAATGCCATTACCAACCTGTTCATGGGTTCATATCAATTCCATCAATCAACCAAATTAATTAGTCAAAATTCGGATTTGTTTTACAAATGGGTTTTAGTGAAATCTCAATGAATATGAACCTAAGGAATCATAGTAACAATACCATGTCAACTCTTATTCCTAGTAAGTTTATAATTCGATGTCAATTTTAAAAAGCCCCAATTATGAATGTATGAACCCTAGAACAAATTAGATGAAATTGAAAGAAACAACTTACAACTAATTGATCTTGGATGATGGATGAGTGAAATCCACAAACTTGAATCAATTAGTTTTGAGTAATTGAAGGTCTTGGAAGAACAACAATGGTGGAAAACTGGGTGTTTTCGTCACTGTGTGTGTGAAGGAGAGAGAAGGTTTTGTTTGAAAAGGTTACTTTAATAAAAACTGGCGCTCTGACAAAAGATTCTGCCCGCGGTTCCTTATCGATAAAGAACGGCGCTATTGAACCGCCAGAGATAAAGAACCGCCTATAGAGGCAGGTTTTTATCAAAGAAAGACAATGAATTTTTGAAAACCAAAGTTTTTAAAATACTTAAAAATATATCTTAAACCTTTTAGGATATCATTGGACCACCACAACACTAGGTAATAATGCCTTGTTGAAGGATTACGAGTTGAATCGAGATAGGAAAAGACCGAAATGAACAAACGACTACTCGTAGCAAAGAAGCAAATGGAGAGGAGTCAAGAGAAGTGAATCAAGACCAAGAACATTGCTCAAGAGACAAATGACATTCTTCAAATTAAGGAGGTGAAGAGCTTGTGTCATATATAGTGATTTAAGACGTGCCTTTCCGGCGAAAGTCTAAACGGCTTTGGTAATGAGTTATACCAAGCAATTTTGATGCATAGAATAAGATCATTTTTAAGAGTAGTCTTATTCTATTTCAAAACATGAGCAAAGTATAGATTCACTTTCTCTCCCACATGATCGGATAATTATTGCTAGAATTAACAATAACAATATCCTTGGAATATTTCAAATCCAAATGTGTAAAATCCATCTACAACTTAATGAAGTAGTTTGGTATCTCAAGAGATTCACTAATCATCCTAGAGATGAGCTTAATTGCACAAGTTACACATGATATAGGGCCTACTAACCGTAAGGGTGCAAACCATGGAAATCATGCTTGATACTTTAAGCTTCTACTAACTCACCCTACATCTCCATAGTGGGTCAAGTATCCAAGCAATGAAGGTTTGAGAGGGAAAAATGAAAGAATCACAAACCACAAATAAATGTCAAGGAAAGGATGCCAAGAACAAGCATATAGTCAATTAATGATCAAAAGAATGATCAATAGGGCGTGTGGAAGAACGAAAGCGTACCTTGGCCACAAATTGCATTCCAAGCTTTTAAGGAACCGATGCAAAGCCCAACAATGACTAATAGTGACTACTAAGTCTTCAAAGACTAGTATCACTTCTACCCATCTTGATATCATCATTCAATGATGTTGGAAATCAAAGAAAATGAGTCTTCTACAAGTGTAAGTAACTCAATCCACAATCAATAGAATGATTTATCTTCATGAGTACCTACACATAACAAGATGAAAACTAGTAGATACATTTCAAGAGTAAATCTAAAATGCATTAACACTACTAATTTAGGTAATATGCAATATTAACATTTTAAAAGGCTTATTTTCAACAAAAAATAGTTTTAACCAAAGAAAAACTTTAGTACAACTTAACCTTCTAATTTGAGGAGACAATGGATCAATCCAAGTTTTAAAGTACAATATACTTCAAAGATCTTGTGTCACCATCGCTCTGATACCAAATGTTGAAACTAGAAGGGGGGGGGGGGGGGGGGGTTGAATAGTTTCTCATCGATTTATCTCCTAATTAAAATTACTTTCAATTAGGTGAGTGCACAAAACTATCTTTTACTTGAAAGCTAGTTGCATAATGATTAGATTCAATTCTAATGCATTAACAATGTGTATTAAGTATAATGATAATGAATGTAAGTAATGAGTAAGGAAAGAAACAACCTAGTAGGAAGACACCAAGATTTATAGTGGTTCAGCAACGAGGCTCTGTCCTCGTTCCTACTCCACTCCTCGAGTACACCTTACTCGAGATTTCCACTATATCCACAAGCTCCCTTCTTGACGAAGAAAACCTTACAACGTCGCTTACATTATTTTCCGACACTAAGCTAAATGTCGAGACCCAATCTTAGCTCGGACCAATCTACACAACGTCGCCCACTTCACTATTTTACGACACAAGGCTAGATGTCGAGTTCTAAACCAAAGCTACAACCAATCTTCACAACGTTGCATACTTCACCATTTTCTGACACAAGGCTAGATGTCGAGTTCTAATCCAAAGCTAGAACCAATCTTCACGACTCTTCACTTTGAAGCTAAGTGAGAACTTCACACAACACAACTACATATCACTTTATAGTTTAGTGAGAACTCACAAGACACAACCACATCACTTTATAGTTTAGTGAGAACTAACTCAACTAATTACAACTCAACTAAACATATCTAAGTACACACATGTAGCTTGGATCTACACAACATAAATCCAAGCACACACATGTGCAATGGATTTACACAACCCTAATCCAAGTATTCACATATAGCTTGGATGAACACAACTAGTCCAAGCATTCACAAATACACTGGATCTACACAAGACACAAATAAATAAATGATGAACATGACTAGACCTTTAGGAGAAGGTGATCTTCATCAATGCTACATCTTTAATCACATCACAAGTGTGTGAGTGATCTTCTCTTTGGACAAGGTAAAGAAGGAGATCAAGAGGATAATCATAAGTAAACATACTTAACACATTAAGTGATCATTTACAAATGACTAGGATTAGATAGGAGAAAGAAGGCTGAAAGAGATGTCCAAAAAGGGTTGATGAGAATGCAGATTTGATCTACTATTTACAAGACAAATGTCCAACGGCTATACCTGCCCGCGGTTCCTTATTGGAGCCCACGGTTCCCTATCGATAAGGAACCGCCGTAGGTGCTAAGGTATCACCGGCGTAGAGTCCGCTCCTTTTTGTCTTTTAGTGAATTTGAAATATCTGAGGCTGTTTAAACCTTCAAAGGATATTCTTATGGCATTTGAAAGATGCCATATTCAAATTTACATTTTCATTTTAATAAAACATTTTCTTAAAAATAAAGTTTATTAAAAATCTTTTGTTACATTTGACAAAAGTGAGTTTTAAGGCTAATCACTTTTATGATCACTAAGCATGATTAAGATATGTCAGTGTAATGATTATTACCTTGATGATAGTGTTTGTTAGATAATTCGTTTTATGATTGTGTTGACAATAAATGTCTTTGTAATTTGTCGTGATCAAAACTAAGAAAGATTAATTAATACTAACAATGTTTTTAGGCATTGGTTTGCATTAACACAATAAAAGATACAGGTGTTAACCGCTGCTGCCACATGTTACACAAACATATTACAGATGTCACAATCAGAAAAAAATATTATAATTTGTATAGAGTAATTATCCTTCTTCTAATATATGTAACATACCACTTATCTCATAATTGTTGGTTTCTATGAAAACCTCGATACAACTGCTTATTTGTTTCGGATGTCAAGATGCAATAACGAGAATGTAGCTTTGAGCGGATCAGGCAGCTCGCTAACATGAAATCATAGACTACCTGTTGTACTTGCGTATAATTTTTGTGTGTATATATAGGTACCCACTTGAGTATAAAACTGTTGGGATAATCACAAATGGATACGACTTAAAATTTCGCTCTTTACGTAACCATTTGATGCGGTATTTGTACGCATTCTATCGTCTATTGTGTAGGGGTGGAAACGAGCCGAGCCGAGCCCAAGCTCGACTCGTTTAAGTTTTACAAAGCTCAAGCTCGAGCTCGACTTGTTTCGAGCCATATTATTTAGGCTCGGGCACGGCTCGTGGTATGGTAGATAAGCTCAGGCTCGACCCGTTTATACGATTAGGCAAGTAAAATAAAAATTGGCTCGTGCTCGACTCGTTTATACGATCTGACAATGTAAAAATAAAAATTGGCTCGAGCTCGACTCGTAATATATCTAATTAGGCTCATTAGTAAGCTTGTTACGTAAAGCTCGGGTTTGAGATCGTTTAATAAACAAGCTGCAACTTATGCTCGAGCTCATTTAGGCTCAGCTCGTTCGAGATTTATACCGATCAGATCTCGAGCTTTTCACGAGCAGCTCGGCTTATTTTTACCCCTAATGTCGTGGTTTTTTTGTACAGATTTATGTATTTAATTCGACAAAACACTATAAAAAGTTGAGAGGATATTAAGCTGCTTTAAATTTAATTATTATGCTATTACAAGAACCACCGAAATAACCTTTGTTTATTGACATTTTTTAGTAAACCGTTATGAAGCGCACACTGAGTCTCTTGTTTTCATAAACCATCATTAAAATTTTAATGGGGTATTTCCTAAAATTGCCCAAAAACATTTGGATGTTTCATTTCTGTTAGTGAATTTGAAAAGTTCCGAAAATTGTCCGAGGCAACCGAGGCAACCTTCCCCTGCGTGACAAGTGTACATTTTTGGAATATGGAGGCAACCGATGCAATCGAGACACATGTCACGCAGGGAGGATAGGTTGCCTCGGTTGCCTTGGTTGCCTCGATCGCCTTAGGTCATTTTGAGGAACCTAACTATTGTTGGCCAAAATAAGAAAATGCCTTTGTCTGGGGAATCTCAGCGCAATGCCTTGAAGCCCTTTAATGGGAAACTAGATGGCTAGTATGAAGGTCGATATTCTCTTCGTGAGATGAATTGAACTCGAGTCGAAAAACTTAATAGTGACATACAAAATATTTCGCTGCACCAAACTACCATTAAAAGAATATGCCATTTGTTTTTGGGCCATGTTGAGAAATACCCCAATTTTAAAAACTATCATAAAGCTCTTAGTGTTGGTGACATTCTCTATTTCGCAAGATAATATCCAAAGCTCCAAAATTGTAGTAGTAATCAAGAAGTAAATGCTTATTGACTATTAATAACTAGACCATTAAATTAAACCCATAGGTGCGTTTAAAACTAAACTACGTATTCAAGTTAAAGATAAGCACACAATCAAAGTGATAACTCGTCATAGTCATTCATCCATATATTAACTATAGTCTAAAATATACTAACTCTAACTTTAAATAAACACAAGAATAAGTAATACTAGTATAAATCCAAATAGTTAACCGAAAACTGAAACTTGGTTGGCGTGTAGGTAATATACACACAACATGTAGGCAATGAGAAGATACTTTCCTTGTACAAAATACTATTTACATTATTTATTTCATTCATTATTGTCATCCTATACTCGCTTTCTCCATCACCTTCCCATTATTTTTATTACTTTTAATAAATTTAAAACTTTGAATATGGATATAATAATAATATAAATAATCCCACAATATCTGGCGTATGTGTATATAATACCCACCAAAATTTCATATTTCATATAACTTCCAAACTTATTGAGAGCATCACATAAAATAGTCTCTCAATAAACAACATAAATTTGAGAATAAGAAGATAAATGGTATTGGTTGGTCGTAAAAAAGGATCAAAAGAGGAAGGAATGCAATTACAGTTGGGTAAATACGAGATTGGAAGGACACTTGGTGAGGGTAATTTTGGTAAAGTTAAATATGCTAAAGATGTTCAAACTGGTCATTCTTTTGCTGTCAAGATTCTTGAGAAGACCAGAATCAAGAACCTTAATTTCTCAGATCAGGTACTTTGGTTTTTAATCTCTGCATGTGTTTTTTTAGTGGTTTTTTAGTATCTTTGATTTCGTTTTTTGATAAATATTTAATCTGAATCTGAGAATTGTGGTCTGAAAATGTTTCAGTTTTGTGGTCTTTGAGTAATCTTGATTTGAGGTTTATTAAGGTTTCAGTTCTTATGTTAAAGTGTATTTTGTGGTTATTAACAAATCTTGATCTGGTTTCAGTTTTTATGAAAATAAGGAAATTATGTATTGTCTTTCTGGTTTAAAAGATATTTTTGGATTCATATTTGATTGTATTACTATTATGTTTATTTGGCGTTTTTAAGGCCTTTTTTTAATGGTAATTCTGATATGTTCAAATTTATCTGGTTTCTTAGAAATAAGGAAATGGTAATTCTGATATCTTCTTTTATCCGGTTTCTTAGAAATGTTCAAATTTATACTAGTAAAAAATAAGGAAATTATTTACTGTATATATATGGTTTGTCTTAGATTCATATTTGATTGTATTGTCATTATTTGTTTTTTTTATGGTAATTTACTAATCTTGATATGGGTTTTTAATAAAGTTCAAATCTTTGTATGAAACAAGGAATTGTGTTTTGTGTATTAGTGTTATGGTTTAAAAGATATTTTGGATTCATATTTGATTGTATTGTACTGTTATGTTTGGTTTTTCTTTGGTAATCCTATTATGGGGTTTTCATAAAGTTCAAATTTTTGTATCAAACACGCAACTGTGTACTGAATGAGTATTTGTTGTTTTTGAATGTAGTTTAGAATCATTACTTTGATTAAGTATATGATTTGTTTATTTGGTGTTTTCTGAGTGATTATGGTACAGGGTTGAACTTATTGAGAAAGTTTTAATTTTTATATGTGACATGATTACTGATTGTGTTATGAGTTATACTGGTTGAATTTCTTCATTTTAGTGTTATTTGAATAATCCTTTTTTGATGTTTAAGAAAAGATTTGAACTTAATCCTGATTATATTTGTTTCTACTGGATTGCTATAGATAAAAAGAGAGATTGCTACACTGAAGATCTTGAAGCATCCTAATGTTGTCAGATTACACGAGGTAACATTTGAAACATGTATCATGTTTTTTATTTTAATGAAAGTGATATGATTAAAAGAAATTTTATTGAATTTAATATCAAGTCAAGGAAAATGAAAACTTGTTTTCTTGGTGACTGGATCAAGAATCAAGATAGGAAGGAAGCAATTTGGGGTATGGTGGGTCAGCAATTACATAAAGTTGGATTAGTATTTTGTTTCTTGTGTTAATCATCATGTAATGGATTATTTAATACTCAATAAGAAAACATTACTTTTAGACTAATAAAAGGTTTCAAATGATTGGGTTTTAAGGCTTTATCGTATAAGGTTAAACCTAAATCTAATCTTAGTTTAACAATTAAGAAATAAACATCAAGTTGGATATTACGTGGCCACGTCGTTTCGTTTTATCAAAAGGGCATGTGATTAAGCTTTGTTTAATATCCCTTTTTGCTTTTGATTAAAGATACTATTGCCGTATTAATGACTATGTAATAATTTTGTAATTCAGGTGTTAGCAAGCAAAACTAAGATTTATATGATTCTTGAATTCGTCAACGGTGGTGAACTATTCGATGCAATTGTAAGCATTAACCAACACGCTATCTTTGCTTTGCCTTATGATCTGCATGACAAATAAAATCTTATCGCTTTTCTTTCTTTCTTATAGGCATCAAAAGGTAAATTACCAGAATCAGAAGGCAGAAAGTTGTTCCAACAACTGATAGATGGGGTTAGCTATTGTCATGATAAAGGCGTTTATCATCGTGACCTCAAGGTCATTAATCCACTTCCCTACCATAATTTCAATGTTAGATGACCTTCCAGCAGTCCTGGGACATTTATTTATTAACGGATAGGTTTGGGCACATGGCTATTATTATACTACTAACACGTTAACTCGGGATGGTCAAACTAAAATGCTTAAAAGTAAACAGGCTGAATCACCAAAGAGTATTTATACTGCAGTTAAAGGAGAAAAGATTATTATTGTATAACTTATTTCAGAAACTAAATAAATAATCAGAAAGATATAGATACTACAATATTAATGGCCAAAAGCCCAAAATAGTGTCCGGGTCGACCTGACCTGTCCAACCCGCCCATTAACTGGTTTAATGGTCATGATTGATAAATTTCTAGGACTGACAGAAAACTCATGTTCTCAAATTTCAGTTAGAAAATGTTCTTGTTGATGCTAAAGGAAACATCAAGATATCTGACTTTGGCCTCAGCGCTCTACCCCAGCATTTAAGGGTATGTTGACAGTTTGTGTATACATTTTAGGGTATGCAGCTTATTTTTGAAATTATAATAACAAGGTTTTATATGTATTAGGATGACGGGCTATTGCATACAACCTGTGGGAGTCCTAATTATGTAGCTCCTGAAATTCTCCAGAACAGAGGGTATGATGGAGCCACATCAGATACGTGGTCATGTGGTGTTATTTTATATGTGATCCTTACGGGCTATCTACCATTTGATGATAGAAATCTTGCTGTTCTTTATCAGAAGGTATGCATAACAATTAAAGTAGGTTTTCTTGATACATGTTGTGAAATTTATTTCTAACATAATTTGATTTTGGGTTTCTGTAGATTTTTAAGGGGGATGCGCAGATGCCCAAATGGTTACCTTCGGGAGCAAAGAGTTTAATAAAGAGAATTCTTGATCCCAACCCAAAAACAAGGATAACGATGGCAGATATTAAAACCGATGAATGGTTCAAACAAGATTATACTCCCGCAGTTTATGAAGAAGAGGAGGAGGATGTACTTATTGATGATGAAGTTTTATCATTACACGAGACTGTAAGAAAATAGTTAGTGCTTTGTTTTTTATCTGAAATCTTTGAAAACGCAGGTTTATCTAAATGTTGTTTTGGTTGTTGCAGCCAATGGATTCAGATAGAGATCCAAAATCACCTACACATATAAATGCTTTTGAACTCATTGGAATGTCATCATCCTTGGATCTTTCAGGGTTCTTTGAGAAAGAGGTAAAGATTCTTTTTTTAACTTTATTTTCTAGCAACCTTCACTTCATATCTCGAACAACTCTCAGTTTTGCTTTTTCTTGTTCAGGATGTATCGGAACGAAAGGTCAGATTTACATCCACATGTTGTCCAAGAAAATTGTTAGTTAGAATTGAGGATGTAGCAACACAGATGGGATTCGGAGTGCAAAAGAGAAATGGAAAGGTCAGTAGTCATTTGATGTTCTAACTATTGATATTGGATAACCAAAGTTATATTGCAACTGTGGCGGTTGTTCTAGCCTAAAAAACTGGTTACTTTTGTCTGCAATTGCTGAGATTGTGTTTCTTGTGTTTAGTTGAAGGTTTTAGAAGACAAT
The DNA here is from genome assembly GCA_025667525.1 of Glebionis coronaria. Taxonomy (NCBI): domain Eukaryota; kingdom Viridiplantae; phylum Streptophyta; class Magnoliopsida; order Asterales; family Asteraceae; genus Glebionis; species Glebionis coronaria. The sequence continues at coordinate 164,085,453 of CM046879.1, forward strand.
AGAGGGCAGAGGAAGTCTTCTAATTTATCCGTGACAGTAGAAGTAAGCAATCATAACTCAATACTATTCATCACTGAAAATAATCTTAAATCCCTTGCTCTTTCTTATGAACGTGTCTTGATTCTTATTGCTGCAGGTGTTTGAGATAAACCCATCATTGTACGTAGTTGAATTAAGAAAAAACAGCGGCGAGTTTAGTGTATATAGACAGCTGTGCGACAAAGTACTGAAGGATTTAGGGGTGTCAGGAAGCCAAGAGCATTTGGCAGCAAAGTTGCTAGAAGCTTCATAGGCGTTCACCCCATCATGGTTAATTACACATGTATATAGGAGATATTGATCTTCAAGTTGTATTGAAGTAAGTCAAAGATTAGTCCTTTCTTTCGTTCTTTTTGTATTTGTCGATTCAATGTTAGTAGAGAAGCCTACCAGAAATCTGGAACAAGTTTATACGTAATAGTTGGAGATTCTTAGGTTTCAGTAAAGTTATAGAACTGTTTAAACGGATAGAGTTTGTAATAAAGGATTACGCATCTGCAAGTACTTTATGTAAATTCATGTATATTAGTCAACCGAAGTTTGCGATTTTTTTCATCTTTCCCACTTACAGTTCAAGAACACTGAACGTATGTTGTTGTTGTCACGTAAACGAAAGAATCATTGGTTATTGCCTTATATGCATGTTGATACTTGATTCTGAAAATGTAATGGAGACCTTTTGGAAAAAGCTGATATTCTAGTTTGAAATTTGGCTACCATTCAATCATTTGTAAAGGTTGGTAACGAGTTGAGGTTATAAATTGATGTCCACCCACCCAATCTTAAAAAAAGAATATTTTCTGACCCATTTAGGTAGGAAGATCATTTGTATGGATAATTGGATATGTCAAAGTTTGTGTTACATTTACATCACAATTCAAAAACGTAACTGGTTTGAATCTGGCAATATAAAAGCATCTCTGATGCACAAACTAACTTTTTGCTATTCTAAAAAGCTTTTAGATAGAGTTTTTAACATTGGGTAATAAGCTTTCTGAAAAGCTTTTTAAAAAAGCTTGAGAAAGTAAAAGTCTTTTGAAAAAGTCTTAGCCATTTTTTGTATTGTGCATAAAATCCCATAACTGCATTAAGTTTTTCATGACTTGATGTATTATGGATGTTGAGCATTAACAATATTTCAAGTCGACTTGATGTATTCATTAAAAGTTTATATATTTCATAATAATTATTAAAATCCTAAACAAGATCAAAGCACATATAGCGAAAACGATTTAACAAGATCATAATAACACAATTATAATTAATCGAATTAGAGTTACGTACCTTTTAGCTAATGCGATTCCACAAGATAAGAACGAAGCACCAATATAAAGATAAAATCGTATCACCAAGATATAATTTAAAGTAAGACTATATTACGTTCTTGTACACACGTATTACAACGAGCTAACCGTAATGCTAGTACGTGTAAACCGAGCTTCAACGTCTAGTGGAAAATCAACCCAACAACCCTAGAGAAGGGTTAGGACTTGATTATAACTTTAACCGAAAAACCAACCGAAACCCTTAGGGGTTTTCGGTTTGCGATCGACCAAAGAGAGAGAGGAGAGATTTAATTTAATAAATAAATAAATATTTATTAAATAAATTAACTCTATACGTATTGTGTGCAATCCCGTAATCTCGAGTTCGATCCTAACACACGACTACTAAAATTTATATCCATAAACTTTCAGCTCCCACTTGGACAAATTTTAAATAGTGTGATCACATCGGTTAGCGTCTAGTTACACGCCGATGCCTCTAGTACAACTCTAGTAAGGTCTCCTGGAAAAACCTTTTAACGATTCATCATTATTATTATCCTTTTATTTCTAATACAACGTTAATAAGGATATGGATATTAGTCATTCTTTTCATTAACCGTTTTGTTTCTCGTTCACAGATTCAACAAGATTACCAAAACAAATTTGGGTGCGGCCACAGAAACATATTACTAATCCCACGAGGGCCCCAGCTATATTAAAACTCCAAAATAATTTAGAGGAAATAAATTCCATATTTACTACAAGTAATACAAGGTTTTGCAACCGAGTATAAAATCTTATCGTCCGATCTTTTCGAATTGATTACCGGTTAAGAGTGCGACTCAATTGTCTTTTGGTGAACAAAATGATTTGGTTTGGTTTGATTATCTAATTTTAAAATAAATGCAAGTAATTAAAGTTGTCGATGAGTAAAATGGGAATCTTAGAATTAAACTACAAATAAAAGTTTGCAACCTAGGAAACTAAAATGTAAATGATTTAAAACTAGAAAAGATGTTTAAAATATACTAAGACAAAAGGTGGGAAAGAGTAAATTTGAAACTTAGGAAAATAGAACAAAGGCTAAAATAAATACGCACTGCGATCGCACTCAGATCGCAACCATTCCATCGCAACTCCATCGTAACCTTCCATCATAACCTTCCATCGTAACTTACCATCGTAATCTGATCGCAATGGGGATCGTACCCACCAATCGCACTCAATGCGATTACAACAAAAGAGACTCGATCGTACTCACTAGTACGATGGGAGAGGCGATCGTACTACCAGATCGCAACCACGATCGCAATGAGTGATCGTGGTCTTTGATCGTGGTTCCGGATCGTAACAAACCGATCGCAATCAATGCGATCAAAGCAGGGAGGAGAAACCCGATCGCACCCCTGATCGCAATAGGTGATCGTGGGCGTGGATCGTACCAGGGAAGGAACCAGATCGCAGCTATGCAATCGTAGTCAGATCGGGACCAAGTAAAACCCTCTTAAGATGGCAAAGGCGTCCAAAAGGGAAATAAGCTCAAGCCAATAAGCAGTAACCAATAAGCATTTTCAAACTTATAAAAGAGTAAATAAGCACGAATTCTAAAACTTTTGAAATCTAAAACATTCGAACTTCCATGAAACGGATTTAAGAACAATAAATCTTTTAGAAAAACTTAAAAAGTAAATAAGCCAAATAATCGAATAAGCCAATAAGCATGAAGAGCTTATAGCTTATACGTTCAAAAGCTTATGTAGAATAAGAAAGCTTAACCTTTTAATCACGAAACACCAAGATCAATACGAATCGAGAACCATTCGGATCAACCATGAACTTTCGGATTAAGAACAAAGTGAAATAAAGAAAGGTAGAAAAGGGATTAAAGAACAAAAAGCTTAACTTGAATTAGATTGATGAAATCCAAATACAAGAGTGATACAAACCTTAAACTTGAAAGAAAAAAAATGAAACTTAGTGAGAGAAAGTTGGAAACTTTCTCTCTCTAAAACTAGAAAGAAAGAAAAATATGAAAAAACTAAAACTAGCTAACCACCCTCCTAATGTGATTAGGAGGGTATTTATAGGGAAGTGGGAAGTGCATGTGTGGTGCTTCCTTCTTTCTTTTTTCTTCTCGACTCGATTTAATTCATTTGTCTTTCTCGATGTCGTCTCGGGATTAATTAAACCTCGTCTTAACATTTCTTCATTTGTTTAGACTCGAGTTTCTTCGACTTCATTAAAATTCCGTCTTTAGACTTGTTCTTCGATAAATCTTCAGAATAGGTCTTGGACATCCGTCTTTTAAGCACTCTTGATCTTTTGACTTTGTCTTTTCTCGTTTTCTTCGATAAAAGCCCGTGAAAGCCCGTGTTTTCTTTCTTTTTCATCTTTTGGTCCTAAAACATAATAAAAACACAAACCACGCATAATTCCGACTTTTACGACATAAAATACACGTTTTGGTCTTGTTATTATTGGAAATAAGTGGTAAAAGGATAAGTGTTTTCACACTTATTAAATCCCCTACACTTGACCATTGCAATGCCCTCATGCAATGCATTACTTCTAAAGCACGGTTTACATCTTCCATCATAAATAATCTACCTTGGCCTTTATTAAATACTAAACATCTAAGAAAAATAAAATGATAGAAACAAGTAAAGAAATCAAATACTTACATTGGGTTTTGGCTGCCATGAACGTTTATCATCCTCAAGTTTCACGTTCCCCATACCAAGCTTAAAAACGAGATCATTGTTATTATAAGTTAGCAGACTAACACGAGTTCATGTGGGCCAATTATTCACTTAGACTCCCTTATTCCTAGGTGTATCTCTTATATTTTATTTTTGTCTTAAATGATCACGAGGATGCATTGTTTGACTTGTTTCGATAGTTATTTAGGCCAAAAATAAAGTGGGACGGTTTAATCAATAGTTAGCTAAAGGACAAAATCTTTTAAAACTGCTTCTCGGGACCTCTTAAAGTTCATATCTTGGCATAACTCGCTTCACGATTTGAGACCTTTCTCGGAACGATATTTGGCAGCGACTTCATACTTCAAATCTCGAGAGACGTTCATGAAATAATGGTCTTCTCTTCATAATAGGAATTTCTTCACTTGAACTTTTTGAGAGATTCTTCATACTTAGACCACGACTTCTTCATTTTTCTCCAATCTTTATTTTGGACTTTGATATACAACGATCCGCCTCCTTTTAGGACTTGGATCTATTTATCCTCATACCTTGTTAGGGCCTTTTTGGATAGACTTCTCCAAGATCTTTTGGGGAGTTTTTTCTTTTCGTCATGTGTCTCGATCCTTCATATTGATTTCGATAAATGATTCTTCACATCACTTTTGGATCTTTAGCAACAAAATGTATCCCTCATGCCTTGTTAGGGCCTTATCGGACTCGCCAATATTCGCATCCCGCTTCAATAAGTTATGCCTTGGCTATGAACTCTAATCCATACCGAGCAACTTTTAAACGATCTTGGGCTAGAAGCTAAGTAACCTTTTAAATCGTACAACCTTATTTATTGCAGATAAATTCATTAACAAGCGATGGGAGAATAGGCTCATAATTAACTCACATAAATTCACGAAAGAATACCAAACTTATAATTGACTCTATCATCTCTCGTTCTCCACAGTTTAAAATCTCAAGGAATGAGACTCGTGGATGCTTAGCCTATTAAATCAAAGTTTTGGGTTTTCGAGTCATCTATAGGATCTTGCAAATTCTTAGACTTTTTCAAGTTTAGAATTCGCATTTTAAAGTTCCCTTGATAAACAACTCTCTAGGATCAATTATAGGAACTTGCGAAAAGTTCTTGTTCTTAACCCGTGAGAGTTAAGACTTTCGCGTTTTATAGCTCCCTATATAAAAGCCTAGCAAAACTTGACTTAAACACGTTAAGGATACTAGCTAGAGCAAACTTAGATAAGTAAACTCGGGTTGAGTCAAAATGTTCATGACCTTGAAAAATTTAAAACCACTTTATTAACTTTATTTAAGCAAGGGAAGAAAATAACCATAACAAAGGGAAATACAACTATACAACTAGGCCAAAATAGATTAAAAAATTTGAAAAATGTCGAAAAAATCCAATTTTCCGGTTAAAATGAGGGAAAATGCAAGGAAAAGACCACTTACTTCGATAGAAGTCCCCCTACACTTGATATAAACATTGTCCTCAATGTTTAAGCATGTGGGAGTGAACTCCCCTACACTTATGACATTGTGCACTTTGTTTAAATCTTGCTAAGGAAAGGACAACTAAAGTGAATTCAATATGAACATATAAAATATGAAATATTGAATCACAACAAAGTTTAGGATAGAACCGGGACGATGGGAACACGGGATCACGGTTCGGCAAAAGTCATCAAGATGCTCTTTGAAGCTTTAATCCCTGCACAACACAAGAAACAAGACAACAAACACATACGGGGCTCCCCTACACTTATTATGAAAGCAGTAAAGGATAGATCACGGGTTGCCTCCCGAGAAGCGCTTGTTTTTGTTCACCGAGTCACGAGCCTGACTCGACCTAATTTAGTTCATGGGGAACGTAGTGAGGGATGGAATCATCTCATGGGAGATGTCCTCACCAAAGTATAGCTTCAAACGCTGGCCATTCACCTTGAAATTGGGCCCATTTGGCTGAGAAAGCTCAATGGTCCCATATGGAAAGACTTTGGCGACGGTGAATGGACCAGACCAGCGGCTCTTCAACTTGCCAGAGAAAATCTTCAACCGAGAGTTAAAAAGTAAGACTTGATCACCAACGTGGAACTCTCGGTTCTTAATCCTTGCGTCATGAATGATCTTGGTCTTCTCCTTGTAGATCAGTGAGTTCTCGTAAGCTTCATTCCTCAGTTCGTTGAGCTCATTGAGTTGAATCTTGCGAAGATCACCGGCTTTGTTGATGTCAAAGTTAGCCCACTTCAAGGCCCAGTACGCCTTATGTTCCAGCTCGATGGGAAGGTGGCATGCTTTCCCGTACACAAGACGATAAGGTGTACAACCAATCGGGGTCTTATAAGCAGTACGGAAAGCCCACAGAGCATCATCTAACTTATCGGCCCACGCGGCACGATGCTCTCCTATAGTACGCTCCAGAATTCGCTTCAATCCACGGTTGGAAATCTCGGCTTGCCCATTGGTTTGGGGATGATAGGCGGTGGAAAGACGGTGATTAACACCATACTTAGCCATGACTCTTGCAAATTGATCATTGCAAAAATGAGTCCCGCGGTCACTGATTATAGCACGAGGAACACCGAATCGAGCAAACAGCTGCTTCAAAAAGTTCACAACCACCCTCGCATCATTCGTTGGGAGAGCCTTAGCTTCAACCCATTTAGACACGTAGTCAACGGCTACGAGGATGTACTTGTTCCCTTTGGATGATGGAAATGGCCCCATAAAGTCGATGCCCCATACGTCAAAGATTTCACATTCTTGTATGAAATTTTGAGGCATCTCATCTTTATGTGTGATCTTGCCTTGGCGTTGGCGAGCATCACAATGTTTAACCATTTCGTGAGCGTCATGATAAATGGTGGGCCAATAGAATCCAGAGTCAAACACTTTCTTAGCGGTGTAGTTGGGACCAAAGTGACCACCAGTGGGTCCTTTATGGCAAGCAGCAAGGATTTGCAAAGCTGCCGGTCCATCAACACATCGACGAATGATCAGATCGGCACATTGTTTGAATAGAAAAGGGTCATCCCAAAAGTAAGTCTTAACATCATTCAAGAACTTCTTATTTTGTTGGGATGTTAACCCTTTGATTAGAACACCACCCGCTAAGTAGTTTGCAATGTCGGAAAATCACGGGGTGTCATCCAGATTGAGATTAATAGACATTAAGGTCTCAAGGGGAAAAGAGTCATTGATCTCTTTGTTCGGATGATCCCCTTGATATGGATCCTCAAGTCTACTAAGATGATCCGCTGCTAGGTTTTCGGCACCCTTCTTGCCCCGAATTTCAATGTTGAATTCTTGAAGGAGTAAAACCCAGCGAAGAAGTCTTGGCTTAGAGTCGTGCTTAGTCATCAAGTACTTCAACGCGGAATGGTCCGTGTATACGATTGTGGTGGATAAAACAAGATAGGGGCGAAATTTTTCAAAAGCATAAACAACAGGTAAAAGCTCTTTTTCGGTTGTCGTATAATGCAATTGAGCCCCCGTCATTGTTTTGCTAGCATAGTGGATTGGTTGGAAGTGTTTATTCACTCTTTGACCCAAAACCGCTCCAATAGCAAAGTCGCTAGCATCGCACATCAACTCAAAAGGCAGCTCCCAATTAGGGGTAACCAAGACCGGTGCCTTAGTTAGCTTATCCTTAAGAAGATTGAAGGCTTCTATACACTCTTTAGAAAAGATAAAAGGAGTATCTTTTTCCAAGAGGTGGGTCATCGGGCGAGCGATTTTAGAGAAATCCTGAATGAATCGACGATAGAAGCCCGCATGACCCCGAAAACTTCTCACACCCTTCACGGTTGAAGGTGGAGGTAATTTGGCTATGACATCTACGTTAGCATGGTCGATTTCAAGACCGGATTTAGAGATTTTGTGTCCTAGCACAATGCCTTCTTTTACCATAAAATGGCATTTTTCCCAATTCAGAACAAGGCGAGTGTCTTCGCACCGCTTAAGCATACGTTCCAAATTGGCAAGGCAAGAAGCGAAGGAATCCCCAAAGACCAAGAAATCATCCATGAAGACTTCCATGGTTTGCTCAACCATGTCATGGAAGATAGCCAACATGCACCTTTGGAAAGTCCCGGGGGCATTTCATAAGCCAAAAGGCATTCTTTTGTAAGAAAATGTGCCATAGGGACAAGTGAGTGTTGTCTTCTCTTGATCTTGGGGATCGATGGGTATTTGGAAATAACCCGAGAAACCATCAAGAAAGCAGTAATATTCATTACCCGCTAAACGTTCAAGCATTTGGTCCATAAAAGGAAGAGGGAAATGATCCTTTCTCGTGGCATCACTGTGTTTGCGGTAGTCTATACAAACTCTCCACCCAGTAACGAGACGGGTAGGAATCAACTCGTTGTTTTGATTGGGCACAACGGTGATTCCGCCTTTCTTAGGCACACAATGGACTGGACTAACCCATGGTGAATCCGAAATAGGATAAATCATGCCCGCATCAAGAAGTTTGATAACCTCTTTTTTGATAACGTCATGGATTTTAGGATTCACCCTTCGTTGGCTTTGAATTGTGGGCTTAAAGTCGTCCTCCATGAGAATTTTATGTGTGCAAAGTGAGGATCAATTCCGCGAATATCGGAGATTTTCCAAGCGATAGCTCTTTTATGTTTCTTCAACACGGCGATAAGTCGGGATTTTTATTCTTCTTTCCGGTCCTTCGCGATGATGACTGGTAACTTCTTGTTGTCTTCAAGGAAAACGTACTCACGATGAGGAGGTAGGTCCTTAAGCTCAAGAGTAGGAGGATCCTCAATAGATGGTGTAACTAACGATGGATCATCATTAGTCACCTCTTTAGGAGAAGGAGGAGAAGACGGGTCTTCATTGAGAAGTCTCTCAATAGTACGAATGTCTTCATCCCAATCGGTGGAAGAATCATCATACTTAAGATCGAGAGGACCCAAGCTAGCTTCGAAATCATCCAAGTCACTTTCTCCAAAAGGAGTCAATGCCGGAGCAATTGTGGCAACGGTCTCAACATTGGGTAGAGAAGAAAGAGTAATTTTGCAAGCATCATGAAAATGTTCTTCACAAGCCTCATCGAGAACATCAATAGCATTAACACTCTCATATGAATAAGGTTGCTTAGAAATCTTACCCATGTTGAAGACAATTTTATCGTCACCAACTCTCATGATTATTTCGCCCGCGGCTACATCAATGAGAGTGCGACCGGTCCTCAGGAAGGGACGTCCAACGATTAATGGAACACGAGGATCCATCTCGTAGTCAACGACAACAAAATCCGCCGGGAAGGTGAATTTGTCAACGCCAACGAAAACGTCTTCGGTTATCCCCACTAGATAAGCAACCGTACGGTTAGCTAATTCCAAGGTCATTTTGGTTGGGACTAGCTCGGGGAGAGATAATTGCTTCCAAACACTTAAAGGCATTAAGTTTATACTGGCACCTAGGTCGGCTAGGGCCATGCAATTCTCTACTCCCGGGAAGTTGCAAGGAATCAAGAAGCGACCCGGATCACCAAGTTTGGTGGGTAATTTCCTTAAGAGAACGGCGGAGCAATTCTCATTAAGTTGGGTCTGAGCAATGTCAAGAAGTTTCTCCTTGTCACTAAGAAGATCTTTAAACATCTTTGCGTATTTAGGCATGTGAGCGAGAGCTCGGCAAAGGAGATGTTAAAATTCAATTGTTTAAACATTTTGAGAAAGTTTGAAACTTGAATATCATCCTTGCTCTTTTGCTTCTCTTTCCTCAACCTTGAAGGGTAAGGTATATTGGATGAAGAAGAAGGCTTTAGGGGAGTAGGATTACTCACAACCACGGGTGGTGGGGAAATGGGGGTAGAAGGCAAAGGAGGTGAGGAAAGTTGCTCTTTTTCTTTGTTCACAATCACGGGTGGAGGTGTAGGAAGCTCGAGTTCCGTATAACCTTTGCCACTACGAGTGGTGATTGCTTTCATCTCCCCTCTTGGGTTCGCAACGGTGTTACTCGGAAGAGTACCCGAAGAAGAGGGTTGATTACCTTGGAAGAGCGAACCGATCATATCACGTATGTTAAGCGCTTAAGTGCTGAAAGAGTCTCTCATGTCTGCACGAATCTCATTGCTTTGTTTTGCCATGTCATTCCTTAGCTCGGCTCGAATATCGTTCCCTTGTTTCGCCATTTCTCCCTTCAAGTTGACGAATTGACTCTGAAGATTCGCCACCATCTCTCGATTAGTCTTCATGAACGTCTCGACGTCTTGATTCAGTACCATCGGTTGATTGAGAGGCGGAGCTTGGTAAGCTTGAGAATTTCCTTGAGGTGGGTATGGGTTTCTTTGGGATTGATATTGATTGTAAGCACGAGGTTGGGATTGGTTGTTTCGGTTATAGCTTTGTTGTTGGTTTTGGTTTGGAGGAGGGAAACCGGGTGGTGCAAGATAGTTGTTTGAACGATAACTTAGCAAGCTACGGTCTCCTTGAGGACGAGCTTGATAGCCTCCCGTGGGATAAGTACCGTAAGCCGCGTTAACGTTTTCAGAAAAATTGCCTTGAGTAGAAGGACAATCATTGTAAGAATGAGGACCACCACATGTGTCACAAGAAATAGCAACGGCTTTAGCTTGTTGAAAGTGGTTTGTGGCCATGGTCATGAAATTCTTGTTCATCTCTGCGATTTGTTGGGTAAGTTCGGTTATCTCGGGAGTGGAAGTAGTAGAAGAAACATTGACTCTCGAGTTAGATCTTGAGGATGCGGATGAATCCCAATTCTTGTGGTGAGTAGTCATGTTTTCAATCAACTCTCTACACTCCTCCGGTCTCCTTTTCATAAAAGTACCACCGGCGGCGGCATTGATCGTGTCACGATCACGAAAAGTAAGACCATTGTAGAAAGTATCAATGAGAGTGACGGGGAGCATGTTATGGTTCGGACAACGGTCGATCAAATCATTGTATCGTTCCCAAGCATCAAAGAGCGATTCATCATTGTCTTGCATGAATCCACTAATTTGGTTACGAAGGCTTGTGACCATGGATGGTGGGAAGTTGCGTGACAAAAAGCGTTGAGTCATGTCATTCCAAGTATGAATAGAATTCTTTGGGAGACGGTCAAACCATTTTTCGGCATGGTGAGAAAGCGAGTGGGGAAATAGTTGAAGGCGAAGTTCATCCATAGAAACACCGGGGGACTTCATGCTTTGGGTGATGGTAATGAATTTGTCAAGGTGTTTGTTGGCATCATCATCCGGAATTCCGCGAAATGGGTTAGTTTGCACTTGTTGGATCATGTGATGCTTCAACGAAAACTCCTGAGCCGTGATGTGCATCGGCGCAATCGGGCCTCCGCGTCCGTTCATGGTGGGTTGACACAATTCCTCCATTGTTCGTAAATCAGGTAGGGGAACATTGTTATTGTTGTTGTTATTCAAATTGGGTAGAGGTGGGTTGTTATTATTGTTATTCACACCAGCCATATCTAAATCTTCACGAGTCTCGGGCTCAGAATAATTTGAAGATCTAGTACGCATACACCTGTAGAAGAAAAATATACACAGAGAATATCTATATAATCTTTTTGGTGCAAAACCTTTGGAAAAGAATTGCTTTTTATGATTTTTTAATGTTTTTGTATTTTTGAAGAATTTTATATTTTTTAGGGTTTTTGAAAATTTTTGAAGCAAGGAAAATAACGTTCAAAGAACGGATCCCAAAATTCAATGCGTCTCTCACTAGAAACCGTTACTCTTAGCGAAAAGAGCCGGCAGCGGCGCCATTTAATACAAGGTTTTGCAACCGAGTATAAAGTCTTATCGTCCGATCTTTTCGAATTGATTACCGGTTAAGAGTGCGACTCAATTGTCTTTTGGTGAACAAAATGATTTGGTTTGGTTTGATTATCTAATTTTAAACTAAATGCAAGTAATTAAAGTTGTCGATGAGTAAAATGGGAATCTTAGAATTAAACTACAAATAAAAGTTTGCAACCTAGGAAACTAAAATGTAAATGATTTAAAACTAGAAAAGATGTTTAAAGTATACTAAGACAAAAGGTGGGAAAGAGTAAATTTGAAACTTAGGAAAATAGAACAAAGACTAAAATAAATACGCACTGCGATCGCACTCAGATCGCAACCATTCCATCGCAACTCCATCGTAACCTTCCATCGTAACTTACCATCGTAATCTGATCGCAATGGGGATCGTACCCACCAATCGCACTCAATGCGATTACAACAAAAGAGACTCGATCGTACTCACTAGTACGATGGGAGAGGCGATCGTACTACCAGATCGCGACCACGATCGCAATGAGTGATCGTGGTCTTTGATCGTGGTTCCGGATCGTAACAAACCGATCGCAATCAATGCGATCAAAGCAGGGAGGAGAAACCCGATCGCACCCCTGATCGCAATAGGTGATCGTGGGCGTGGATCGTACCAGGGAAGGAACCAGATCGCAGCTATGCAGTCGTAGTCATATCGGGACCAAGTAAAACCCTCTTAAGATGGCAAAGGCGTCCAAAAGGGAAATAAGCTCAAGCCAATAAGAAGTAACCAATAAGCATTTTCAAACTTATAAAAGAGTAAATAAGCACGAATTCTAAAACTTTTGAAATCTAAAACATTCGAACTTCCATGAAACGGATTTAAGAACAATAAATCTTTTAGAAAAACTTAAAAAGTAAATAAGCCAAATAATCGGATAAGCCAATAAGCATGAAGAGCTTATAGCTTATACGTTCAAAAGCTTATGTAGAATAAGAAAGCTCTTCCTTTTAATCACGAAACACCAAAATCAATACGAATCGAGAACCATTCGGATCAACCATGAACTTTCGGATTAAGAACAAAGTGAAATAAAGAAAGGTAGAAAAGGGATTAAAGAACAAAAAGCTTAACTTGAATTAGATTGATGAAATCCAAATACAAGAGTGATTCAAAACTTAACCTTGAAAGAAAAAAAATGAAACTTAGTGAGAGAAAGTTGGAAACTTTCTCTCTCTAAAACTAGAAAGAAAGAAAAATATGAAAAAACTAAAACTAGCTAACCACCCTCCTAATGTGATTAGGAGGGTATTTATAGGGAAGTGGGAAGTGCATGTGTGGTGCTTCCTTCTTTCTTTTTTCTTCTCGACTCGATTTAATTCATTTGTCTTTCTCGATGTCGTCTCGGTATTAATTAAACCTCGTCTTAACATTTCTTCATTTGTTTAGACTCGAGTTCTTCGACTTCATTAAAATTCCGTCTTTAGACTTGTTATTCGATAAATCTTCAGAATAGGTCTTGGACATCCGTCTTTTAAGCACTCTTGATCTTTTGACTTTGTCTTTTCTCGTTTTCTTCGATAAAAGCCCGTGAAAGCCCGTGTTTTCTTCCTTTTTCATCTTTTGGTCCTAAAACACAATAAAAACACAAACCACGCATAATTCCGACTTTTACGACATAAAATACACGTTTTGGTCTTGTTATTATTGGAAATAAGTGGTAAAAGGATAAGTGTTTTCACACTTATTAATCCCCTACACTTGACCATTGCAATGCCCTCATGCAATGCATTACTTCTAAAGCACGGTTTACATCTTCCATCATAAATAATCCACCTTGGCCTTTATTAAATACTAAACATCTAAGAAAAATAAAATGATAGAAACAAGTAAATAAATAAAATACTTACATTGGGTTTTAGATACCATGAACGTTTATCATCCTCAAGTTTCACGTTCCCCATACCAAGCTTAAAAACGAGATCATTGTTAATGTGGGCCAATTATTCACTTAGACTCCCTTATTCCTAGGTGTATCTCTTATATTTTAATTTTGTCTTAAATGATCACGAGGATGCATTGTTTGACTTATTTCGATAGTTATTTAGGCCGAAAATAAAGTGGGACGATTTAATCAATAGTTAGCTAAAGGACAAAATCTTTTAAAACTGCTTCTCGGGACCTCTTAAAGTTCATATCTTGGCATAACTCGCTTCACGATTTGAGACCTTTCTCGGATCGATATTTGGCAGCAACTTCATACTTCAAATCTCGAGAGACGTTCATGAAATAATGGTCTTCTCTTCATAATAGGAATTTCTTCACTTGAACTTTTTGAGAGATTCTTCATACTTGGACCACGACTTCTTCATTTTTCTCCAATCTTTATTTTGGACTTTGATATACAACGATCTGCCTCCTTTTAGGACTTGGATCTATTTATCCTCATACCTTGTTAGGGCCTTTTTGGATAGACTTATCCAGGATCTTTTGGGGAGTTTTTCCTTTTCGTCGTGTGTCTCGATCCTTCATATTGATTTTCGATAAATGATTCTTCACATCACTTTTGGATCTTTAGCAACAAAATGTAGCCCTCATGCCTTGTTAGGGCCTTTTCGGACTCGCCAATCTTCGCATCCCGCTTCAATAAGTTATGCCTTGGCTATGAACTCTAATCCATACCGAGCAACTTTTAAACGATCTTGGGCTAGAAGCTAAGTAACCTTTTAAATCGTACAACCTTATTTATTGTAGATAAATTTATTAACAAGCGATGGGAGAATAGGCTCATAATTAACTCACATAAATTCACGAAAGAATACCAAACTTATAATTGACTCTATCATCTCTCGTTCTCCACAGTTTAAAATCTCAAGGAATGAGACTCGTGGATGCTTAGCCTATTAAATCAAAGTTTTGGGTTTTTGGGTCATCTATAGGATCTTGCAAATTCTTAGACTTTTTCAAGTTTAGAATTCGCATTTTAAAGTTCCCTTGATAAACAACTCTCTAGGATCAATTATAGGAACTTGCGAAAAGTTCTTGTTCTTAACCCGTGAGAGTTAAGACTTTCGCGTTTTATAGCTCCCTATATAAAAGCCTAGCAAAACTTGACTTAAACACGTTAAGGATACTAGCTAGAGCAAACTTAGATAAGTAAACTTGGGTTGAGTCAAAATGTTCATGACCTTGAAAAATTTAAAACCACTTTATTAAACTTTATTTTAGCTAGAGCAAACTTAGATAAGGCACCTTTCGCATGTATGCCTCCTCTTTAGGAGTTGATGCATCCATCTCATGATTAAATTATGCTTAACTTCCATAGGTTGAAAACCTTTCTTAGAATTATGCATGTTATACTTCTTCAATATTTTGGCAATATAAGCATATTGACTAAGACCGATTAACCGTCTACTCCTATCTCGATAGATCTTAATTCCTAGAATGTACGCAGCTTCTCCTAAATCCTTCATAGAAAAATATTTACCAAGATAATCCTTAACAGCTTTAAGTCTTGGAATGTCACTTCCCATGAATAATATGTCATCAACATATATGACTAAAAATACTACATCACTCCCACTAGCTTTGCGATATACTCATGGCTCATCACGATTTTGAATAAATCTAATCTTCTTGATTTCTTCATCAAATCGTTTATTCCATTGATGTGATGCTTGCTTCAAACCATAAGTATATCTTTGAAGTTTACACACACGTTTTAGATTCTTAGGATCAACATACCATTCCGATTGTTGCCTATAGATATCTTCATCTAAGCGACCGTTTAAGAAGGCAGTTTTAACATCCATTTCCCATATCTCATAGTCATAGTATGCCACTATAGCTATGAGAATCATAATAGCTCTTAAGTCTGCTACAGGAGAAAACGTCTCACCGTAGTCTACGCCAAAAGTTTGAGTAAAACCTTAGGATTGTATTTTGCCATCAATGTCGGTTTTCTTCTTGTATATATACTTATGTCTCATCACTTTAGCGTTTGGTGGTGGATCTACAAGAATCCAAACATCATTAACTTTCATGGATTTCATTTCCTCATCCATAACAACCATCCACTTATCATTCTCAGAATCAAGCATGGCGGATTTATAATTAGCAGGTTCTCTAAGATCCCCTACATCATCATCATCATCCTCTATGTTAAGACATAGTTTGCTTGGAGCACGTATAGTCCTTTGAGACCTACGTACATGAACTAACTCCAGTGGAACCCCCAGAATTTCTGGTTATACAGGAATTATTTTGCTAGTTTTTTCAGAAGGTAATGTATCTATATGACTCTCTTCAAGATCATAATTTCTCCCACTGAATTCTTGATTTACAAGATCACTTTCAAGGAAGTCTCCATACCTAGCAACAATAACTTTGTTTTCAGGTGGATAATAAAAGTAGTAACCCATAGTTTCTTAGGGTAACCTACAAAGATACATTTCATAGATCGTTGTTGGAGTTTATCACCCGATTTCACATGCGCCTCGCAACCCCAGACCTTTAAATAAGACAAATATGACGTTTTGCCATGCCATAGTTCATATGGTGTCTTATTAACCTTCTTCGTGGGAACCATATTTAAAATACGAACCACAAATTTTAAGGCATAGTCCCAAAAGGATAATGGTAAAGTTGTAAGATTAAACATAGATCAGACCATATCTAATAGTGTACGATTTCTGCTTTCGGATACACCATTTTGTTGTGGAGTATAGGGAGAAGTAAGATGCTGAACAATTCCGTTCTCACTTAGATAATCTTTAAACTCTTGACTTAAATATTCACCACCTCTATCGGAACAAAGAACTTTAATCTTCTTTTCTAGTAGCAACTCTACTTCTGCTTTAAACACTTTGAATGTTTCAAATACCTCATGTTTATTTTTAAGTAAATAAACATATCCATAACGACTATAATCATCCGTAAATATTAAGAAGTAGCTAGCACCTTCCTTGACATATGTCTAAGTTGTCCACACACATCAGTGTGTATTAAACCAAGTAGATCGGTAGCCCTTTCTATATTGCTATTAAAAGGTTTTTTGGTCATCTTTCCAGAGATATAAGACTCACATTTATCAAATGATTCATCATTGATATTTTCCAAAATCCCTTCACGTTGAAACTTTTGTATGCGTGTCTTCCTAATATGGGCAAGTCTACAATGCCAAAGATAAGAAGAATTATTGTCAAACTTTCTCTTCTTACTCATACTAAAGACATAATTATTATTATACTTGGAATTATCATGCATGTCAATTTCAAAAACACCATTCACAGAAATTACATTAAAATAGAAAATACCATATTTGAAAACAGAAATTCTATTATTATCAATAGTGTGAATAAATCCAAGATTCAACAAACAAGAAAAGGAAATAACACCACTAACAATTAAAGGTGCATAATGACAATCATTCAAAATCAGTACTAAACCCGATGGTAAAACTAAATTAAACGTTCCTATATCTTCAACAGCTGCTTGTGCTTAATTGCCCACTTGCAGATATTGTTCTCCATAGGATAGCTTCCTTTCCAGCTTAAACCCCTGCAGCGTATTACAAATGTTAATACCGCACCCCGTATCATATACACAGGAATGTAACTTGTATGTCAAATTAAATAATTCAATCATAAATAAAGTACCTAAAGCTGCAGCGCCCTGCTCAGCCTTCTTCTTTATTTCTCGCAACTCATCGAGGTAAATAGGGTAGTTCTTCTTCCAGTAACCACTTGCTTTGCAATGGTGACAAGTCTCATCCTTTTGAGATGGATTCATCTTAGCAAAGTTCTGCTTAGGTTTTTGATATGTCGCAACTTGCTTGCCCTTATCAACTTTGCCTTTTCCTTTCATCTTTTTGTTCGCTTGCGGTTTTGGCTTAGTCACTCTACCCTTTTGTATGGTTAGTACTTGAGGAGTAGAGGTAGACGCCTTGTCCTTTAACCCTTTTTCATAGTCAATGAGCATCGCATGCAAATCATTAACTGTCTTCCCCGTGCAATGCGTATTATAGTTCCTAACAAAATCGTTAAAGTCCTTGTTAAGGGACCTATTGATCAAGTTAATCGTCATGTCATGATCATAGGGTTTTCCTAGTGCGATAAGCTGTTCCATGTAACCTCTCATTTCCATGTAATGTGCACTTACAGATTTCCTAGGGGTTTGCTTACAGCTATGCAAAGCATCTATTAAGTCGTAGATCTCCACAGCTTGGGGCTTCTTAAACATTGCCTTGAGTTCATCAAGCATACGCATAAGAGGAAAAAGCTCAAACTTCTTTTGAAGAGGAGGTGACATTTTCCCAAGCATTAAGCAAGCCACATCAGAGTGCTTATTAACTTCAGCAACGTGTGTAAGCCTTTCAGCTTCAGAAGCTCCTTCAGCAAGGTTAGACGGAAACGGCGTGTACAAGTAATCAATAGTACCCATTACTCTCAGAACAATTCTTAGGGAGCGATACCAATCATTGAAGTTTTGGCCAGTAAGTTCTGGACGATCAAAGAAAGTTTTGAACGCCGAACTTAAAGCGTTGTTATCGGGTTGAGCCATTTCTACAGAAATAAGTTCAAAATATTAGTATTTTTGATAATACTGATTGTGAGTATAATACGTCTTTTGTGAAAAAGAGCGTATAAGCGGTAAGTATTAAGTGATGATTTAGGAAAATCAACCACTAATAACCCAAATAAGTTTGTTTCCCAAGGAGGAATATTGTGTGTGTTAAAATTTGTTCTTTTGGATTAATATTGAAAAAGGGGAAGGAAAATTACGGACTACGATGAAAATTAAACTAAGACATAAAAACGTAAAATCGTAAAAAGTGACAAAATAAAAAGTTACTCTAAAAATTCCCAAAGAAATTATTAAAAATTCCTAAAAATATAACTAAGGATTACAAATGATCAAAACTTTTTGAAACTTTTTAAATTAATTAATATTTAATTTTTAAATGTCAATTAAAGTCCTAAAAATCAAATAAATTAACAAAAAGCCCAAACAAAGATTTTTCGACTTGTAAACCTCAAAAATATTTTAATAAAGCTTAAAAGTATTTTTCCAAATTTTTAAACCTAATAAAATCAGTTAAAAACAATTTAAAATTAAAATAAAATATTAAAATATTATTAAAAATAAATAATTTGTAAAAAGTTCTAAAAAGTTGCAAGCTAGTATATTTTAACCTAAATAGTCAAAAAATGAAAGTAAATTACCAAAATACCCCTATTGGCCCCTAAATTGGGCTTTTCAGCCCAAAAACCAAAAGTCCACAAAAAGTTCTAGAAAAGCACAGTCCAACTCAAAATTTAATTTTAAGCAGAAAAGTCTAAAGGCTTAAAAGCTGAATATGAGCTTATCACAGCTTAAATGTCAATAAGCTTATCCTTATTGGGTCAATAAGCTCATTAAGCCATAACCTGATGCCTAAGATCTGCTTAAACACACAACCTTCTATTGAATTTTTGAACTTATTTGCAAAAAAAAATTCTAAAAAAGACTAAGAAATAAGCCAGAAACTTGATATGAGCTTTTTCACTAAAAGACAAAATAGTCAGGTTTGAGTATCAGGGGTTTCAAAAGCTGATTCTTTTTACAAAAGCTCACAAATAGCTTAACTAAGAATAATAAACAAGAAAATCCTAAAAGGACCAGTGAAATAAGCTGTAGAAGCCAATAAGCTGACTGAAAAAGCCAAATAAGTTGATTTTCTAGCAAAACCCTAACCAAATAAGCTGAAACCTTCCAGAATGGATATTAAGCTGAGAAAAATGACACCAATTACAAAAACAAAGCTGTTGCATGTACTAATAAGCTAAACAGAAAAATAAGCCAAAATGAGCTTATTTGACCAAAAGTCAAACTTGATGAAATTTCTTCCAAGTGGTACAGGGATGTTTACAAGCTTGTTTTATGCCTTTTTGATGAAGGACTTAAGGATAAGACCCTTGAATCAAGCTAACCAGTTGGTTAACTTGACTTGGTTTTGACACAAATTAGGCCAATAAGCCAGTTGGCTTATCAGTCACGCAAATAAGCAAACAAGACTTGAAATAGCAACACAAGCAGCCAATTATTCAATAGCAATCAACAAGAAAGCATGACATACACTAGGTTACTCAATGCAATAAAAAACAAATGTGGTCTTTTGCTGATGCGATTGACCACCTCATAGAACTTTAATAAGCTGTAAGTTCTTTTGCTGGTTACTTTTGTATGCAATTGCTGAAATTGTGTTTCTTGTGTTTAGTTGAAGGTTTTACAAGACAATAGAGGGTAGAGGAAGTCTTCTAATTTATCTGTGACAGCAAAAGTAAGCAATCATAATTCAATACAATTCATCACTGAAAATAATATATAAATCCCTTGCTCTTTCTTATGAACCTGTCTTGATTCTTATCGCTTCAGGTGTTTGAGATAAACCCATCATTGTACGTAGTTGAATTAAGAAAAAACAGCGGCGAGTTTAGTGTATATAGACAGCTGTGCGACAAAGTACTGAAGGATTTAGGGGTGTCAGGAAGCCAAGAGCATTTGGCAGCAAAGTTGCTAGAAGCATCATAGGTGTTCACCCCATCATTGTTAATCACATATGTATATAGGAGATATCAATCTTCAAGTTGTATTGAAGTAAGTCAAAGATTAGTCCCTTAATTCGTTCTTTTTGTATTTGTCGATTCAACGTTAGTAGAGAAACCTACCAGAAATCTGGAACAAGTTTATACGTAATAGTTGGAGATTCTTAGGTTTCACTAAAGTTATAGAACTGTTTAAACGGATAGAGTTTGTAATAAAGGATTAGCATCTGCAAGTACTTTATGTAAATTCATGTATTTTAGTCAACGAAGTGTACGATTTTTTTCATCTTCTTTCCCACTTACAGTTTAAGATAAACGCTGAACCTATGTTGATGTTGTCACGTAAACGAAAGAATCATTTTCTGAGTGAGTTCATCTGTTATTGCCTTATGTTGTTACTTGATTCTAAAAATGTAACGTAGACCTTTTGGAAAAAAACAGCTAATATTCTGGTTTGAAATTTGGCTACCATTCAATCATTTGTGAAGGTAGGTAACAAGTTGAGGTTATATATTGATGCTCACCCACCCAATCTTCCAAAAAGAAAAATAAAAGAATATTTTCTGACCTATTTAGGTAGGAAGATCATAATCTGTATGGATATGTCAAACCATTTTGGTATAATACATGGTTTTGAACTTTTGTTATTATGGGTTGAAGTTAAAAGTGGCAAATCTTACCTATTTTGATAAATATGAACACTATTTGTCCATTTTTAAAAAAAGATGGGATCTTTTTGCTCATTATTTATTATTAACGGGCTAAACGGGCGTATATGTAAGAAACTTATTGTCTTAATGGGCGCACATGTAAAACACTAATTAGGCTACTCGGCAGATATTTTATATCTAGTTTTTTATCCCGGCTTTTAAACAAGTATTTTTATTTATTAATTCTACGTTTTTAAATGTCTTTTTTTTCATTTTAGCTTGCGCCCGTTTCGTCCGCTCGTTTTGCCCGTGCCCGTTTAGCCTGCGCCAGTTTAACCCGTCACCCGTTTAACCCGCCACCCATGTCCATCCATTTTACCACCTCTAGTTGAATCTTACTATATATTGTAAGAAACTAATTGGACGAATACTACTTATTGTTTTTTATAACACTTAAACACGCAATGACTTTATTAACTATTATAATAGAACATCAAATTTACTTTCAAACTAGGTTAAAAACATGTAATATGACTCGTTGATAAACTAGTCAAACAACTCATAAGTATTATTAAGACACTAATACTTATAGCCTGTTATTAGTAATATTTATTACTTATTTGACTGGTCAATGAACAAATTATAGTACTGCATGTTTTTCATCAAATATGAAAATAAATTTGATGTTTTAGTAGTTAATAAAGTCTGTTGCGTGTCGTGATGTTTTTGGAAAAATAAATTATGTGTTTTTAGCTTTTGTTTGAACTAGTCTATTATATCTAATAAAACACAGTTTTATACAGCTCTCTAAAATAGCTATTATATAATTATTAAAGCATTCATTTAATTAATTTTTTCCTAATATAACTTTTAATATAGTGATGCCATGTGTAACTTTTAATTAGTCAATTTTAAAAATAGAAAACAATAACAACTTTTTGACTAATGAGCAATTAGTTAATTTTAAAAATGAAAAACAATAACAACCTTTTGACTAATTTGAAATTACATGTAATCGTAGTTTCTTATATTACGCTAAATTATATGTTTAATTTACGTGTATTACATGCATTTCCTTATATGAAATGAAAATTCGAGTTCAGTTAAGTACATCAAACGAGTGTTCTATGAGCACGTTTTAGGGGTGTTTGTCTTTGGGTTATGAACTAACATATTTATTATTTTATTTTGAAAATAAGTTAATTTAAAATAAGTGTTTAGTAAAAATAAAAAATAATTTACTTATTTGCGTTTTGGGGGGCTCAATATGAAGTTTTGCAAAAGTAGTTTGATACTTATTTTTTCAAAATAGAGTTTTAGTAAAACATTAATTAATTGAAAGATTAAAAAAATGCCCTCAAATCTTATTAACTTATCTTTTTTTTATCAAATAATCAAATCCAAACACTATTTAAACTTCGTTTTGTTACAGATGATTATCTGATTATTTATTTTCAAAATAAATAATTTATTTTAGATAAGCAATCCAAACACTTTTTAGACAAACTTTATATTAATGCTGACAAATTACACTTTTGTCCTATCTTCTCACAAATTTTTTCAATATAATATTTGGGCCTACGATTGTGACGCTCATCCTAACATCCTTTGTTTCATTTTGAATTCGGATTTCAAAATTCACGATGGTGTTGTGCAAGACATGGACAAAATTTGTAACTAAAAGAGTATACAGGCACGCATTTGTATAAATAGACGGAGATGTCTTGAAGAGATATTGGGAAAAACTTGAAGTGTATACATTGAATTACTTTTAATGAAGGTACATCTTTAGCGATTCATAGAAGAGATGGTTGTTTTTATCAGTGAGTGTTTTCTTAAGCACAAACGTTGTTTATTAGTTTGTGTGTTAAATCTAATAAAAAAATATCTTAAGAATGTGAATTAAACCTAAATTACCCAAATATTTTGTATACATTCACTATTATTTAAACAACAATATTACTCAATATCAACGGAGCATATGCCACAGAAGAACTAATACAAATAGACAATATACGAAAGAAAGCGTAATAAAGGCAAAGGGGCAAACGCAGAAACATAATAATAGCATAAAATACTAGCGGTTGGGATAAGATGAAAGGTAATGTTGTTTTAAACGTGGCATCGAGTGGCACAAAATCTTTATTAATGACTGGTGGAAGAACTCCAAACTCACGTTTCAAAATTCCAATTAACGTTGATGAACGGTCTACATGTTTCATTAATCCTCAAATTGATATTGTTGCATTGGTGTGAGTACAAACTGATTATATGGGATGAAACACCAATGCCTTACAAACACTACTTTGCGCATTAGATAGATCATTAAGGGACATCCTACGTTAGTCAAAACATGATTTGATGGACACTCCGTTCGGTAGCATGACTCTGGTTTTTGGTGGCAATTTTTGGCCCGTTATTTCAAAAAGATCTCGACAAAATATTCTAGGCGCCTCTTTAAAATAGTCTTACTTGTGGGACCATTGGAAAGTGTTGTGGTTAACAAAATATACCTGACTCTGTTGGTTGTCGTCGTAAAGATGTCAACGTGAAAAAAGACTTTGCTGAATGGATTTGGAGGCTTGGAGATGGTAAGCTTGGAGACGCAAATGATGGTAATGTTAGTATTTCCATACTTGTGGAAATGCTCATTAAAAATTAAAATGACCAGTAGGCTCAATCATAGACTTCACTTCCCCGTATATGTTAGAAAACCTCGAAGACAACATTTATTTCACAGAAAAGGTCATTCTTTCCCCTACGAATGAGGTTGTTGACACTATAAACGAGAATATGTTGTCGGTTATTCCTGGCGATAAAGTCACATACTAATGTTTTGATAGTGTTTGGAAGTCAAATAATATGCAAGTATAAACAATATCTATATTCTCTACAAAGTTCACTAATGGTATGAAATTCTCCAACATACCCAACCATGAACTTAAATTGAAAATTGGTATTTTGATCATATTTTTACGAAACATTGATCAATCAAATGGTTTGTGCAACGAAACACAACTTCGTGTAGATTGGTTGATGAAAAGTGTCACTCATGCCACTATAATCAACGAAATCTATTTTGGTAAACAAGTTCTTATCGCAAGGATGAAAATATCACCTTATCATAAACACTTTTCGATGAAGATAGTAAGGAAGCAGTGTCCGTCTCTTTTCCGATGACAATCAACAAAAGTCAAAGACAATCTCTCGGGCAAGTCGGTTTGTATTTGTCGTCAAAAATTTATACACACGACCAACTATATGTAGTCGTCTTACATGCTAAACGAAAAAAAAAATCAAGATGGTTATTCATGATGAAGACGAAAATCTCACAAATACCACCACCAACGTCGTGATATACAAAGAAGTGCTACACAATTTACGTCAGATTTACATACGTCACATTCATAGAACAAATGATTCGCGTTTTTTTTTGTTTTATGTGCTTTGACAATAATGTTTCATATAACGTATATTTGATTATTACAAATTGTATATTTTACGTTTCCATATTCATATGTGGTTCTTTTTAACTAATAGATTCATAATATGCACTGTAATCACTACAACAATTTTCTACCCTAGGGACGACTAATTCGTCCCTAGGGACGCCACTAATCGACCCTAAACTCCTAGGGACGACTAAGTCGACCCTAGGAGGTTGTGCCTAAAAATTCGTCTCTAGGATCCTAGGGACGAACTCCTCTTTGTATCCTAGGGACGACTTAGTGGGTCCCGCAACCCACTACGTTGAAAAAATTGACTAACCTAGGGACGACCCTCTTTGTAACCTAGGGTCGACAAAGTCGTCCCTAGGTTATAAATAAAAAAAATCTTTTTCAAAATTTTTCTTAAAAATTCTTTTTTTTATTATTTTTAATAAAATCTTTTTTATAAATATTAAAAAAAACATTTTTAGAAAATAAAAAAAATATATATTTATTATCCTAGGGACGACTTAGTCGTCCCTAGGTTTAAAAATGCCCAGGTATTCAATACCTAGGGACGACTAAGTCGTCCCCAGGTATTGACACCTGGGCATTTTTAAACCTAGGGACGACTAAGTCGTCCCTAGGATGATAACCTGGATGATATTTAATATCCTAGGGACGACTAAGTCGTCCCTAGGTGTACCTGGGGGCTAAAAAAAAAACTGGGCTATTTTGCAGTTTCTAGATTTTTTCCGGAACTTTTTCCGGACAAAATCCACAATTCAAAATGGCAGAATTCGACAAATACAGAATAATAACAAATCAATAAACGTTACAATACCATATTACGATAAATTATCCAACGTCACGATACAATATTCATCAAATACACTTATTCAATCCTAAATCAAATGTTTCAAACGCTACAAGTCTCAAACTTTATTAAACATGCATAATAAGAAAAATACTACCACAACCTCTACTCCGCATCCTCGTTAGGTGAAAAGTCACCTTCCCTATCGTCACCCTCCTCGTCACCCCCCTCGTCACTCCCCTCGTCATTCACCTCGTCATCGCCTGATAAGTCGTCACCACTGTTTTGTACATTCCTATCTCGACCCAACTCGTCAACGGACCGGTAATCGTGCTCATGGGGATTTGTGATTACACGAGAACCTCCGGGTATGGATTGTGAAGTAGAGCCGATCTCATAAGCCGAGTGTGTGGTGGGACGATAACAATAGTTAAATGTGTTATTGTTGGTGACGGGAGCAATAGGATAAGTGCCGGTATAGGGAGGTTGGAGTGGTTGGAGATTGTCGGGCAAAGATGGTCGGTATGGGTCGATGGAAGGAGGTTGCACTGGTTGTGCCCAAGGATAGGGGGGTTGGACTAAATGAGCCCAATCAGGAGCTAGGGTGGGCATAACAAAGGGTCGGGGCGGGGGTACAAAAGTAGGAGGTCTAATTGGGTGATCAGTATTTGAGTTGTAGTTCTGGAAAAACTCACCCAATTGACTCTGATATTGCGCCATATGCTGGTACGACGTCTGACTATATTGTTGCGCCGCATCTGCCTTTAACGCTGCCAAGTAAGCCCGTTGCTGCGCCGCCTGATTCTCTTTCCTCAGCAGCTCCATCTGTCGCTCATTTCGTTCTATCAATTCTTGAAATTCACTACGAGAGGGAACATCTGGTCGACGTGGAGCACCCCGCCTGCGATAAGTTACAACAACAATGTTTCATTATATACAACAAGACATAAATATGAACAATTGATTTACATTTTGTTTTATTGAGGATATATAACCTGCGAGTTGTGTTATTGGCACCACCCGGTAACTTTCTGCCTTGTCCCGACACATTTTGCTTATTTTGACTTGGCATGATTTGAGCCACTATTTCTTTATCAGACATGTGCGGGACTATACCGGCTCTCACTTGGTCACTGAGGGCTTTCATCTTTTGCTGAAAAAAAAAACGATTTAAAACAAATGAAATTAGTTACTAAGGCATGTAAAGAGTTATATATTACTTACATATCTTTCCTCGTTTTCTTTACTTTTAAACGTGCCACCACTTGAGTGCCCCTTCCTCCATGTTTCAACCAGGTCCTCGTAAACCCCTTCCTTGACTTTCTGTAAAATCTCAAATAAATTAGTAACGAGCTATAATAAATAAACAATATAAACGCTTTTAAATAAATCACAAAAATTATAAAGAGTCTTACGTATTCATTCCTTCCTCGGGCGAATGGTTTTTTGCCTTGAGTGGTCGGTACCGTGTTTTTGGAACGATTAACAGTATTAACCTCACTTCTTGCCACCCTCTTTGGGTCTGACCACCACTGAACCAATTCAGCCCAATCACCTTCGGTTCTACTGTCCCACACACTCTCAGGCGGTACATGTTCTTGTGCCAGTGCGGGCGTCTCATATTTCGAATAAAAATGTTTCTTGATCCTGTTCTTGTATTTTCTATACAGCAACCTCAGATGATATTCCAACGCAAGCCTAACCCGAGTACACACCTCATACACACCAGTGCCACACACCACCTGAGTACGATCATTGTACCATGGCTCGAGGTCGAAATATGTCTGCATAAAAACATATGAATTTAAATAAACAAACAAATTAAACATAACACACATATCTAAATGTCGATAACAATAACAATATAAGTAAAATAAACAATTTTCACCTCAATTGTAGGATAAATATGAGCTTTATCAGACTCTGGAATTTCGTCCCATTCGCAGTTCAGGGGAAGTGACCGGATTAATTCCCCCATAAGATGAGTCAACAATGATGCATAATCGCCCAGAAAATGGAAGGTTTTCAGATCTTTAAATTCAAAGCCAATTGTCAAAGGTTTTTCGTTATTATTTCTGTACGCCGTCCTTAATTTTCCTAGGTTGGTCACAAAGCGTTGATTTGAACCTACAAAAGATATGTTATTTACTCGTAAAAATTCAAGTGACATAAATTATAAATATCAGTGTTATAAAAAAATATAATGATTTCTTACGCTGACACTCGGCCGGTACAGGACGTGTGGGCCGTCTGGGTGGACTACCACCAGCATCCCCACCGTGTGACCTAGGAGCTACACATGTCATCTGTAAAATAACAAGTTCATATCAGTATACACATTTTATCAATATACACATTTTAACATATAAAAACATTTTCATTAAAAAACAAAATTACACAATTTAATTAACCAATTAATACTAATACACAAATTCATATCAATATACACATTTTAACATATAAAAACGTTTTCATTAAAATACAAAATTACACATTTAAACAAATAAAAACAACTCATCATCATTTAAACGTATAACAATTGTTTCATTCAAACAACAACTTAAGCATATAACAATCGTTTACAAATAAAAAATTACACATTAAAGCATATAACAACTGTTTCATTCAAAATACAACTTAATATCAATTGTCATCATCTTCAGAATCATCGCTAGATAAAACTTCTTGAACATCATTATTATGGTTCACTTCATCATCATTCGACACTAAATCATCATCATCAACATCACCAATGACGTGTGCAACTACTTCATCATCTTCAATATTAATAATATCATCATCAACCGGTGGGGCGTCCACTTCCGTTGGTTGAGTATTTACACTCAAATCCGTAATACCCAAATTAGGCAAAGCAACAGACAGTGTAACATCTGATGAACTGCTACCATGTATAACATCTTCATCGGACTCTACCACATCTCGATGATAAACCTGTTCGACGACCTTCCAATGAAGCGGTCGTCTAGCAAGGTCTTCAAGGTAGAATACTTGTGTTGCTTGTGTCGGGAAAATGTATGGGTTATTTTGGTGAAATAGCCTATCGGTCAAAATATGATGTATGCCTTGCTCAGTGTAAGAACGTCTGTTGCGTTTGGTGCAATTGGTAGGGTTAATTGTGTCAAACCATTTACATCGAAACAACAAAACCTTGCGGTTGCCGATATAAGTGAGCTCCATAATTTCTTCGAGTTGACCATAATACATCTCTCCATCAACCCCGGGTGTTGAAACTCCGCTGCATTGAGTGGTACGAAGTATATCGCGTTCACGTACCACAAACTTCACACCGTTCACTATGCAAGAGGGGTATGTACATGAACTAATAGGTCCACATGCCAAAGAGAATAACTCGTCACTACAGCCCACACTCACTTTTTTTTCACGAGTCTACAAAAATGAGATACAAAAAGGTTTATTAGATGAGGAATAACTCCAAGTTAATATATCTAATGTATTTACCATGTTATTAAACCACGCAGGAAAACTCGTTTCCACATTATCAGGCACCTCTCTGCAAAGGTTCATGATATTAGCAGAAGTCATCGAGAAAGAATAATTTTCAAAATTATAAAAAATAGGAAGAAACATACTCGCTGTAAGCTGAGATGTCGGCTTCGACTTCAGGACTGTTGTTAAGTATAAACCACGTAACTGCCTGCATGTCGTCATTAGTCATACGAGTTGGTTTGATTCCACCCGTCGGTGTGCATACGGTCCGGAACACCTCAAATTTATCTGGTTGTCCAGGCAAATCGTCTTCATTTCTGCCAAGGCGGTTAAATCTCGTCTCGACATCCTTAAGGTAACGCGAACAAAAAGTTAATGCCTCTTCTGCAACATAACCCTCAGCAATAGAACCTTCAGGCTTTGCTTTATTTCGTACATAATTCTTTAGCTTTTTCATGTATCTTTCAAATCGATACATCCACCTGCCGCGAGTAACGGAACCTAGAATAGCCTCATCGGGTAGATGTATAACCAAATGAGTCATTATGTCGAAAAAAGCAGGAGGAAAGATTTGCTCTAAATTAACCATCATAATGATCAATTTGTTTTTAGCTTCTTTCATGTCCTGCACAGTCAAACTTCGAGCACAAAGCTGCTTAAAGAATAAGCAAATGTCGATTATAGGTTTTGCAACGTCTTTGGGCAAGTATTGTTGCACTCCATAAGGAAGTAACCGATGCATCATTATATGACAGTCATGAGATTTCAAGTTCGTTATATTGTCATCATCAGCGGTCACTTTTTTCTTGAAGTTGGATCCAAAGCCATCAGGTAGTCTGACTCCTTTAATGAATTTACAAAAAAGTTTTCTTTTTTCTGGAGTGAAAGAGAACTTTGGATGAGGCTTATCGAACTTCCCGTTATCTTTTTTAACTAACCACAACTCCTTTCGAACTCCCATTTTTTCTAAGTCTAGCCTTGCCTTTGGCGTGTCTTTGGATTTGTCGTTCTGTAACAGGGTATTCAGTAAAGCCTCAAGGAAATTCTTTTCGATGTGCATGACATCGTAACAGTGTTTTAGTAGAAGAAAGGGCCAATACTCAAGATCCCAAAAGATAGAACGCTTACTCCAGTTCAATTCAACATCTCGATTTTTGGGGCGGTTCTCTTTGAGAATTAGTTTATGTTTCCCTGGTTTGCGTTTAAAGACTTTACTAATCTGCAATTGAATATCAAGTTCTGAAAACTTTCTTGGTTTAGGCTTATTTTCGGGAAAACCGTAGAATTCCTTGGATTTTTTCCGATCTGGATGATTTGTTCTTAACCATCTTCTGTAACCAACATAAACGATTTTGCTGTTGATACGCATCGATGGAGTGTCAACATTACAAGTAGGGCATGCGAGGTACCCTTGCCCAGTCCACCCAGACAAACTACCTCGAGCTTAGAAATTCATTGATGGTCCATAAAACCGCCGCTTTCATTTTGAAATGAGTACCCGTAGCAGCGTCTTTCGTCCAGACTCCCTCCCATAAATCTTTGAGTTCTTTAATTAGAGGCTGCAAGTAAACATCAATGTCCTTTGCAGCTGATTTAGGGCCGGGAATTAACATCGTCAACATTAAAGAAGTTTCTTTCAAACACATCCACGGTGGTGTGTTGTATGTTGTCAATATAACCGGCCACATGCTGTAAGTTTGGCTCATCATGCCATAAGGATTAAAACCATCAGCAGCCAACCCTAATCGAACGTTTCTAGGGTCACAAGAGAACTCAGGTTTCATCATGTCAAAATATTTCCATGCTTTGCCGTCACAGGGGTGATTCATTTTACCGTCTTCCTTAGACTGTCCGGTCGCATGCCAAGTCATCCACTTTGCTATGTCTTTTGTGTTGAACATACGTTGTAGTCTAGGTGTTATCGGAAAGTAACGCACCACCTTGTTGGCAACTAATTGCGTCCCCTTTTTCTTCTTTGGGTTTTTCCATCTGCTCGCGTTACAGATTGGACAAGTTTGCCTCTCCTTGTTTTCCGGTGATCCCCAATATAAAAAACAATCATTTATACAAGCATGGATCGATTCGTATCCTAACCCGATCTTTTTGTATGTCTTTTTTATTTCATAGTATGAAGACGGGAAATTGTATCCTTTACTAGGGGAACATGCCTTTTGGAGAAGAGCTAGAATTTTGTTAAACCCGACATCAGTTATTTTGTGTAAAACCTTGATGTGAGAAATCTCTGATGTAAATTCCAATGTGGTCATATCACAACCCGGGTACAACTTTTGGGCAGACCTAGCGAGTAACTCTTCAAACTCGTTACTAGGACCCGATGTTTGGGTTGGTTGAGGACCGGTTGTTTGAGTTGGTGGAGTTTGAGAGGGTGGAGTTTCAGATGGTGGATTTGGAATATTATTTGCAGAAATATCTTCGAAGAACGCATCCATGTGAATTCGATCAGGTGAATGTGGTAATAGTGGAGGTAACGGAAGAATTGGTTCACCGTGATATATCCAAGTGGTGTAATGTTTGTCAAACCCGAATTTGGATATGCGTGCCTCAAGTTGGCCGAGGGTAACCAACTTTTCACGGTTACAACAATGACTACATGGGCAACGGAGCTTTTGTGAGATGGGGTGCAAAAATTTCTCACAATCCTGGATGAATCCAAAAAGACCATCTAAAAACTCATTGGAATTACGATTGTTTACAGTGGTCCAACTCTTATCAATTGTCATAACTGCGTTGCAAATAAAAATACTCAGATAAATTATTTTTTTTATACGTAAAATGTCATACTAACAAAATGAATATGAACTCTTTTTTTTCTTCCTAGTGCAACTATGGAAGGCAATCCTAACCCACCTTTTGAATGTTTCGTCCCATATATGAATGCGTATAACCGGTTTACTATTTGAGTAAATTTCGGCAGCATTTCCCCTCTACTCCCCAAATATGTGTTTAAAGACATATTCGTAGGAGTAAAGGAGAAACACTGTCGAAATCATCTCAAATAATAAACCAGTTATACGCATTCATATCCTAAATGAAACGAAACATCAAAAAGCAGTCCCAAACAGGGGACTTTCCGAAATTAATTCCTAATAAATTAATTTCGGACGGGTTTTCTATAGGTTGATTAACTTCGGACGGGAATTTTCCGAAATTAATCGATAAAATCCTAAAATATTCCTAAAATTATTTACTACAAAGACTAACAATCATATATCATATATATATAATATAATAAACATATGCATAATATTAATTACACACCTCGGTCACGACTGGAATAAGCAAAGATATAAAGATAGAAAAAGAGGTCCGGATGAGGAAGTTGTCCCGACTGTCCTGGTGCTAACCAAACACAAACATAAAATAAAGAAAACCTAAATTAGTTGGTTTCCAAAAAAATTTCTAATTTGAAACAAACAACACCACAACAATTTAAAAAAAAAACATTACCTTTTTTCGGCTGTGACACGGGTCTCAGTTCTTGGCTGTGACTCGGTTCCCTTCGACTGTGACTCGGGTCTCGGCTACGAGAAACATATAAAAAAAAAATTGAACTCATGCCTATTTCATATTAAGCCTAAATATTAACCCGAAATCCCTATATAAATATTAAGCCATATATAACCCGAATTCTATTAAGCCTAAATCAATTAAGCCGAAATCATCTATATATATATTAAGCACTATATACAACGGAAATCAACTAATGCTAAATCAATTAAGCCGAAATCAATTATATATATATATATTAAGCCGAAATCAACTAAGCCTAAATCAATTAAGCTTAAATATAATCCGAAATCATAAGCCAAAATAACCTTTGGTGGTGGTGGTGGCTACTGATGCCGGTGGTGGTGGCTACGGCTGTCGGTGTTGGTGGCTACTGCTGCGACGGCAGTGGTGGTGGTGGTGACGGCAGTGCTAGGAAATAAAACATAAACATTAATAATAATTAAACATAAACAAATTTAAACAAAATTAATAGATTAAAAAAAATCATTTACCTTTATATTTATTTAAAAAACAAAATTAAACAAAATGTGGTGGTGGGTGGTTGATGCTGCTGTGACTGCTGCCGTGACTGGTGGTGGTCCGGTGGTTGACTGGTGGTGGTCCGGTGGTTAAACTAGAAAAAATAAACACCTTTTAACAATTAAACTAAAAATTAATCAATTAATCTACAAAAATTAAACTACAAAAATTAATCAAAATAAAAAATATATATAATTCAAAATCAAATACCTTAACTGGGAAATATATATAAATTCATGAATGGTGGCGGTGGAGGTGAAGCGGATAGAGGTGAAGTGGTGGCGGTGGAGGTGAAGCGGTGGCGGTGGAGGTGAAGTGGTGCGGTGGATGTTTGGATTGTTGGATGGAGGTGAAGTGGTGGTGGTGGAGATGAAGATGAAGTGGTGCTCGGATGGAGTGGTGGTGGGAATGAGACGGATGGGAGTGGGAGTGGTCGGATTGATGTTGGGTGGGAATGAGACGGATGGGGGTGGTGAATGGGATAAGGTGAGTTGATGGTGGTGGTCGTCGGTTGAATTGATAGTGGTGAAGAAGAATGGTGGTCGTCGGTCGTCCCGGTTTTTTTTTTTTAGCAATAATGAAGAATGAGATAGAGAGGATAAGGTGAGTTACTGTAAATGAAGCCTAGGGACGACTTTGTCTTTGTAACCTAGGGATGACTTAGTCGTCCCTAGAATAATAATAAATACTTTTTTTTTTCGTTTATAAATAATACTTAGGGACGAATTTTGAAACCTAGGGACGACTAAGTCGTCCCTAGGTGTATACCGGGAAAACTTAAACCCAAAGCGGGTTTTTTAAAATTTCACCGAAAATTTCAACTTTTCCCAAAAAATTTGCTAAGTGTTGGAGGGCTTTTTTAGGGACGACTTTCTTTAATATTTAGGGACGACTAAGTCGTCCCTAGGTATTTTTCATACATTTAATATACATTTTACCTTCTATGTAATAAAATTAATAATATAAATTAATAATAAAAATCAAAATAAATTATTATAATTAATATTAAAATATACGTTATACTTAGTTTGTAATAATTAATAACCGAGGAGTCCATATGTTACGGTTATACGTTATAGGTTCAACCGACGAGTCCATATGTTACGGTTATACGTTATAGGTTCAACCGACGAGTCCATATGTTAGGGTTATACGTTATAGGTTCAACCGACGAGTCCATATGTTAGGGTTATACGTTATAGGTTCAACCGAGGAGTCCATATGTTACGGTTATACGTTATAGGTTCAACCGACGAGTCCATATGTTAGGGTTATACGTTATAGGTTCAACCGACGAGTCCATATGTTAGGGTTATACGTTATAGGTTCAACCGACGAGTCCATATGTTAGGGTTATACGTTATAGGTTCAACCGACGAGTCCATATGTTAGGGTTATACGTTATAGGTTCAACCGACGAGTCCATATGTTAGGGTTATACGTTATAGGTTCAACCGACGAGTCCATATGTTAGGGTTATACGTTATAGGTTCAACCGACGAGTCCATATGTTAGGGTTATACGTTATAGGTTCAACCGACGAGTCCCTATGCTAGGGTTATACGTTATAGGTTCAACCGAGGAGTCCATATGTTACGGTTATACGTTATAGGTTCAACCGACGAGTCCATATGTTAGGGTTATACGTTATAGGTTCAACCGATGAGTCCATATGCTAGGGTTATACGTTATAGGTTCAACCGACGAGTCCATATGTTAGGGTTATACGTTATAGGTTCAACCGATGAGTCCATATGTTACGGTTATACGTTATAGGTTCAACCGACGAGTCCATATGTTAGGGTTATACGTTATAGGTTCAACCGATGAGTCCATATGTTAGGGTTATACGTTATAGGTTCAACCGACGAGTCCATATGTTACGGTTATACGTTATAGGTTCAACCGACGAGTCCATATGTTAGGTTTATACGTTATAGGTTCAACCGACGAGTCCATATGTTACGGTTATACGTTATAGGTTCAACCGACGAGTCCATATGCTAGGGTTATACGTTATAGGTTCAACCGACGAGTCCATATGTTAGGGTTATACGTTATAGGTTCAACCGATGAGTCCATATGCTAGGGTTATACGTTATAGGTTCAACCGACGAGTCCATATGTTAGGGTTATACGTTATAGGTTCAACCGATGAGTCCATATGCTAGGGTTATACGTTATAGGTTCAACCGACGAGTCCATATGTTAGGGTTATACGTTATAGGTTCAACCGATGAGTCCATATGTTACGGTTATACGTTATAGGTTCAACCGACGAGTCCATATGTTAGGGTTATACGTTATAGGTTCAACCGATGAGTCCATATGTTAGGGTTATACGTTATAGGTTCAACCGATGAGTCCATATGTTACGGTTATACGTTATAGGTTCAACCGACGAGTCCATATGTTAGGGTTATACGTTATAGGTTCAACCGATGAGTCCATATGCTAGGGTTATACGTTATAGGTTCAACCGAGGAGTCCATATGTTACGGTTATACGTTATAGGTTCAACCGACGAGTCCATATGTTAGGGTTATACGTTATAGGTTCAACCGATGAGTCCATATGCTAGGGTTATACGTTATAGGTTCAACCGACGAGTCCATATGTTAGGGTTATACGTTATAGGTTCAACCGATGAGTCCATATGTTACGGTTATACGTTATAGGTTCAACCGACGAGTCCATATGTTAGGGTTATACGTTATAGGTTCAACCGATGAGTCCATATGTTACGGTTATACGTTATAGGTTCAACCGACGAGTACATATGTTAGGGTTATACGTTATAGGTTCAACCGATGAGTCCATATGTTAGGGTTATACGTTATAGGTTCAACCGACGAGTCCATATGCTAGGGTTATACGTTATAGGTTCAACCGATGAGTCCATATGCTAGGGTTATACGTTATAGGTTCAACCGACGAGTCCATATGTTAGGGTTATACGTTATAGGTTCAACCGACGAGTCCATATGTTACGGTTATACGTTATAGGTTCAACCGATGAGTCCATATGTTACGGTTATACGTTATAGGTTCAACCGACGAGTCCAAGTGATCAAATATTGGCGGGAAATGTTGGCGGGAAATGCTGGCGGGAAAATGTTGGCGGGAAAGCTAGGGTCGACTAAGTCGTCCCTAAATGTGTCGACCCTAAATTTTTATCTTTATTTACGGTAGCTCTTATCCTCACAAACTCTTATCCTCACAAACTCTTATCCTCTCATACCAAACTCACCACCACCACCACCCGATTTTGCATAATATGGATCCGCTTGAAGCTTATAAGTGTACATGTAGAAAGGGATATATTGTGTTGAGACAGTCACATCAACCTCATAGCTTTGGTAAACTTTACTATGCATGTCCTCTTTCGAAGGTAAACAATCAAATGTTTTAGTTATGTAATACGTGTGATTATTAAAATGACATGCCATGTTATTTGTTTACTTTGTAACAGCCAAAAACAGATGATTATGGATGTAAATATTTTAAATGGAAGGATGATTTTGATCTCGAACTCCGTATAAGATCTTCCCCTGGATCTTCAACACCTCAAGGTTCACATCCAAGTTCTTCTACAGGTCCTTCTCAATCTGCACCAACTGAGTGCTCTAATTGCAAGATCAAAGATCTAAAGATAAAGATGCTAGAGACAAGACTAGAAATGGAAAGGCATCCTGAAGACCACGCATGTCAATCGGCTGCAATACTTCATGAGCTTTTAAATGATATGGAAAATCTTAGCTTTGAGTAGTAATCTATTTGTTATTTTAATGTGTTAATTTGTATTTTATTATTATGTGTTAATCTGTACGTTTAGTTTTAACTAGTTTGTGATGTGTTTTTTTTTCTTATTTATGAATCTATTATCGTTGTAATATATATTTTTAATTAAGCGCGTGTTTAAGTGTTAAATATATATCTAAAGTTTTTTTTAAATACGTATAAGTTTTTTTTAAATAAATATACAGTTTTTAAAATATGTATAAAGTTTTTTTTAAATATGTATAAAGTTTTTTTTTAAATATGTATAAAGTTATTTTTAAATATGTATAATTGTTTTTCTAAATATGTATAAAGTTTTTTTTTAAATATATATAAAGTTTTTTTAATATGTATAAAGTTATTTTTAAATATGTATAATTTTTTTTCTAAATATATAAAGTTTTTTTTAAATATATATAAAGTTTTTTTTTAAATATGTATAAAGTTATTTTTAACAATAATAAAGTTTTTTTTAAATAAAATAATTAAATTAATTTTAAATAATTTTAAATAAACAAAAGTGCCAAAAAACGGAAATAATAAATTTTCCTTCACCTAGGGACGACTTAGTCGTCCCTAGGTTACAAGGACCCCACCTTTGTTTTAAACTTTTTTTAAAAAAAATATTTATATTAATTTTAAATAAATTTAAATAAATAAAAAAGATAAAAAAACTGGGAAAATAAATTTACTTAACCTAGGGACGACTTAGTCGTCCCTAGGTTAAGTGGGTCTCACTTACATTTTAAACTTTTTTAAAAAAAAATATTTATATTAATTTTAAATAATTTTAAACAATTAAAAGAGATAAAATATTTATTTTTTCACATAGGGACGACTTAGTCGTCCCTAGGTTTTGTGGTCCCCACTTTGTCCCCACAACCATTTTGACCATGGTTTTCTTGTAAAACAGGTGGGTCCCCCCTTAATCTAGGGACGACTAAGTCGACCCTAGAAAAAGGGCGACCCTAAACTCAGTTTTGTTGTAGTGAATTTACTAACATTTTCAACGTTTTCTTTAAGATATCCGTGAATTTCACGGGTCTTTTAGCTAGTTTGTAATACATTGAAGTTTATTTATATGTAGGCCTTCATTGTATGTGGGCCAAATGTTTAAAAGACTACTAAAAGCTCTCCAACTCTTTTAACTTCTAGAAATGTGGAAAGGTGTTGGATTTTGATGGTTCAAGTGCCTCATATACATCGTTTTTTACCTTTCATATTTTCTAGCAGCAGATTTATATTAGAAAAATCTATCAATAAAGTATAAACTCGGATACAAACACAAAACAACACCACCTTTTAGACAATTCAGAAACACCTAAACTATATACATCATATAATTATAACTGCATATTATACCAATATACAATGTAAGAAACATCATTGAAATTGATTGAAGTTATTAATGTTAGGCAGAAACTTTTATGGGTTAAAGTCATCGTTGGAAGTTGGAACGACTTACATGTGATAGACTTGATTACTTTTAATTGTAGTTTAGCGTTGGAATTGTTTGGTTGGGAACGAATTGATGTGATCATGAGCTTTATATAGTAAATCATGTTTAGCTAGGATTATGTGTTAGGACCGCAACTTAGTACTATCGTATAAAGTTAGAATCAAATGGTAGGAATACGACGTACATGTTTATTAATATAGTAACAATTAATTATGATTAAGGTTTAAGGTTCGGCATGCCATTCATAAGAACAAGTGGAGACGTGGAGTTAATATGGATTGATCGGGACCAACGAGCATTCGATACGTACTCTAGTGCCATCTAATGTGCACTTAAGGTGCCTCATCCAAGCGGAGAGGGTTTACGGTCCACATCATGGACATAAATGTAGTTTAGAGTATGGTGTGCACGAACTAGCTGCCATTTAGAAAAAAAATATGGATCGACCGGCATTTCATTGTAGGTATTGTTAGACGAGTCATTGGCGTAATTAAGTTTATAGGCTTTGAGTCCATTAGGTTTTAGGTTTATGTTTACTTATTCTTTAAGCTATGTTTTAGTTTTATAACTCAACTCACTGAAGTAACTCTAAGATTAGTCCTTGCTTCCATTCTTTTGTATTTTTTCGATTCAATGTTAGTACGTAATAGAGAGACTTACCAAAATCTGGAACAAGTTTAAACATAAAGTTGGAGATTGGGTTTCAGTTAAGATATAGAACTGTTTAAATGGATAGAGCTTGCAATAAATTGATCAGCATCTGCAACTAGTTTATGTGGCCTTTGTCATCTTGGTTCCCACTAAAAATAATAATTCGGGTAGCGTATGTTGTCTCTGCCACGTAAATGATTAATCATCTTTTGAGCATGCATGTTGATACAAAAATGGAGTGGCTTTGAAAAGTTAATATTCTAGCCTGGAAACCATTTAATCATTGATAAAGGTAGGTAACAATTTGAGGTTGTTTATGGTGCCATTTGTAAAGCTACGTTTGAAAATTTTATTGACATTTTTCAGAAATATAATCCTAATGGTTGGAGTGGACGCATGCAGTATGAATGTGTTAAAACGTTAGTTGAAATAGGAAGACCATGTCATGTGTATGGATCTGTCAAATCATTTGTGTAACACATGGTGTTGAACTTTTCATATCATAGTTTCTGTATCATATCTACATGGTTTTTTTTTGAATGACGATTTTTATTAAAAACTAGCAAGGAGCTAGATCAAATTACAATGAGATAAGGATTCTTTAGCCAATCGATCCACGAGAACGAAGCTTTACATCTAAATCTACACCAACTATACGAGCTAGAAACAATATCATCGAACAATGTCATCTTTGAAGGACTATTGGAGTCGAAAAGAGTCTTGTTTCGAAACGACCATATGAACCACCACATAACATAGAACACACCTTCCAGCATAGCCTTAAGATTAGACGGCATACGAAGAGAATTAAGCCACAAAATCCATTTTTCATAAGAGATGACATTATCGTAAGATGTGTTCCACCAGTGAATCAATTTGACAGTAAGCTGACGAGCCAGGCTACATTTAAAGAATAGATGACACGAAGTCTCAATACCTTGATCACAAATAGGGCACTGCAATGAACCTATTTCAATACCACGAACAGATAGGTTGAACCGAGTAGATAAGGTATTCATCTTCACTTTTCACGCAAACACGTTAACTTTGATAGACAAACATTTTACCCAACGAGTCATAGTAGAAATGGACGAGTTCCTCTTATCATCAATCACGTAAACTATGTTTTAAAAATCCCACAAATCATAAAATCATCATGGATCTGAAATTTTTTTGGGTAACAATAGTTTTTGATACATTGGTTAACTAATTCACAAAGTTTGAAGTTAAACTAATTTAGGCTGAATGGAATGTAACAAACCCACGAGTGACTGGGGAGTCGCGCGACTTGCCACCCCCGCTAAGTCGCTCGTGCGCGACTTATTCATTTTCTCCAAAAAAAAACTAGAGCACACTCACTTATCGCGACTTATAAGAAGTTGGTCCCACATGTTTTTTCTATCCGTTATATAAAAAAACAAAAAAAAAAACTTTTTTAATACCTCCTTTTTACTACTTATAAAATACCTACTAAAACTCATATTTTTCAAACACACAATCACATTTCGTACACATTCTCCCTAAAACACTAAAATAAATAATATCGATGAATACGAGTTATTTTTTGCCACTAAAAAAGCCGAAGTCATAATGAAACGCAAGTTGAGTTTTGATAGGTGTGAAAACACCCATCCTTTTTACCACTTAATTGCAATAATAACCGAGCCAAAACGTGTATTTTATGTCATTTATGTCGGAATTATGTGTGGTTTGTGTCTTTGTTGTGATTTAGGACGAAAAGGTGAAAAGTGGAGAAAACACGACATTCACGGGCTTTTATCGAAGAAAAAGACGAAAGATGAAGTCGAAAGATCAAGAGTGGAAAAAGAACGGAAGTCCAAGACCAATTCTGAAGATTTATCGAAGAAAAAGTCAAAGGACGGAAGTTTACTAAAAAGCCGAAGAACTCGAGTCTTATTTATAAAGAAAAATCAAGACGAGTTAAAGAAATCCCAAAACAAAGTCCAAGATTAACAAAAGATAAAGAAGAAAAGGACTTAAGTGTGCAATTAAGGCAAAGCGGAAAGAGGGAGGAAGCTTCCTAAGCTACTTCCTAATCACCCCTATATATAGATGATTCTAGTTTCATTTTCATCTTGTTGGGTGGCTTGACAAACCACCCCTTCCACCATTTTTCATTCCTTGTTATTTTTATTGTATTTGCACCTTTAATTTCTTTCCTTTAATTCAAGTAAGTGTTTTTAATTTTGTTATCTTAAATCTTCTTTACCTTTGATCAAGCTTTTAATCTTTCATCTCTTTCTACCTTTCTTTGATTCTAGTTTACTTTTGGTGCGAATTACTTATGATCCGTGTTGTTCATTAATGTTTCGTGCTTAAAAAGTTCATCTTTTTATGGTTTGATTTAAAAGTTTGTTTATTTTAAGTTTGGAAAAGTTGTTATTTGTGCTTATTTGTTCGTTTTATTATTGATTCGTTCTAGTTTTAGAGATTAGCTTATTCTTATAGCTTATTTTCTTTGCTTATTTCGAATCACACGCAAATCGGAAAGGGAAAACCCCTTTCCGATCATCACTTTCCGACCAGCCACCTCATCCCGGTCATCTTGATTGGAAAAGGGTTTTACATTCCTTTTATACATTCCTTTTACATTCCGATCATCTTGATTGGAAAAGGGTTTTACATTCCTATCAGCATTCCTATCAGCATTCCTTTTAGCATTCCTTTTACATTCCTATCAGCATTCCTTTTACATTCCTATCAGCATTCCTATCAACATTCCTATTAGCATTCCTATCAGCATTCCTATTAGCATTCCTATCAGCATTCCTATCAGCATTCCTATCAGCATTCCTTTTAGCATTCCTTTTACATTCCTATCAGCATTCCTATCAGCATTCCTATCAGCATTCCTATTAGCATTCCTATCAGCATTCCTATCAGCATTCCTATCAGCATTCCTATCAGCATTCCTTTTACATTCCTTTTAGCATTCCTTTTACATTCCTTTTAGCATTCCTTTTACATTCCTATCAGCATTCCTTTTAGCATTCCTATCAGCATTCCTATCAGCATTCCTATCAGCATTCCTATTAGCATTCCTATCAGCATTCCTATCAGCATTCCTTTTAGCATTCCTTTTACATTCCTATCAGCATTCCTATCAGCATTCCTATTAGCATTCCTATTAGCATTCCTATCAGCATTCCTATCAGCATTCCTATCAGCATTCCTTTTACATTCCTTTTAGCATTCCTTTTACATTCCTTTTAGCATTCCTTTTACATTCCTATCAGCATTCCTTTTAGCATTCCTATCAGCATTCCTTTTAGCATTCCTTTCAGCATTCCTTTTACATTCCTTTCGCATTCCTTTTGCATTCCTTTTACTTATCGCAATTTACATTTTCATTTTACTTAGTAATAGATAACAAAACCATTTTCATTTCCACCAAGAACAATTGAGTCGCACTTTGAACCGGAAATCAATTCGATTAGACACCGAGAAAACGAACTTTTTCAACTAGCAAAATCTCTACATTAAAATGGCGCCGCTGCCGGCTCTTTTCGTGAGGATCTACGGTTTTTTGTGAGAGACGCGTTGGCTTTTGAGATCCGTTCACTCGTGAACGTTATTTTTTGTATCCAAAATTTTCAAAAATCCCAAAAACATTTGAAAAATCATAAAAAGCATTTATTTTTCAAAGTTTTGCATCAAAAATATTCTTCTTGCTCATCTATTTTTCTTAATGGATTCT
This sequence comes from Glebionis coronaria, assembly GCA_025667525.1. Classification (NCBI taxonomy): domain Eukaryota; kingdom Viridiplantae; phylum Streptophyta; class Magnoliopsida; order Asterales; family Asteraceae; genus Glebionis; species Glebionis coronaria. Next base: position 164,127,813 of record CM046879.1, read on the forward strand.
TTTGTCTATTGCGTCGGGTGCGGGAGATGATTGTACGGGAACGACTCTTGTCAATGGTGTACATGTGAGCGGTGCAGAAACAATATCAAAGATACACAATTAATACCAGGATTTTGTCCTTTGTGCCACTCACTTAATTCGTCCTTTTTGAACCCACCTACTCTTTCCCCGTGCATCTATTGTGGAAGCGATTCTCATTGGCATGTTTCGTGCCCGGTTCAATACCCGTCTGTTCACGGACAAGAACCTGGGTACAATTATGACAATGATAATAGCTATCCACAAGACGCACTCGATCTTTCTCCTTACCCATTTTGCAACAACTGTGGGGGTCCTCACGATACCTATTATTGTCAACCAATGAATTATTATGAGCAAAATCCATGTCCTCAGTTTTCTTCACCAATGGATTATTATGAACCAAACCCGGTTTCTAATTCTTCTCAACCGATGAACTACTATGAGCCACAACCATGCTATAATTCAGGTTTTCAACATTTTGAGCCCCCACAACACCCCATCGATCATCAACCCTCCTTCGAACATTTGAGCCCCCACGAACAATGGGACACTCTTGTTAAGCAAGGTCAACAACTTCAAGAAGCTTTCACCAAGATCATCGAGAAATGTCAAGAGGATCAACGACAGGAGCAAATATCGAATATCGAGACTTATACTCCTCCAGTGTATCCATACTATTACGATGATGATGACGATGAGCCTACTATTTCTTGGAATGATCTTACTGCTCAATGTGCTAGTGCTATTGTCATCCCTCCTATAAATATCCCAAACGTGTCTAAGGATTGTGATACGTTGAATGAGCTTAGTGATGTTGGTCTTGATAAAGTGTTTGATGATGCGGTTTGTGACATACCGGCTGCTATGGAGCTTGAGAACGACGTTACTCTTACGGAAGAGGTCGATCCAAATGATGACAATTTTTCTCCAAGCTATGAGAATTTCACTTTTGAAATTTCTCAATCTCCACCGGGAGATGCGGGTGATGACGATTTATTCTCTCCGGTTTACGAGAAGTTCACCGATGAACATGATCTTGTGGATAAGGTGGAAGACGTGCTTCTTCGAGATAGATTACGGAAAGTGCACCTTCTTATTGCTCAAATCGAAGTTTTGACTTCTCCTCCTCTTTCCGAGTCTTTGCCTCCATCTATTCCTCCCGTTGAAGATAATGACCCATTGCTGGAAGAAATTGACATTCACTCCATACCACCAGGTAATGATGACGATGATATGGAGGGGGACATTATTTTTGATAATTTGCTGCAGGAAAGTATTGACCCAAGTCCCCCTCCCGAGCACCTTTCATCCTCCCCTTTAGCCACTATCACGGAGGATGAGTGCTTTGACCCGGGAGGTGACATTGATTATGCTATGATTGATAACAATACGGCTTTGCCGCTTGCTCAGCCTCCATTGTCTTTGGGGGAGGACAATGTGCTTACTTTACCCACCCCACCTCCCGTGAATCTTGAATTCACATACTATACGTATGTTGAAAGAACCTTTCTTCCATTCAAGACTTATCCCCCCGCCTCTCCTTTGTTGATGTCAACCGGGAACGAGGACAAGGTCTTTGATCCCGGTATCACATTCGAGGCTTCCCCATGGACTATTTAATTCGGGGACGAGTCAGGCTCGTGACTCGCTTAACAAAAACAAGCGCTTTTTGGGAGGCAACCCAATTATCTATCTATTTTCACCATAAGTGTAGGGGGAGCCCCGTGGTGTTTCTTGCTTTCTTTCTTATCATGTGCAGGGATTAGAGCTTCAAAGACACACTCTTGATGATTTTTGACGAACCGTGATTCCGTGTTCCCTTCTTCCCGGTTCTATCCTAAACTCTTTTTGATTCACTATTTTATATTTCTCAATATTAAAATAGGAACCTCTTTAGTTGTCCCTTTCTTAGCGAGATTTAAACAACGTGCACAATGTCCTAAGTGTAGGGGAGTTTACTTCCACATGCTTAAACATTGAGGACAATGTTTATCTCAAGTGTAGGGGGGACTTCTATCGAAGTAAGTGGTCTTTTCCATGAATTTGCCCTCATTTTAACCGGAAAATTTGATTTTTCGACATTTTTCAAAATTTTTAATCTATTTTGGCCTAGTTGTATAGTTGTATTTTCCTTTGTTATGATTATTTTCTTTCCATTACTAGAATAATTCTTCAATAAAGTGGTTTTAGATTTTTCTTAGTCGTGAACATTTTGACTCAACCCGAGTTTACTTATCTAAGTTTACTCTAGCTAGTATCCTTAACGTGTTTAAGTCAAGTTTTGCTAGGCTTTTATATAGGGAGCTATAAAACGCGAAAGTCTTAACTCTCACGGGTTAAGAACAAGAACTTTTCGCAAGTTCCTATAACTGATCCTAGAGAGTTGTTTATCAAAGGAACTTTAAAATGCGATTTCTAAACATGAAAAAGTCTAAGAATTTGCAAGATCCTATAGATGACTCGAAAACCCAAAACTTTGATTTAATAGGCTAAGCATCTACGAGTCTCATTCCTTGAGATTTTAAATTGTGGAGAACGAGAGATGATAGAGTCAATTATAAGTTTGGTATTCTTTCGTGAATTTATGTGAGTTAATTATAAGCCTATTCTCCCTTCGCTTGTTAATAAATATATCTGCAATAAATAAGGTTGTACGATTTAAAAGGTTACTTAGCTTCTAGCCCAAGATCGTTTAAAAGTTGCTCGGTACGGATTAGAGTTCATAGCCAAGGCATAACTTATTGAAGCGGGATGCGAAGATTGGCGAGTCCGAAAAGGCCCTAACAAGGCATGAGGGCTATATTTTGTTGCTAAAGATCCAAAAGTGATGTGAAGAATCATTTATCGAAAATCTATATAAAGGATCGAGACACACGACGAAAAGCAAGTACTCCCAAAATATCATGGAGAAGTCTATCCAAAAAGGCCCTAACAAGGTATGAGGATAAATAGATCCAAGTCCTAAAAGGAGGCGGATCGTTGTATATCAAAGTCCAAAGTAATGATTGGAGAAAAATGAAGAAGTCGTGGTCCATTTATGAAGAATCTCTCAAAACTTCAAGTGAAGAAATTCCATTATGAAGAGAAGACCATTATTTCAAGAACATCTCTCAAGGTTTGAAGTATGAAGTCGCTGCCAAATATCGGTCCGAGAAAGGTCTCAAATCGCGAAGCGAGTTATGCCAAGATATGAACTTTATGAGGTCCCGAGAAGCAGTTTTAAAAGATTTTGTCCTTTAGCTAACTATTGATTAAATCGTCCACTTTATTTTCGGCCTAAATAACTATCGAAATAAGTCAAACAATGCATCCTCGTGATCATTCAAGACAAAAATAAAATATAAGAGATACACCTAGGAATAAGGGAGTCGAAGTGAATAATTGGCCCACATGAGTTCGTGTTAGTTTACTAACTTATAACAACAATGATCTCGTTTTTAAGCTTGGTTTGGAGAAAGTGAAAACTTGAGGATGATGATCAGTCACGACATTTCCAAAACCCAAGGTATGTTTTTTAATTTCTTTACTTTGAATGTTTATAATTTTCTATCTCTTTAATAAAGGCCAACGTGGATTGATTATGATGAAAAGTGTAAACTTGCTTTGTAACTAATGCATTGCATGAGGACATTGCAATGGTTAAGTGTAGGGGATTTGATAGGTGTGAAAACACCTGTAAAACCCAGTACGGTCGTATCCTTAATTCGGGGACGAATTGTTCTTTTAGAGGGGAAGAATTTTAAAACCCGTATTTAGATCGAGAATTGTAAATACGCGGTTTATTTTACTTAAGCTATTTACGAAGAAATTATTGACGAAAGCAAACGCAAGAAGTTATATACAAGTATTATTATATACAAGTTTTAAAAAAAATATAAAAATAAATAAAAGGAAAGAGTAGGGGGGTGGTTTTTTTTATAAAAAAAAGGAATTATGGGCTTTAGCCCATTTTGGTTACACAAAATCAAACGGGAGTTTTTTTTTCATAACAGTCGATCAAAAAAAAAAAACTAGGGTTGGTAAACCTTGTTGTGCCGCCAGCTAGAGAAGAAACAAGAGGGGGTTTCGGGCTTATTTTTTTTTATCTATTGATATGTGTATGTTCGTCATTCTTTAAGATCCTACAACGGTAATAAATCCTTTCCTTTAATTTCAGTTTATACCACGAATTTATGTGCTTTGATCCAAATTAAAAAGAGGTATCATTTATAAACATGAAATAAAAATAAAAGGGGGTGTCGGTTTTGGATGCTGAACGAAAACCGAGACACTACTATGTCTCGGTGGTGTTGGGTTTAATCAGCCGCGGGTTGAGGGGGTACACAGCCGAGACTTTTCTCGGTGGTGTTTGTTGTGGCTGTTCGAACAAAAAAAAAGAAAAGGGGGAACGTCGGGTCGTGATTCTCATGAGAAACGAGATCATAAGGTCTCGGTATATACTATCCCAAAGCCCAGCCGTGACCACAGGCCGGCGTGGGATCCTTTTGGCCAGCCGAAAGACATGAAACCCCAATCGGGTTGTTTTAAAAAATAAAAGGGGGTGTTTGGGACTACTAAACAGTGGGAACATTATTTAATCGGTGGGAACACCATAAAGGTCAGTGGGAAAAGATCTGGACAGAATATTAGTGATGTTAATATGAGATTAGCGACAGATTCGCGACGAAAAATTCTGTCGCAGTTTAGTAGTAAAAACTTTTATTGACAGTTTTAAGCCCAGTTTTTAGTCACAGTTTTAGTGACAGAATTTTCTGTCGCTAGCCTAATAGGCAGGATTTAATATATATTGGATTGTTTTAGTGCGACCGAGAGAGGGTATCTCGGTAGGCTCGGGACTATAATTAAAATGATAAAAGCGACGACTTAATTATACCTTGTTTAATTCACTATTAAAAATAAATGTTTTAAATGATTTATGCAGTAAATTAATTTGTTATATTAAATTAGTTTTATAAAATTTAAAAGGGGTATAATATTATTAAATGATTTTATTCATTTTGGAAACGTTCTAAATTAGAAAACTTTCTATTATTAACAGGTTACTAAATATAGAAATATTATAACGTCAGAATCCGTGTTGTACCGTAATTAATAATAGAACAGGAATACGTTATTCGAAAATATTAGAACATTCAGATTTAACAGTTATATACTAACAGCAATACAAGAATTAATAAATAAACTAAGTACATATAAGAAAAATAAAATAAACGAATATCAGTCAACTTATTCGCGTCTTTATTCATGTAGCTCGCGTGAAATCAGAGTAGACTTTCGGTCAGTCGATCTCGGTCAGTTACTGGACACGAGGTACGGATTTCCGTCCTTTCAGTAAGGACTTCCTTTCTATGCATGATTAGGATTCCCCGTCTTCAGCCAAATGTTTTTCCCCACTATATGTTTAAGTTTATCAGTAATCATATTAATAACTAAATAAATTGCCTGAGCATTATATACAAGCACGACTAGTTTATGTACTAGTTACGGAGGTACCGTAACCACGGCACTAGAGGCACCGGTGTCGTGACTGACATGCAGGAGAGTGATATCCTGCATCGTCCTACTCAGCTCAGCTTGGCCATTTTATCAGTATTATTAGTGGGGCGTATGGATGCATCCTAGGCTTATATGTGTTACAAGTTATCAGGGTGAATGTGGTGTGTGCTCTACATCCTTCACATTGGAGCTGATCCCTCCACCCAGCACAGTTATTTAGAGGTCACCCCTCTACAACATGACGAGGTCACCCCTCCAGTTATTCATGCACGGTTGTTACAGCACGTGACCTATATAAGCTCTGGCAAATAAAATACAGTAAATGCATGTTTTCAGAATTTATAGTTATATTCAGTATCAGTATATATGAATCAGTTTTTTTCAGATTTTATGTAGAGTTCTACCACATGTTACATATCAGTCTTATAGCTTCATTGTTGTCTTCTATTTCATTACTTTCAGTACATTCTTATCATGCTATATCCGCCCACTAAGCGTTATGCTCAGCCGTAGTTTCCTTTCATGCTTCCAAACGGCAGGTACACAGAGACGATCTTAGGACTTCTAAGAGAGTACGTGCAATTGGATGGGAGCTATCCAGACTCCTTTATTTTTATGCACACGTGACGTTACTTTACTTTGGTTGTTTGGACACTGTTTCGTCCTTTTTCTTTCAGTACTTAATCTTTATATTTTTGAGCTTATGTTGGACTACCGATGTTTGATTCCGGTACTTCCGTTTGGTCAGTTAATGTTTAATACATTGCCTTGCATGCTTTGGTGACACGCCATAAATACACGTAACGGTCCATTTATCCAAGTGGGGTGTTACAATTATGGTATCAGAGAGCAAGGTTCGACCTGTAGGCTCTAAAACTTGACCTGTGACTAGTGGGTAGTCACCAAGAACTTCCTGTATTTTGGCGTCGTTATCTTCCATGCTACTCATGAATTTTATCTGTCGGATTTGCAAAATTTGGATTAAGTAAACGGTTGGTACAGGACTGGCCATACTTAATCGCTTGTGCTTTTCAGCGAACCTTTCATTTTGGTGAACTGACCATAGGCGTTCACCCTCGCCCGTTTAAATTTTGTATGGATGAACTGACCAGAGGCGTTCATCCTTACTCATGTCGGATTTATGTTTCAGTAATTGTCATTTTGTGAACTGACCCTAGGCGTTCACCAGTATTCATGTCATATTTTATTGACTATACCTTCATGAGTTACACTATGCATATTCAGATTTATTACCCCAGATTTTGGCAGTTTTATCAACTTATCCTCTTTTATTTCAGATGCCACCCAGACGCGAAACCGAGAATGACCCTAACGCAGCTGCCATTGCTGCTGCTGTTCAGGCTGCTATACAGGCCATGTTACCCCAAATTCGTGATGAGATCCGAGCTGAATATCAAAATGGACCTCAACAGAATAACAACCCTCCTGCTCCACCACCTGCCACTTTACCTGCTTGGCTGGATCTGTTTAACAAGCAGAAACCCCGACTGTTTGAGCAGACTGTAGCTCCAACTGACGCAGAAGACTGGATCTACCATATAGAGAAATTTTTTGGAGCTATGGGTTGTGGTGATGTTTTCAAGGTTAGGCTTGCAGTTTACAAGCTGGAGGGTCCTGCTCTGCATTGGTGGAGGTCTCAGAAGCTGTCCAATGGGGGAGATGCTTGGGAGCTTACATTGACCTAGGCACGTTTCAAGACGATGTTCTATGACCAGTTTTTCCCGCATGCAGAGCAAGCTAAAATGAAGAGGGACTTCCACGTTATTCGTCAGAATCATGGCGAGAACAGTATAGAGTTCATGCACCGATACCTCAGGATGGCTGGATTCTTAGGGGAGGCTGCGGGTACCGCAGAGGAGCAAGCAAAGCAATTTCGCTGGGCTCTTCACTCTAGGACTGTAGATAAACTGATGAGTGCCACATTCACTAATGTGTCACAAGTAGCTAATGCAGCTCGGGATGTCGAGATGCTTTTCGAGAGGGATGAGCTCGAGAATGTAGAGCGTCCGGAGAAGAGGTACATCTCACCCAACAGACTTAAACAATTTAGCCCCATTATTGCTTGTCAACTTATATGTTATGACTTATCCAATTATAATCTTACAGACACAGAGGAGGAGACCGATCCCAATCGGCTACTCCGCATCAGAACTACAGGAACCACGGTCAGTCATATGGCCGTAATCGGTCAGATAAGAAGAGCGGCGGTGATAATTACCGTGGCAGCTCCAACTCATCTGGCAGCTACAGGTGAGTCCTTAAGCTCCAGAAATACTAAACTATCGTGTAAAACAAATCTTAAATTTTTGTAAATTCCAACAGAGATGCTGGACAGGGGCGTGACCAAAACAACAGGGGTCAGCAGGTTGCCCGACCGGCAAATTCTGGTAATTTTAATTTCAGTCAGACAGCCTCATTTCAGGTTAAGATATCAGAATCGTGACACGTGTTTATGATCGTAAATCAGGTTCTCAGCAAACCAGAGCTGCTTCTACCGTGTATACTTATCCCACTTGCATCACATGTGGAAAGAAACACACGGGACCGTGCCGTCGTGGTACAAGTGGTTGTTTCCAGTGTGGCCTGCCGGGCCATCTGAAGAGAGATTGCAAGAGCGGGAATGCTGCTGGTACCTCAGGCCAGATTCCTCAGATTTTACCTCCACCACCACCGATACCACCAACCACTGGTCGTGTCTACACTACTACCCGTGAGAAAGCAAATAAGACCACAGGTACCATTACTGGCATTTTGTTTATACACGGACAGTCTGCATGCGTGCTTTTTGATACAGGCGCCACGCACTCAGTTATATCTACTTCATATGCTGTTAGAATAAACATGACCCCTACGTCACTAGACAGTGTACTTAGTATATCTACCCCCATGCGAGACTCTGTACTCATTACCCAGGTGTATAAGGATCTCCCTCTTGAGTTTGATGATAAAATCCGTCTAGTCAGTGCCCTTCCTTTAGATATGTGTGAATTCGATGTTATTTTGGTTATGGATTGGTTGTCGGTTCATCGTGCCACCATAGATTGTCATGCTCACCGGGTTATCTTTGGTGATGTCCAGACACCAGAGTTTATTCACCATGGTTTCCTACCAGGAAAACATGTTTAGATCATTTCGGCTTTACAGGCTCGTACCTTATTATACCATGGTTGTGAGGGTTTCCTAGCTACAGTCCATGACACGACTTCTGAGGCACCTTCAATTCAGGATCAGCCAGTGGTGTCAGATTTTCCAGATGTCTTTTCCAGAGGAACTTCCAGGTTTACCTCCCATGCGAGAGGTAGAATTTGGTATCGATCTCATTCCAGGTGTAGAACCAGTATCTAAAGCTCCTTACCGTATGGCTCCTGTAGAGCTTAAGGAACTGAAAGATCAACTTCAGGAACTTCTAGAAGGGGTTTCATTCGTCCTAGCGTGTCACCTTGGGGCGCTCCAGTTTTATTTGTCAAGAAGAAGGATGGTAGTATGCGTTTGTGTATTGACTACCGTGAGTTGAATAAGCTCACTATTCGTAACCGTTATCCACTTCCTCATATTGACGATTTATTCGATCAGCTTCAGGGTGCCAAGCACTTCTCAAAAATCGATCTACGATCAGGTTACCATCAACTGTGTGTAAAAGAGCAGGATATAACCAAAACTGCTTTTCGCACGAGGTACGGTCATTACGAGTTTGTTGTTATGCCATTCGGTCACACGAATGCGCCTGCAGTATTTATGGACTTGATGAACAGAGTCTTCTACGAATTTTTAGACAAGTTTGTGATCGTATTCATCGATGATATACTTATTTTCTCCAAATCCAAAGAGGAACATGAGAATCATCTCCGTACAGTGTTGCAGATTCTCAGACGAGAAAAGTTATATGCTAAATTTTCTAAGTGCGAGTTTTGGCTGAATACAGTGGCGTTTCTAGGTCATATTATTTATGCGGAAGGAATCACTATGGATCCTGCGAAGGTGGAGGCTATCACCAAATGGCCAAGACCGACGTCTATCACAGAGATACGTAGTTTTCTTGGGTTGGCGGGTTATTACCGCAGGTTTGTGGAAAACTTCTCACGTTTGGCGTTACCATTGACCCAACTTATGCGAAAATGTGAGAAGTTTATATGGACCGAGGAGAGAGAAAAGAGTTTTGAGGAACTCAAACATCGATTGATCTCAGCACCGATACTTACTCTTCCATCCGGTACAGGCGGTTATCAGATTTACAGTGACGCATCAGGAAAGGGCTTAGGCTGTGTTCTTATGCAGCATGGGAAAGTCATTGCTTATGCTTCTCGTCAACTGAAGCCGTATGAGAAAAATTATCCTACTCATGATCTAGAACTCGCAGCAGTCGTTTTCGCCCTTAAAATCTGGAGGCATTATTTATACGGTGAGTCGTGTGATATCTTCACCGATCACAAAAGTCTCAAGTACATATTCACCCAACGAGAGCTGAACATGAGACAACGGCGATGGTTAGAACTGTTAAAAGACTATGACACTAATATCCAGTATCACCCAGGTAAAGCGAATGTAGTAGCAGATGCCCTTAGCAGAAAGTCAGGTATGATGAATGGCATCAAAGTTCAGGAAGAAATTATTCGGGACTTAGAGCGGTATGATATTGAGCTCTTAGTACGCGGACAGAGGGGATACTGGGCTAGTTTGAGGGTAGAACCAGATTTACTCTCTAGGATTAAAGCCGCCCAAAAGGATGATGGTGAAATCTGGGCGATTATCCAGAACATTGACCAGCAGACCGAATTTCGCATCGATGACGATGGTATCGTATGGCAGGGTACCAAACTCTGCGTTCCAGAAGACCCTGCTCTCAGAGAAGCCTTAATGACTAAGGCTCACAACTCTCCGTTCTCTATCCATCCGGGTTCCACAAAAATGTACCACGATCTTAAGCAGCATTTCTGGTGGAGCGGCATGAAACAGGATGTCGCAACATTTGTGTCTAAATGCTTAACCTGTCAACAGGTTAAGATAGAGCACCAGCGTTCCAGTGGTCTTCTCCAGCCATTAGATATTCCAATGTGTAAATAGGACAAGATCTCTATGGAATTTGTCACCGGACTACCACAGACTCAGCGGAGACATGATGCAATCTGGGTTGTTGTCGATCGTTTGACCAAGTCGGCACATTTCATTCCTATTCGCAAAGATTTCGCAGTCAGTAACTTAGCGAAACTATTCACCGAGGAGATCGTACGATTACACGGTACACCTTCTGAAATTATATCAGATAGGGATCGCCGTTTCACTTCTCACTTCTGGGAAGGTTTGCATAAAGCTTGGGGAACTAGGCTCAAGCTCAGCACAGCTTTCCATCTACAGACGGACGGTCAGTCAGAGCGTACCATCCAGACCTTGGAGGACATGCTACGCGCCTGTGCATTAGAATGGACAGGACACTGGGATGACTATATTTGCTTGGTCGAGTTTGCCTACAACAACAGTTGGCATGCTAGTATCAAGCGTGCTCTATTCGAGATGTTATACGGCAGGAAATGCCGTGCTCCTATTTGTTGGGATCAGGTGGGAGAACGTTTGATTGAAGGACCAGAATTGATAGAACTGACCAATGAAAAGGTCGCCATCGCTAGGGCAAAACTGCAAGAAGCGCGTACTCGCCAGAAGAGTTACGCCGACAAGCATCGCAGAGATCTATATTTTCAGACTGGGGATCGTGTGTTCCTCAAAGTATCACCCGCACGCGGTGTCAGACGTTTTGGCCTCAAAGGAAAGCTCAGCCCTCGTTACATCGAACCGTTCGAAATCCTTGAACGTATCGGTGAAGTGTCATATCGGCTGGCATTACCACCTCAGCTTTCACACGTCCACAACGTGTTTCATGTATCATTACTCAGGGGGTACAACTATCATGAGCTTCACAAAGTGAATTATCCACTCGATCAGATTCGGGAGGATTTATCTTATATTGAGGAACCCGAAGCAGTTTTAGATCGCCAGGAGCGAGTTATGAGAAGGAAGACCATTCCTTTCGTCAAAATCCTGTGGAGGAACCATACCGAGCGGGAGGCCACTTGGGAAACAGAGGAGTCTATACGGACTTCTTATCCTCACTTTCAGTTTTGATTCGGGTATATCTTTTCAGCTTTTATGTCTTCCATCTTATTAGCATTTTCAGCTTTTACTCCAGTCAGCTTAAATACCTTACAATTCGGGGACGAATTCTTCTTTTAGAGGGGAAGAATTGTAAAACTCAGTACGGTTGTATCCTTAATTCGGGGACGAATTGTTCTTTTAGAGGGGAAGAATTGTAAAACCCGTATTTAGATCGAGAACTGTAAATACGCGGTTTATTTTACTTAAGCTATTTACGAAGAAATTATTGACGAAAGCAAACGCAAGAAGTTATATACAAGTATTATTATATACAAGTTATAAAAAAAATTATAAAAATAAATAAAAGGAAAGAGTAGGGGGCCGGTTTTTTTATAACAAAAAAGGGATTATGGGCTTTAGCCCATTTTGGTTACACAAAATCAAACGGGAGTTATTTTTTTTTTCATAACAGTCGATCAAAAAAAAAGAAGAAAAACTAGGGTTGGTAAACCTTGTTGTGCCGCCGGCTAGAGAAGAAACAAGAGGGGGTTTCGGGCTTATTTTTTTTATCTATTGATATGTGTATGTTCGTCATTCTTTAAGAATCCTACAACGGTAATAAATCCTTTCCTTTAATTTCAGTTTATACCACGAATTTATGTGCTTTGATCCAAATTAAAAAGAGGTATCGTTTATAAACATGAAATTAAAAGAAAAGGGGGTGTCGGTTTTGGATGCTGCACGAAAACCGAGACACTACCATGTCTCGGTGGTGTTGGGTTTAATCAGCCGCGGGTTGAGGGGGTACACAGCCGAGACTTTTCTCGGTGGTGTTTGTTGTGGCTGTTCGAACAAAAAAAAGGAAAGGGGGAACGTCGGGTCATGATTCTCATGAGAAACGAGATCATAAGGTCTCGGTATATACTATCCCAAAGCCCAGCCGTGACCACAGGCCGGCGTGGGATCCTTTTGGCCAGCCGAAAGACATGAAACCCCAATCGGGTTGTTTTAAAAAATAAAAGGGGGTGTTTGGGACTACTAAACAGTGGGAACATTATTTAATCGGTGGGAACACCATAGAGGTCAGCGGGAAAAGATTTGGACAGAATATTAGTGATGTTAATATGAGATTAGCGACAGATTCGCGACGAAAAATTCTGTCGCAGTTTAGTAGTAACAGCTTTTATTGACAGTTTTAAGCCCAGTTTTTAGTCACAGTTTTAGTGACAGAATTTTCTGTCGCTAACCTAATAGGCAGGATTTAATATATATTGGATTGTTTTAGTGCGACCGAGAGAGGGTATCTCGGTAGGCTCGGGACTATAATTAAAATGATAAAAGCGACGACTTAATTATACCTTGTTTAATTCACTATTAAAAATAAATGTTTTAAATGATTTATGTAGTAAATTAATTTGTTATATTAAATTAGTTTTATAAAATTTAAAAGGGGTATAATATTATTAAATGATTTTATTCATTTTGGAAACGTTATAAATTAGAAAACTTTATATTATTAACAGGTTACTAAATATAGAAATATTATAACGTCAGAATCCGAGTTGTACCGTAATTAATAATAGAATAGGAATACGTTATTCGAAAATATTAGAACATTCAGACTTAACAGTTATATACTAACAGCAATACAAGAATTAATAAATAAACTAAGTACATATAAGAAAAATAAAATAAACGAATATCAGTCAACTTATTCGCGTCTTATTCATGTAGCTCGCGTGAAATCAGAGTAGAATTTCGGTCAGTCGATCTCGGTCAGTTACTGGACACGAGGTACGGATTTCCGTCCTTTCAGTAAGGACTTCCTTTCTATGCATGATTAGGATTCCCCGTCTTCAGCCAAATGTTTTTCCCCAGTATATGTTTAAGTTTATCAGTAATCATATTAATAACTAAATAAATTGCCTGAGCATTATATACAAGCACGACCAGTTTATGTACTAGTTACGGAGGTACCGTAACCACGGCACTAGAGGCACCGGTGTCGTGACTCACATGCAGGAGAGTGATATCCTGCATCGTCCCACTCAGCTCAGCTTGGCCATTTTATCAGTATTATTAGTGGGGCGTATGGATGCATCCTAGGCTTATATGTGTTACAAGTTATCAGGGTGAATGTGATGAGTGCTCTACATCCTTCACATAAGAGCTGATTCCTCCACCCAGCATAGTTATTTAGAGGTCACCCCTCTACAGCATGACGAGGTCACCCCTCCAGTTATTCATGCACGGTTGTTACAACACGTGACCTATATAAGCTCTGGCAAATAAAATACAGTAAATGCATGTTTTCAGAATTTATAGTTATATTCAGTATCAGTATATATGAATCAGTTTTTTTTCAGATTTTATGCAGAGTTCTACCACATGTTACATATCAGTCTTATAGCTTCATTGTTGTCTTCTATTTCATTACTTTCAGTACATTCTTATCATGCTATATCCGCCCACTGAGCGTTATGCTCAGCCGTAGTTTCCTTTCATGCTTCCAAACGGCAGGTACACAGTGACGATCTTAGGACTTCTAAGAGAGTACGTGCAATTGGATGGGAGCAATCCAGACTCCTTTATTTTTATGCACACGTGACATTACTTTAGTTTGGTTGTTTGGATACTGTTTCGTCCTTTTTCTTTCAGTACTTAATCTTTATATTTTTGAGCTTATGTTGGACTACCGATGTTTGATTCCGGTACTTCCGTTTGGTCAGTTAATGTTTAATACATTGCCTTGCATGCTTTGGTGACACGCCATAAATACACGTAACGGTCTATTTATCCAAGTGGGGTGTTACAACACCCATCCTTTTTACCACTTAATTGCAATAATAACCGAGCCAAAACGTGTATTTTATGTCATTTATGTCGGAATTATGCGTGGTTTGTGTTTTTGTTGTGATTTAGGACGAAAAGGTGAAAAGTGGAGAAAACACGGCATTCACGGGCTTTTATCGAAGAAAAAGACGAAAGATGAAGTCGAAAGATCAAGAGTGGAAAAAGAACGGAAGTCCAAGACCAATTCTGAAGATTTATCGAAGAAAAAGTCAAAGGACGGAAGTTTACTAAAAAGCCAAAGAACTCGAGTCTTATTTATAAAGAAAAATCAAGACGAGTTACAGAAATCCCAAGACAAAGTCCAAGATTAACAAAAGATAAAGAAGAAAAGGACTTAAGTGTGCAATTAAGGCAAAGAGGAAAGAGGGAGGAAGCTTCCTAAGCTCCTCCCTAATCACCCCTATATATAGATGATCCTAGTTTCATTTTCATGTTGTTGGGTGGCTTGACAAACCACCCCTTCCACCATTTTTCATTCCTTGTTATTTTTATTGTATTTGCACCTTTAATTTCTTTCCTTTAATTCAAGTAAGTGTTTTTAATTTTGTTATCTTAAATCTTCTTTACCTTTGATCAAGCTTTTAATCTTTCATCTCTTTCTACCTTTCTTTGATTCTAGTTTACTTTTGGTGCGAATTACTTATGATCCGTGTTGTTCATTAATGTTTCGTGCTTAAAAAGTTCATCTTTTTATGGTTTGATTTAAAAGTTTGTTTATTTTAAGTTTGGAAAAGTTGTTATTTGTGCTTATTGGTTCGTTTTATTATTGATTCGTTCTAGTTTTAGAGATTAGCTTATTCTTATAGCTTATTTTCTTTGCTTATTTCGAATCACACGCAAATCGGAAAGGGAAAACCCCTTTCCGATCATCACTTTCCGACCAGCCACCTCATCCCGGTCATCTTGATTGGAAAAGGGTTTTACATTCCTTTTATACATTCCTTTTACATTCCGATCATCCTGATTGGAAAAGGGTTTTACATTCCTATCAGCATTCCTATCAGCATTCTTTTTAGCATTCCTTTTACATTCCTATCAGCATTCCTTTTACATTCCTATCAGCATTCCTATCAGCATTCCTATCAGCATTCCTATTAGCATTCCTATCAGCATTCCTATTAGCATTCCTATCAGCATTCCTATCAGCATTCCTATCAACATTCCTTTTAGCATTCCTTTTACATTCCTATCAGCATTCCTATCAGCATTCCTATTAGCATTCCTATCAGCATTCCTATCAGCATTCCTATCAGCATTCCTATCATCATTCCTTTTACATTCCTTTTAGCATTCATTTTACATTCCTTTTAGCATTCCTTTTACATTCCTATCAGCATTCCTTTTAGCATTCCTATCAGCATTCCTATCAGCATTCCTATCAGCATTCCTATTAGCATTCCTATCAGCATTCCTATCAGCATTCCTTTTAGCATTACTTTTACATTCCTATCAGCATTCCTATCAGCATTCCTATTAGCATTCCTATCAGCATTCCTATCAGCATTCCTATCAGCATTCCTTTTACATTCCTTTTAGGATTCCTTTTACATTTCTTTTAGCATTCCTTTTACATTCCTATCAGCATTCCTTTTAGCATTCCTATCAGCATTCCTTTTAGCATTCCTTTCAGCATTCCTTTTACATTCCTTTCGCATTCCTTTTGCATTCCTTTTACTTATCGCAATTTACATTTTCGTTTTACTTAGTAATAGATAACCAAACCATTTTCATTTCCACCAAGAACAATTGAGTCGCACTTTGAACCGGAAATCAATTCGATTAGACACCGAGAAAACGAACTTTTTCAACTAGCAAAATCTCTACATTAAGTTTTATTATAAAAGTGTTGGCGTTTATTAAGAGAAGACGTAATGCTAATCGAATACCAAGAGACGTCATAAAACGGGACCTAATAGGTGCTAATGATCGGTTAGTTACGTCTTTTTTCGGCAAACTCAAGATACGAGGAGAAAGAGTTCAAGTCCGTTTTCAACTGGATAGTTAATGAAATGACTATCCATTCTGCATACTTTCGTAATAATGTTGATTGTACCGGAAAAGAAGGTATTTCGCCGTTGTTAAAGTGCACCTCGGCAATTTGTCAATTGGCATACGATATTGTTCCTGGTTTTCTAGATGACTATCTACAAATGAGCCAAAGAACTTATCGAGAATCACTTGATCATTTCTGTAGTGCTGTTATGAAATTTTTTGAGCCTGAGTATCTGAGGAAACCCACGTATACTGATGTTCAGAAACTTTATGTGTATCATGAAGCAAAGCACGGGTTTCCAGGGATGCTAGAAAGTCTTGATTGTACAGACTGAGAGTGGTTTGGTTGTCCAGTTGCCTATAAAGGGCAATATGTTAGACGAGATCGTGGACTGAATCCATTCATTCTACTTGAAGTTGTGGCGTCGCAGGACTTACAGATATGGCGTGCATTTTTTGGTGTTTCTGGGTCGAACAACGACATCAACGTTTTATATCAGTCCACTTTATTTAACGATTTGAAAACGTGACGAGCACCAGAGGTTGATTTTGTGGCTAACGGTGTACACTATCCATGGGGTTACTATCTGGTTGACGAGATATATCCGAAATTGGCAACGCTTGTTAAAACAATTCCCGAACAACAGATGGTGACCACAAGAGGATTTTTTATAAGAAAAAACTAGAATCCGCAAGAAAAGATGTGGAAAGAGCTTTTGGTGTTTTGAAGAAAAAATGGGCCATATTAGCCAATCATGCACGAGCATTCCGAAAAGAAAGAATCATGAATATGATGTACAAATGCATCATATTACATAATATGATTTGAAAGTTAAAAAAAATATCTCCTACATGGTTCCCAAAAGAAGAAATTCAACCGGAAGACGTGATACGAACCCAAGAACGCGTCCTACAAGTTATGCAGCAAATCAGCTCAGCGCAAGAACATCACAATCTTCGAGCAGATTTGGTCAAGCACTTGTCTGCCAATTCTTAACTTATTATTTTTTTTATATTTACCTGTGTGTACCGTGTTTGAATAATATGTATGAATAAAAGTTTTTATTTTATGAATAAAAAATATTTAATAAAAAAGTGGGAGTGATGTGTAGTGAGTTGTAGTGAGTGTCATTGCCTCCAAAAGTGAGTTTGAGTGACTTGTAGTGAGTTTATTAAATAGCTGATGTGGCACTGACGTAGTGATGAGTAGGTTTCTTACCACTCCCCTAGTCTTAGACTCTTAGTATGTCTGTCCGAATGTATGATAATAACATACTTCGAAATAAAATGAGAAATTGTCTCGGATCGAATGTATTTCGGTCTGATTTTTGGTTTGTCTTTCTTCACATATTTCTTTTGTCTCGTATAGTCTTAGGTATATCTTTTTGTTGGACAGAACTGAATTGACGAATTCAATCGAATCAAACCGATCCGGACTTGGATTAAATATGTCGTCCTGTTCGATGTATTGACATAATCGGTTTTTGATTTGCTTCAGTCCTGATCGGTTCGATATAGTTTTCAGATCGTAATAAACCCTGATCCACTTGAAAAAAAAATTAATCCGCCTTGTTGAGTAAATAAAATAATTAGAAATGATGTTAACTTAAAGTTTTAAACACTTACTCATGTAGAGTTGATTTCATTATGAATTTAAAATTGTTAAAAGACATAATGGGTTCATTTTCTAATAAAAGTAAAAAAAAAACTTGTTTTTCACTTTTTTTTAAATAGAATATTTTGTAGACGCTAATTGTTAACCAACAAAAGATATATCATCAAGACGAATTTTTTTTTTATCTTCAGTAAACGAGTATTTTAGTATACTTTCAACGAATTTTGTTGATATTGTAATTTGCAATTATAAAATTACATGTGATTTGATTTTTTTAAATAACCATGTGTGACTTTTAAAATAACAAATCAATTTTGATTTTATAAGTTACGTGATATTTTTCATGATGTAAACTCTGATACTCATAAGAAAACCTAAAAAAATAAAGTCAAAAGTATATGAAATACTCATGTGTAGAAAAATGATAAAATGTTGGATTCATCCTACGTAATGATTAATGCTTTGTGAAATATTTATGTGAAATATTTAGTTTAAATAAAATGAAAATATGCTATATTAATTTGGTAATATATAATTGAGATTTTGAACAATTTTAGTTTTGCAATGATTTTTTTTAACATATGTTATAGACAAACTTTAGTGAAGATCGAAAAAGCCACAACTATTTAAAACTTTGATGTTTTAGTTACATTTGCTTATGCAATTTCGGTCTTCTAAATTAATTTATACAACACTTTGTTTTCCTAATAAGTTTACACAAGTTCTATCAATGTTTGCTTGAAAATCAAATTTTTATATAAAACTGGTTTTCATATTCTGGAAACATTTTAAAGTAAAATAAAAAATTAAAAAAAAAATCCTAATCACCCTTCAATATCTATGTGAGTGAGCCAACCCGAATTTAGATGCTTATCAAAAGTACATTATATGTTTTTCTTATACTATCATAAAGTTTTAACCTAATGATAACATATAACGATATATATTTTAGAAATAATTTTATATTTTTTTACTTTTAATATTAATTTTACATATATATGTGCATCGGTTTTTATGCATGCTTAGATAATGAAATTCTAAGAATAAAATAAAAAGATATAAACTTACCCACATATTTGGTAATTCTAGCTTGTCAACCTTACATTTGTTGGTCTAGTTTTTCTTTCTCTTTTTTTTTTTTTTAACGGTGATTTTATTAACAACTAGCAAGTAGCTAAAATTACAAAGCAATTAAATAAGAATTCTTAAACCAATTGTTTCAAGTGAACTTGACCCTCTTCCTACTATTAAATCGGTTTTTTGAACGGCGATTTTTTTTGTTGGTCTAGTTTATTACAAATGTAAGTATGCGGATCCGTATGATGCACATGAGTTGTGTGTTATTAACGTGTAATGGTGAAGTGATTAGTTGTAAAATGATTTGATTTTTAAATTCCATTAACGAAAAGTTGAATAAGCACATTTCTTTGGAAGTTAATTCTATTTACATCCGAGATAACATTCGAAAAGACAGATGTATTATGACAAACGTTTGTCTAATGAGTGATGTATAATGTCAATACTTTCACCAAAAGATATATTATGTGAGAAAGTTCAAACCACAAAGATTTATTTTGCAGTTTACTCTTTTTTTAAAAGCAAAACTTAAAATTCATATTTTTTTCAAAAGAATGTTTTTTTAATAGAAAATATTTTCTTAATCTATTTTTTTTTATTTTGATGTCTTTTTTAACATATTTTTTTTAATTTGGTATATGGAAAAAAAAAAAATATATAATTATATGTGTTAAATTTGTGAAAAAAAAAATTAAAAAGAGGAGGTAATAAATAAAATTTTAATAGTTAAAATTTAATTAAATTACATGATGTTAAGTAAAAATTATAAATTTTATATTTTTTTAATAAGTTTAAAAAATTAACAAATACCTCTTACACCTTGTAAATCCCGAATGAAAAATCCATGAAACATTAATTACACGAAAGCACAAATTTAATTAAAATGTTACAGTAATTAATACACGACAAGTACCATGAACAGTTATTGAATCACGACAAGTATTCATGAATAATATTAATGTACACGAAGAATATTGACGTTAAATAAATAAATTATGTCACAAGTAAACACGAACCAAGTCACGAGGATTTAATACACGAGAAATAATAAATACGAAAACCCAATACATATGCAAAGGGGCTGTTTTGGTTCGGCTTATAGGCAAAGAAACAAGAAAGGGCCAAGGCCCGGCCCATTAGAATTGTTAAACTAAAACACACACTTTTAGTGTCATTTGTAACAAAAGGAGAAAACATGAAAAACCCTAAAAGGGCTCCCATAGCCGCCGGTTTTTAACAAGGAAAAGGGGAAGGATGTTGATCTTTGATTGGTATTCGGGTTTGGTGTTCGTGATTGTTTTTAATTCTCTACACATAAGGTAACATCAATTAATTCTTTTCTTTATAAATTCTTCTTTGATCATGAACTCTTTAAAAATTGATCATGAACTCTTTAAAATTTATTGTAATCATGTGGTATAACAATTATTAATCACTAGTTTAAAACAATTATGGATCGGGTTGTTTGTGAGGGGCACAAAAATCGAGACTTCATAAGTCTTGGTCGCTGTTTTACATGTTCAGCCGCAACACACCAACCCAAACAATGGGCGGGTACCAAAGGTAGTGGCAAACCGAGAGAGGGTTGGGCTCTCGGCGGGGTTTTCTGGGCCGACAGTAGGTAACCAGTTGTAGCCGGTGGGTACTCTGGCCAGCCGGTGGCTAGACCACGGTAGGCAGTGAGAGCGAAGCAAGGGCTGTGGTTGGCTAACAGTGGGATAGGTGAAGGTCCACGAATCTTGTGCAAAATCGAATTTATGAAGATTTATAAAGAACATTTGCACAATTAAACCAATTGACTAACTAATAACAAAGCTTGTACTTTTCATCGTTTGTATATCTTATTAATAATGAATCAACAAATATACAAGACTTGCCCGGTTGTTTGCGGAACAACAACCGGGCGATGAATGACAAACTAAACTCCCATGTTCATAGCTATCTAAGCTTATGCAACAATGGGAGGATGAAACCCCTATCCACTAAAGTGTTACATGTGTGTTTTCTGTGGTGGGAATCATTGGCCTATTCTATTACAAGGACCAAATATATATAGTGGGGTGTGAAGCTTCCTTGAGAAGCTTTTACTAAAATACAAGTAACCACCTTGTAGTTTGTAGTCTTCCACTAATACTTCAGACATACACTTCAGACACTTCTTCAGGTCTTTTAACATCTTCAGGTCTTGTAATAAGTAATAGTCTTCAGGAGTTAGCAAGCTATTATGTCATCACTTACTAACTCCATCATCCTTGATTCTTTGCACACTTACTGAGATCCGCCTCAGATAATGACGAGTTTATCTCGTAGACTTTAAAGAACTCTAAAGAATGACACACTGAACTTATAAAATACGTGAGTTCAGTGACTAACACTACTTAGACTGCTTTACATACAAATCCTGTGCAAGGGACAAATCAGGCACTGAATTGGCCCAACAGTCTCCCCTATTTGGATAGAAAAGTAGCCTATGTTAAATAGCAGTAAGTGAGCATAAAGTCTTCTTCTTACTTGCTATGTTACAACAATGAATACCAAAATAACTAACTTCTCTACCTGAAGTTATCCGCTGACTTGTTTGGCCTGTTGTAGTTGTTACTAAGCTGATACAATCTCTGATCATGTATAATGAGAACTTGAACCAACTCCCTAATGCTTATATAGTAGAACCCAATAACTACTTCGCCTCGGTTAAGAGTGAAGTGTATATATGTCGTTTCATTACAAACCATATGCCCCACTAGCATATATATAAAGTGGCATATTCTATCTAATAAGATCTTCTGGAGTTCATTTACCTTTAAACAGCGGAGTGGTCAATGGTTGATGCAGCAACCATAATAGATCATAGAGTAAGCTCAGCAACCCATCTTCAGCGACTTGGCTCAATTAGCCAATTGTAAACATTCTAAGTCCCTGAAGGTTGTGAGTGATTGTGTTGTGATGTACGATAGTGTGTATGAAGTATGAGTAAACTTGAGGTTTCTTCACATAAACACAAGTTAACCTCTGTCCTCGTTTCTCTCCCCCTCAAAAGTTGCTAGGGAACCAAGCGGCTTTTGACCGGCTACCCACTATTTCGAAATCAAATGGAACCATCAGAAACAATACAGAACACTACAGCCTTTAAATCTACATCAGGTTTAAAAAATTGTAAAGGGAGGATTTTTGTGTGTGTGAGATGTACATATGAAGGTTTGGACCTGGTGATAAATTTATAAAGTGGTTAAGGAGTCGTTTTGAACATGATTTTCTTGATGGTGTTCATCTCCCTAAAGTGAAACTCCCCATGAAGTTCATCTTCCCCTCAAATTAAACTATCTCTGAAGTCATCACCCCAAATGACCATTTGGTTTAAACAACGCCTGAACTTAATACATCTCATATCAACCCTTGTGTTCATCAATCACCAATATTTTTGCCATTTAGTTCACCATTTTAGGGATTGAATCCCATGATCGAAATGCTTAGATACTAAGGTTTTAATCTTAGCTTTTTGTGGGTGTTTGAATACCCGCCACAAGTTGCAATCTTGTGGCTTCACCAACTAAGTTGGTATTATAGTTTTTGACAAACTATAAGATTTGATGATTCTTTACCGGTTAACCGTTTACTCCGGAATAGCCAATTCTTTCTTGTCGTTTAGACATGGTGAATTGATGATCATTTTTGGTGTGGTTTTTAAACCAACACTTGGTGAACTTCAGCTCAATGGCTATCCTGTTCAGGATCTGTGATGCTTTAGCCTTAAGGCAAGGAGAGTCTTCGTTCTGTTCCGAGTTTGCTCGGATAGCTTTTAAGTTAAAAAATTTAAGTTATTGTTGCAAAAAGAATGACTTTTGACATTTAAAACGACTCAAATCTTTTTGAGAAAAAAATTAAGTTTTTGCAAAGTTTGGCAACAAATATAGGTACCTTGGGTTAACAACAGCATACATTCTGAGGAGTGTGATCAAACGCCTGTGTGTCGACCCTCTGTGTACCTCGTCTTGCCCCTGATGGTGGTCATCATCCCTGTGGGAGACGACCTCTATACATCGGCATGTTCATCTTTGTTTGTGCATCGATCACCATCAGAACATGTTTTATCAGAGAGATCCCTTGAGTTATACGAGTGAAGTATACAAAACATGTTGAATCCCTGGATGTATGTTTATCAGAGACTTGGGCGTTCATTGACCCCTATGTGCATCACCTGTGGTGTAAACCCCTGTGTATGGGTGGGTCAACGAATTTAAAACGGTTATGGGGTACATATTCATCCTAAGGTGAGGATTAGTTGTGGTTGTGTCAGCTTCTTGGGCTGCACCGGCTGTGTGCTAAACACCTGTAGTTGACAAGGGTCGCTGGCCTTTGGGGTTCTCTGTTGAATTAACAGCTATCATGCTTAGATTAGCTGTGAGGTTCGCTGCGAGGTTTAGCAGCGACAGGGGCCTCATTCAGCGAACTAGTGTGACAAGTAGAACAACCTATGGGGGTACAGCTTTCAACATAATTTTCCACATAGGTTCAGTCCATCTACCTGTTGACATGGGTTTAGTTGTGGTTGGGGGTGGAGCTGAGTTCTTGAACTTTCTGGGTGTGAAACCTCTGAGTTCTTCATAAATCTCTGGGTCGCCAAACTGTGGGTTATCCAAAAATTTATGAATAGAACGAATCCTTTGAATGTGATAACCATTCAGATGTTAACAAATCAAATCCCTGATGTGGTTCTACAACGCCTGAAGTCATCGACCCATGATGACCTATTAACCTCTGAGTCATCTACTTCTTTATGTAACGACCGCTGATGATCGCTTTTGACCTCTGATGGTTGTAGAAGAAGGCTGTGAGTGTCCATCTGTGCGACACCTCATATTTGTTGAAGGCAACAAAATATAGCAGCCGTGATGAGGTCGTTTAGGAACCTCTGTCATCAATCATCGTCTGATGGTATGCATGATTGTACCAAACACTTGATGACACAAACCCCTGTAGTTTATCAATCACCTTTGATAAAGGTCTACATGCCCGAGTTAAGTCAGCGGGTCCGGTGTTAGGCTACGGCTGGGTCAGCGCCTCTGATTTTTTAGAGACATGTGTGATAGTTATGGACCTCTGAGCATACCCTAATAAATCAACGTCAGCGACTAAGGGTAGGGCTCAGCTGGTTAACACATCGCCTTATAGGTCACACACGATGTACACCTGACCCTGAGGTTCTTCGACCTAATATACAGACCTCTGATGATTCAGAGACCTATGAATATACAACACCTATGAGGTTTCACAAAACCTCTAGTCGACGCTTGATATCTCAAACAAATGTCTGATGATAAACACCTGTGTTGTAAATAACTTTGGTTGTGGCTAAATAACTCTGTGGTTCACCAAACGCCTGATGATCAATTACTGTTGATACTTCATTTGTTGAATTATACCTGTTGTATATGACTAATAATCTTTATCAGCCTTTGGTGCGCCCCACAACTTCAGCGGGTTTCGGGTTAGTTGTGGTTTCGCTAAGCGCTGGTTTTTCAGCGACCTGTTTATCTTTCTGCTAGTTTGGTGTGCCACATCAACAAGTTCACTATCGAGTTATCGTGACCACAACCAACAGCCTAGTGTAAACCCAATCAATCAAGCAGGTAGTTTCTTTCGGCTGATTTTCTGTCAGCGTTAGCGGGTCAGCAGGTCATAAGTAGGTACGGGTTCAGCTGTTCGTCATCAAAACCAGGAACCTGCTGATAATTCTGTTCGTGAAGTAGACCTGCTGAACAAACAAATACCAGCTACCTATACAGCCTTTTAACATCAGCGGTTTCAATCTTCACAGCTCATGTATATCCACTCTATATACCACAGCTCATCATTATTTCTCACGCTGGTGGCAGTTGTTCCATATGCAGCTACTTGACATCAGTCACACTGACATCACTTTTGTGTTGCCCACTTATACTCCACTTCATGATATATGAAGATCAGCGACTCATACACGGTCATCATTTCATCAATCCAAAGTCCAAACTTCAAACTTATCACTACATAAAATACACGTCTGCGATGATACTTCCTCCGACGGTAGCAGTAGGCATCAAATCATAAACTAACATCCACCAAATCCATCATTCGAATACCAGCAGCAACATCATCTTCTACGCTTAATTCGTTTCTCGTTTTATAAAAGAAATCGATCTTCATCATTATATTTAATCCCATCTTATGGCCAATTAGATAGAGTTCCGTATAATATTTTGTATCCGATTTGTTTTTTGTGAGTCACGAGTGTGAGATGAGTGGATTTTATGTAGTGAAATGGATACGTGGTGGATTTAATGATTTGTAACAATTGTGGGATTTTGTGAAATATGAGAGAGATTCGGAGGGAGGTAGATACAGTGGGTGAGGGTAAAGAATAAAGTAGTGGTGAGATTTGGTGGGAGAAGAATGACGGTGATAGAATAGATGAGGGATAGGTGACGGTGGGGAATAAGAAAGGAGAAGGTTGAAATAAGGGAGAAGGTGTAATGAAAAGAGAAGTGGAATAAAAGGAGAAGGAGGGAGACAGTTGGGGTGTTATGATTGAGATCTGAGATATAGGGTGGGATTTGGATCCGGTTTGTTTGATGAAGGAAGTGAGGGAATTAGTAGGAGTAGAATAAGGAGAAAGTTGAGATGGTGAGGGTTGAGGATAAGATTTTAGTGGGC
This sequence comes from Glebionis coronaria, assembly GCA_025667525.1. Classification (NCBI taxonomy): domain Eukaryota; kingdom Viridiplantae; phylum Streptophyta; class Magnoliopsida; order Asterales; family Asteraceae; genus Glebionis; species Glebionis coronaria. The sequence goes on from CM046879.1 coordinate 164,153,659, forward strand.
GTTATCAACAGTAGTCAAAATAAAGAGTATTTCTTTCTTCAAAAACTAACAGCACCAGAAATATTTTTGAAGATATAACAGAAATAAATTTTGACATTACTGATGTTATTAGCAGTCATATACATTGAACGGATCTGGATAAGAATTAATCCAACCCGCTCTGATACCAATTGAAGGTCCACGGATCTTGTGCAAACATCGAATCTATGAAGATTTATAAAGAACATTTGCACAATTTAACCAATTGACTAACTAATAACAAAGCTTGTACTTTTCATCGTTTGTATATCTTATTAATAATGAATCAACAAATATACAAGACTTGCCCGGTTGTTTGCGGAACAACAACAGGACGATGAATGACAAACTAAACTCCCATGTTCATAGCTAGCTAAGCTTATGCAACAATGGGAGGATAAAACCCCTATCCACTAAAGTGTCACATGTGTGTTTTCTGTGGTGGGAATCATTGGTCTTCTATTACAAGGACCACATATATATGGTGGGGTGTGAAGCTTCCTTGAGAAGCTTTTACTAAAATACAAGTAACCACCTTGTAGTTTGTAGTCTTCCACTAATACTTCAGACAGACACTTCAGACACTTCTTCAGGTCTTCTAACATCTTCAGGTCTTGTAATAAATAATAGTCTTGAGGAGTTAGCAAGCTATTATGTCATCACTTACTAACTCCATCATCCTTGATTCTTTGCACAATTACTGAGATCCGCCTCAGCTAATGACGAGTTTATCTCGTAGACTCTAAAGAACTCTAAAGAATGACACACTGAACTTATAACATACGTGAGTTCAGTGACTAACACTACTTAGGCTGCTTTACATACAAATCCTGTGCAAAGGACAAATCAGGCACTGAATTGGCCCAACAATAGGGCCACCACCAGTGGCAACCCGACTGGGTTGATTAACAGTGGGGTAATAACACAGCCGACGGCTAGGCTGTGTTTGGTGATGGTTTGGTGTTTGTTTGTGGCTCGGCTAAACAAGAAAACAAAAAGGGTGTTTGGTTATGATTTTTAGCGAAGTAAATTGTAGACTTATAATAATTTACTAATTTAATCATGGCACCATTTGTTAAGAAAATGGAAGACTTAGCTCATATAAATTAATTACATGTTCACCAAGGCTTAATTAAATTAATTAGCACTTTAATTTTATTATATGATGATCGGTTTATCAGTAAAGTTTAATATCATGAATTATTAATTAATAATCGGTTAAACCATGTTATTTTATTAATTAATAATTATCTTTAAGTTACGACATGTTATATTATTTACTTTATAAAATTTACTATTTTTTAACTGTTAACTAATAAGGACTTATCAGATATATTAAATAAGCCTCAGCTTATATTATAGACTTATTAAATCAGCTTATTTCTATTTATGGAAACTCACTATTTTTGGAAACTTTCTATATTTGGAAACACGTTATTTTTAGAAAGTTACTTATATTGATACAACAGTGTAATGATACAAGAAGACAGGAAATACACTAATCAGAAATACATGAGAACAGCCAGAGTTACAAGATTATACACGAAATAGTAAAACAATATAAGAACATGTAAAACAAGTGAGAACACTCATAAGAACCAGTAAAAGTATACAGTAATCAAACAACTCATTCACGTCCCTTATTTATGTAGTATCCGTGGAGTCGGAGTAGATCCTTCAGCCTTCCTCTTCATTTCATTAATGTACATAAGGTACGGATATTCCGTCCTTCAGTATGGACATTTCCTTTCTATGCATGATTAGAATTCCCCGTCTGTAGCCATCTGTTTTCCCCAGTTATATGTTATAAAACTTTACATGATTTGCCATGATAATTATATTAATTGTCTGAGCTTTATATACATGCATGACCAGTTTCATCTAGTTACGGAGGTACCGTAACCATCACACTTGAGGCACCGGTGTCATGACTCCTTTGCGAGGGAGTGATTTCTCGTAGCGTCTCTTTTATTTCAGTTAGCCATTTATCAGTATTATTAGCGGGACGTATGGGTGCATCCTAGTTTATCAGTTTATAGTTATCAGGTGAATATGGTGTGTGCTCTACATCCTTCACATTGGAGTTGATCCCTCCACCCAGCTTATCAGTTAGAGGTCACCCCTCTATAGCATGACGAGGTCACCCCTCTATGTATTCATGCACACGTTGTTACAGCTCATGACCTATATAAGCTCTTGGCACTTAAAATACAGTACATGCATGTTTTCATATTTAATAGTTAATAGTTTAGGTTTACCAGTTATAAACGAGGTTTTTCAGGACATACACAGTTTTCCGCTGCATGTTACTTATCAGTCTTTCAGGTTCAGTATTTTTATTTGTTCAGCTTAGTATTCCAAATCTTTCTTTTATATTCCAGATACTCTTATCATGTCATTATATCCGTTCACTGAGCGTATTGCTCAGTCGTATTTTCTTTCCATGACTCATACGGCAGGTACCCAGGGATGGACTTGAGCATTTAGCGGACGTGCGTAGGATGGTAGCTACCTTATACTTCTATTCCTTTTTGCATTTCATTTACTTTATGCAGATTTTGAGTTTATGTTGGGAGCCGATGTTTGATTCTGGTTTTCCTTTAAGGTCATGTATGTTTTATTACATATTACCTTGCATGCGTTGATGACACGCGATAATAATCATGTAACGGTCTACTTACCAAAGTGGGGTGTTACAATTATGTTATCAAAGACCAAGGTTCGACCTGTAGGCTCTAAAACTTAACCTGTGACTAGTGGGTAGTCACCAGGAACTTCCTAGATTTTGGCGTTGTTGCCTTCCATGTTTCTCATGCATTTTATCATTTAGTTTTGTAAGTTTTGACTAAGTTAAAGTGTTAGCCCTATATTTTATATAGTCGAACAAGAATGTAATAGGTCATCTTAGTCGTTAAAAGGTCTTGTATTGTAATAGGTTAGTCGGGAAAACCGGGCTTGGACCTTAAGCTAATATTGTATAAGTTAGGGGCGTAAGCCCAAAACAAAGCCAAACCCGGCCCAAGATGAAGCCCACAAAGGCCTTAGGGCCGTGGGGTATATAACCCTCTTTCACATGTGAAAGAGGGTGTTGGTTCATTTTACTTTTCTCTCTCTAGTAAACATAAACCTTCCAAATCTCTCTTGTTTCTCTCTCTACTTTTCTTCTCTTTCTCTCTCTAAATATCTCTTCTAAATCTTGTGTTATGGATTAAATGGGAACAACATTTGGTATTAGAGCCTATAGTGGATAGGTGATTGAAGATTCGTGTGTGGTGTTCTTGAATTTTCGTGGCCTTTTTGATCTTCATCTCACGTCCAAAACTTCTTTTTTGTGTTTTTTATAGTCTTTTCTTGATACAAATCATCTACATACTAGTATTGGTGATTTGGGTATCTTGGTTTTGGCTAAAACACAAATCTTTTGGATCAAAAGTTGCGAAATTTCTTCTTGTTCTTCATTCCGAAATTCTAGCAGAAACTTCCATCGGAAAGTACAAATTGTACTTGGGCTTCCATCGCAATAACCTTACCATCGGAAAGGGTTTGGTTCTACATTGCGATCGTGGGTTTTTATTACTTATTCCGATCTGGACATTCCGATCGTACTTTGCGATCTGGATTCCGACGGGTATAAGGAAGTATTTTAAGTCGTTACTCTGCTTGAATTTTGACAGCCACATTGCGATCTGGACATTCCGATAGGCTTTGCGATCTGAGTATTCCGATAGGCTTTGCGATCTGAGTATTCCGATAGGCTTTGCGATCTGAGTATTCCGACAGGCTTTCCGATCTGGACATTACGATCTGGACATTGCGATCTGAGCATTCCGATTGAGCATTCCGATTGAGCATTCCGATCTGGACATTCCGATAAGTATTCCGATGGACATTTCGATGGATATTTTGTTTGAGTAATTTTTAGACTTAGCCACTATCTAGACTAGTTTCGGAACGTAGTTTACACGAAGAATAAAAAAAAAAAAAAAAAAAAGAGTTAAAATTTTTAGGTCAGGTAAAATTGAATTTTTTCCCTACTAGTTTTTGGCTATTTCTAACTCAAATTCAAAATTTGGCGATACAAAATTTTTCGGCTTACCGTTTTGTCAGACTGAGAAATTTATTGTCGGGCTGAGAAAAGAATTTTTGAATTTTTCGGAATTTCAATTTTAACCACACATCATCACAACAAATCCACTAAGATCTGCAATTCATCCACAAGTATTCACCATGTCTTTGGAACAAGGTGGCAACGGTAACCCACCTGTGCTCACTGCCGGTTGCTACGTTCAATGGAGATCTCGTTTTCTCAGATTTCTCGATGGAAAAGAAAACCGAACTGCTCTTCGTCACTGCCTTGAGAACCCACCTCCAGTTTTTGAATTCAAACCAATTACAACACAGGCAGAGGATGGTACTTCATCAACTATACGAGCTATGGAGGATTTTGACACATGTTCTGCTGAGAAAAAGAAACTCCTCCAAGCTGAAACTGATGCTGTAAATTTCATACTCACTGGAATTGATAACGATATCTATTCCACAGTTGATGCATGTCCTAATGCTATGGAAATGTGGAATGCAATTCATCGATTGAAGCAAGGTGAGTCAATCAATGTTCAAGATCTCGAGACTAATCTACTTTGGGAGTTTGGAAAATTCACATCTGAAGATGGTGAATCCATTGACTCATATTACTCGAGATTCTACAAAATGATGAATGAGCTTGTAAGAAATCAGTGCACCATCTCCAATCATCATGCCAATGTTCAGTTTCTACTTCAACTCAAACCGGAATGGCAAAGGTTTGTGACTTTGGTCAAACAAAGGGAGGATATCAAGACTATATCTTACCACAAACTTTATGATATCTTGAAACAACATCAGAATGAAGTGAATGAACTAAGGGCTGAAAAGGCAGAACGGTCTGCTAATTCTATTGCTTTTGTGGCTGCTACTTCAACAAAACCCGTTCCTCGTCAACAACCACCTAATCATTCCTCGAAGTCATCAAGCTCATCCACCAAACCTCTAGCTGCTGCTAAACACAAAGCAAAAGCAATTGTCCCCACTCCACCTCCAAAATATGACACCGAGTCAGATGGAGACAGTGATGATGAACAAACTTCAAGGGACAAGAAGATTGAAGAACTCATGTCTTTACTCACCACAACTTATAAGAAGATCTACAAACCTACCAACAACAACCTCAGATCATCATCCAATGCTAGATATAAGGAAGTTGATCATGCACCTCGGTATGATCGTGATGCTAGGTATGATAATCAGAGGATGCTGAATCAAGTTGGGGCTAGAGATACTGTAGGCACTCCGGTGGTGCAAAAGACTGGGATTCAATGCTTCAACTGCAAGGGATTTGGGCACATGGCTAGGGAATGTAAGAAGCCAAAACGGGTTAAGGATTCGGGATATCACAAGGAAAAGATGTTGCTGTGCAAGAAAGAAGAAGCAGGAATTCCACTCACAGCAGATGAAGTTGACTGGCGTGATGACACTGATGATGAAGCCGATGATCAAGAGTTAGAGGCACATTATGTGTACATGGCAAAGATTCAAGAAGTGATCCCAGAGACTGATGATACTTCTGGACCCATCTATGATTCTGAGCCACTTGAAAAGGTACCATCACATGATAACTATAATGTGTTTGCTAATGAACGACGGCATCCTGAGCAACCCGAAAGCATCAATGACACATATGTAATGGACACGGAGGATAGCAATATCTCTACGGATTCACAGCATATGTGTAATGATGACGGAAAAGCTGTTCAGGATACTGACTCGGATGAGGACCGTGATTTGCTTGCGTCTATTATTAATTCTTTAAAACGTGAAATTGATGAAAACAAAGAAGCTAATAAACGTTTAAAGCAAGCAAACACATCCTTAGCCGAGGAGATAGACAGGCTTAAAGAGTGTGATTATGTAAAAGAAGCTGATCGACGGGTTGCAATAGCTAATGGTTTGGTATATGAACGTAAGGTGCTCAACGAACAATATTGTTCTGAAGTAACACACGAAATTCATATGTCAAAACAGAAGATATCGGAACTTGAAGAACAACTGCTGTTACATAAACTCCAAATTACTGAATTAGAGTCGGTTAACAAAGAACAAACTAAGCTTTATAAAACTCGTGAAGAAAAGGATATTGAAAAAATTCTTGCTTTGGAAAAGAGAGTCGACATGTTAAACAACATTGTTTACAAAACGGGTCAGTCTATTCAAACTATGAATATGCTCAATAGAAATATGAAAACGAGTTTTGTCAAGCCTGAATATCTCAAGAAAGCTCAAAGTACCAAGCCTGCTCTTTATGATATCGGTTGTTATGTTGATAATCTTGCTCTTATGCTTTCCCCTGACTGCGACGAAATCATTCGTCAACAAGAAGAAAGTCGATCAAACTTAAGTGATTTAATAAACCTTTCTGATTCTAACAATCATATTAAGTTTGTCCCTCAAAAAGAACTTTCAAAAGAACAAAAGATGTATAATAGTGTTCCACCACCAAGTGATGAACCACAAAAGAAAGTTTCTTTAAAAAGGAGTTTCAAAAAGCAATCAATTTTGTTAGAAAAGCGAATTTTGGATGAAAAACGTAAATGGGATGAGAAAAGCAAAAGTGTTCAGCAATTTGAGTTTATAAAACAAGGGGTTTTAAATTTGTACAAAGGTGTCGTCGACTATGAAAAAGTTTCTAGGGATACCATTTGGAATATTAAACCTAACCCACAAGTAGAAGTCGTCATTCAACAATGCATTGTTCCAACCATTGATGATCTTTCAAAAAATGTGGAAATGTTTTATAATGCTCTCACTGAGGAAATGTTAACTGATTTAAGCTATGTCAAATCTCTTGAAGATGAAGTTGATTTTCTTCAAATTAAATTAAAGACACAAGAACACCAACTTTCTAACGAAATTGATCGACTTTCTAAGGAATATTTTTATGCTGACCATATGAATGCTATACTTGGTGTGTATACCGATCTGGATCAATATTGTCATGTAGCATGTCTAGTGTCAGAATCGGACGCGAAATGTCGCAATCTTGAAGTAGAGCTTTCAAAACAAATTCAGTCATACAACAAACTTTCGAAAAGTTTTTCTCAACTCGAGAAACACTGCATTTCTCTTGAACTTGCTTCACAAAAAGGTGAAAAATCTCATAATCATAAAAAGTGTCAAGAAATGTCAGCTTCTTCGTTTCGTCTACTAAATGAAAAAGATTTCGAAATAAATGATTTGAAAGCTCAGCTAAAAGAAAGGGACATAGCCATAAGTGAGTTACAGAAACTCATTGAGAAAATGAAAGGAAAGTCTATTTTGGGTAAACCATCCGCCATTCGTCAACCGAATGCGGTTAAATGCCCTAAATCATCTATTTTGGGACAATCCCCACAGACTTTGCCCAAGATAGGAAATGATAAGAGCACTAATGTGATAGCACCTGGAATGTATAAGATGAACACTAGGTCCACTCAATCTGGAACAACGCAGTTACCTCAGAATACTAGGAAAACTAATCAACGTGTGTCTTCTTCTACAGGAGTAAATCCCACTACTAGTGTTAGCAGACCACAGCTTAAGAGCACTAGAGTTGAAGATAGAGTCATGCCTAACAATAGTCAAGGGAAGAAGAATGAAGTAGAAGATCACCGTAGGAATTTTAAGTTTTCTAAGAATAAAACGTTTGTAACTGCATGTAATGACAGTTTAAATGCTAAGACCTCGAATGTTGAATTTGTTTGTGTTGAATGTGGCAAATGTGTTCGTACTTTCAATCATGATGCTTGTGCTCTTAATCATAATGGCGTGAATGCTAGAACTAGGAAGCCTATTCTTGTGCCCACTAGTACTAGAGAACCCACAAGAACTTTGAACCAATCCACTGATCAACCACTTAAGAAACTAAGTGCGTTAGACTCCACTACTCTGCGTAAACAAAACAGATTAAGGAAGTTATATGAGAACATGATTAGGACATGTACACGGGGGTATTCGAGATATACACCACCCGGATACAAATGGGTACCTAAGTTAACCACTTTAGTGATTGGGTCTAGGAATATCAGCTTGCCTGTAGACTTTGCATCTAGGCCCACTACTATTTTGGAACCCGTCTCTATCAAGGGATCCCATTTGTCAAATGCTACATTGTCTTCTAATTCTTCTGCAGCTCGTCGAACTCATCCTATTCATAATGGACTCCGGGTGCACAAAGCACATGACGGGCAATCTCAAGCTTCTCATTAACTTCGTGGAGAAGTTTCTGGGTACGGTACGGTTTGGAAATGATCAATTTGCACCGATACTCGGATATGGAGACTTGGTTCAAGGGAATATCACTATAAAACGGGTTTATTACGTCGAGGGACTGAATCACAATTTATTCTCGGTTGGTCAATTTTGTGATGCGGATTTGGAAGTGGCTTTTCGGAAATCTACTTGCTATGTTAGAGACTACGATGGGAATGACCTTCTTACAGGTTCTCGTGGTTCTGATCTCTACACTGTAACTCTTCAAGACACATCTTCAACAAATCCAATTTGCTTAATGGCTAAAGCGTCATCATCTCAAGCATGGTTATGGCATCAACAATTGTCACATCTCAACTTTGACACCATCAACCTACTTTCGAAGAATGATATTGTGACCGGTCTTCCTAAGTTAAAATTCGTCAAAGACCATCTTTGTTCTTCTTGTGAGTTGGGGAAAGCAAAATGAAAGTCTTTCAAATCAAAGACTACCCCAAGCTCAAAAGGACGATTGGAACTTCTACACATGGATTTATGTGGTCCCATGCGTGTAGAGAGTATCAACGGGAAAAAGTATATTCTCGTGATTGTTGATGATTACTCTAGATACACATGGACTTTCTTCTTAAGGTCCAAAGATGAAACACCAGAGGTTCTCAAAAACTTTCTCAAGATGATACAACGCAATCTTCAAGCTCAAGTCTTAACCGTAAGAACGGATAGGGGTACTGAATTTTTGAACAAGAACTTGCAATCTTACTTTCAAGAAGAAGGCATCGAACATCAAACGTCTATTGCTCGAACTCCTGAACAAAACGGCGTTGTCGAAAGGCGGAACCGTACTTTGGTTGAGGCTGCTCGAACAATGCTTTCTGCTTCAAAATTACCACTATTCTTCTGGGCTGAAGCAATTGCAACTGCCTGTTATACTCAGAATCGTTCTCTCGTTATCCCTAGACATGAAAAGACACCTTACCACATCATCAATGGCAGGAAACCTACTGTCAAATTCTTTCACGTATTCGGATCTTTATGCTACATTCTTAAAGACGGTGAGAATCTCGACAAGATGAAAGAAAAAGGTGATGCATGTATTTTTGTGGGGTATGCGACATTGTCGAAAGGATATCGGGTCTATAACAAGAGAACAAAGATCATTGTCGAAACAATTCATGTGAACTTTGACGAATTGCCACAAATGGTACTTGATCACAACAGCTCAAGTCCCGCACCTCAATGTCCAGCAATGGCACCTACACAAAACAGTGTACGTCCCGTGTAAGAATGTCAACAAAGTACTCCTACAACAGACTCGACGGATACAACACATATGAATGAGTTGGTTGACTTATATGATCCTATGTTTGATGAATATTACTATGGAAACAATCAAGTTGTGTTAAAGCCTTCCGCTGTCAATACTGCTGATGCACCTGAACAAAATCAACAAGACACAACTGCCTCTACTTCAGCAACCGTTGCTCAAGAGACAATTCCAGTGGATACTCAACAAACTCAAGAAACTGTCATACAACCAACATCACCAACCGTCAATGCTGAAGGAGGAAACAACAATCAAGCAGTCGATGCACAACCCGAAGATGAAGAATTTATCAATCCGTTCGGTACACCGGTACACGAAGTCGGAGAGTCTTCTAGTCAACATGTTGATCCGTCCAACATGCATACATTCTACCAACCATATCCATCCACTCACCATTGGACACGTGATCATCCATTGGAGCAAGTCATTGGAAATCCTTCACAACCGGTTCGAACACGCAGACAACTCGAAACCGATGGCGATGTGTGTATGTATGCACTCACCGTGAGTTCAACTGTACCTACAAACATCAAACAAGCCATGACTGATCATGCGTGGATTGAATCAATGCAAGACGAAATTCATCAGTTTGAACGCCTAAATGTTTGGGAACTTGTTGACCGACCCTATGGAATGTCAATTTTAGATTTCAAATGGATCTGGAAAAACAAACTGGATGAAGAACAAACCATCATCAAAAACAAATCTCGTCTTGTGGTTAAGGGATACCGTCAACAAGAAGGCATAGACTACGATGAATCATTCGCTCCAGTCGCTCGTTTGGAAGCAGTCAGGATATTCCTTGCTTATGCTGCACATAAGGGCTTCACGGTTTTTCAGATGGACGTCAAAACAGCTTTTCTCAACGGTCATTTGAAGGAAGAAGTGTATGTGAATCAGCCGGAAGGATTCGTCGATCCTCATCATCCTGACAAAGTCTATCGTCTCAAGAAGGCTGTATATGGACTTAAACAAGCTCCAAGGGCATGGTACGAAGAACTTTCTAACTTCTTGGTGTCCAAAGGATTCTCCAAAGGTTCTATTGATCCTACTCTCTTTACTAATAAATATGGGGATGACATAATGCTGGTGCAAGTTTATGTTGATGACATTATTTTTGGTTCTACGAACCCAAAACTTTCAAAACGTTTTGAAAAATTAATGCACAGCAGATTTGAAATGTCAATGATGGGGGAGCTAAAATTCTTTTTAGGCCTCCAGATTCATCAATCCCCACGTGGTATCTTCATTAACCAAGCTAAGTATGGTCAAGAGATACTTAAAAAGCATGGTATGACCTCATGTGCTCGCGTTGGTACACCATTGTCGACCACATCCCTAGACGCTGACTTGTACTCATATCCCGTAGATCAAACGCGATATCGCAGTATGATCGGGTCACTTATGTACCTTACAGCCAGCAGGCCTGATATTCATCATGCCACATGCTATTGTGCACGATATCAAGCCAGACCTACTCAAAAGCACCTCAAAGAGGTTAAACGGATCTTTCGGTACCTTAAGAATACCATTCACATGGGACTCTGGTATCCGAGGGAAACCGGTTTTCATCTAACGGCTTTTTCAGATTCTGATCACGCAGGTTGTCTTGATAGTCGTAAAAGCACTTCTGGTAGCATACAATTTCTAGGGGAAGACAAACTTGTCAGCTGGTCGTCAAAGAAGCAGGATTGCACTTCGCTCTCATCAGCTGAGGCAGAATATGTGGCTCTATCCGCGTGTTGTGCTCAAGTCCTCTGGATGAGAACTCAACTCACGGATTATGGCTTCCACTTTGATAAAATACCTATGTATTGTGACTCAAAGTCGGCCATAGCCATATCTTGCAATCCGGTTCAACACTCCCGCACCAAGCACATCGATGTCAGATATCACTTCATCAAGGAACAAGTGGAACGCGGCATCGTGGAATTATACTTTGTCAGAACTGAGTACCAGCTGGCAGACTTGTTTACAAAAGCTCTATCGAAAGATAGGTTTGCGTATCTCGTTGGCCGTCTTGGTATGAAGTATATGACTCCCGAAGACTTGGAGGTTTTGGCAAATGAAGCTGCTTGATTTTTCTCTCATAATGACTTCTAGGCGCATCACAACTTAGAACTCGGACCTCAACTAAGGAAAGTTTATCTCGGACGATAACTTATCCTTCTCAACGAGAAATTCATATTTCTCGGTCATGAGCTTCTCATAAAAACATTCAAAGTTTTTAAGTTCATGAAAAACGATTTCTAAGTAAATGTCAGCTTAGAACTCGAACTTCAACTTAAGGAAAGTTTATCACGGATGATAACTTATCCTTCACAACGGGAAATTTATTTTTCTCGGTCATGAGCTAGTCACAAAACAATCAAAGTTTTGAGCTCATGAAAAACGGACCCGAAAGGGGAGTGTACGTTTCAGTGCGCTTTCCCTAATCAATAGAAGAGAAGTCTTCTATCCTGATTATTTTAAATCGTTGAACACAATTTTTCAAGAATTTCTCAAAAGGTTTTTCTAAATCTTTCAAAATTGTGTGTTCAACACTCCCTTCCTCATAAGTGGCTTTTATATCTCAAAATTGTCATACGTTATTTTGATCAATTTTTTAGGGGGAGCGTTTTAAAATCAAGCCTTTTAATGTTGTTGGGTACATCTCTAAAATTGTCATATTTTATGTATCCAACACATTCCGAAAATGATATGAAATTGTCAAATGTAATATATTATATCGGAAAAGGCATCTCAACTCCGTACCTCAACATATTTTGTGGTGTCGTTTTTCTAAAATTTTGTCAAATTTTGTCTCAAGACACACATATATTGTTGAGGGGGAGCGACCCGACTGACAATGTTCCATGATTCATGCGTGCACACATGTTTCTCTCCCATCGATTTTTCGGAAAATGTCATATTTTAATCAGTTGGTATCTCTAATATTATATTTTTATATTAGAGATAGGGGGAGAAAATGTGATTAAAATGTAATATATCGCAACATGTGATCTTAAAGACTCAAGTGCAACTCTTTCCTTCACATGCCAAACTATTTCGTATATCGATGCATGTGTGTAGGGGGAGCTTTTCGGAAATGTAAAACTTTCAAGTGTTAAAAGTTTTGATTTTTATCAAACACTTTGAATGGTTTTCAATGTTTTATGGTTACGATCTTTACCCAAAACAACCTACTATCCACGACGGAACGATGGAGTCAAAAGGTGGTTTAGGATAGGAAACTAAGTCCTATGATCCAACCAGAACCGGAGGGATCTACCCAAGGACATTCCATAGCTAGAAATAGTTGTCCTTAGGAAAGATGGAGTGGAATGAAGCTGAATGCGGACCAAGTACTTAAGTTAGCACTGGAACAATCACAACAAGGTGCTAATGATGACGTATTGGTAAGCATTGAAGGAGTTGAATATTCTATGCAACTTAGGCAGAAACCGGGTCAATACATCTATTGAAGACAAGTCATCATGGACCCAGTGATGCAATGCACAACCCTTCCCACCCATTCGAGTTTCTCTCAAAAGAAACTTGTCTCATTGTCACGGAGATCAACACGTATCTATTGACTTTCTCACTCCGAGTCAGTTAATATTGAAATGGTGGCAGTCTGCTCCAGCCTCCGATAACCAAAATGCACTTATTGAGTCTAGAGCCAATCGAGATCTATCTATCATCTCATTAGGACACAATCGAGTCCTACGCATTATCCTTGTGATATTGCCAGAACATCTGAGTGATACGATTCACAATGAAGATGGAAATCCTGCTTGAGCCAGCATCAAACAAGCTCATGGTAGGTAACTTGTGCGATTCTACACGAATCAAACTTGTGAGAACTGGAAAGCAACTAAGTTTGGATTCTTAATTGATTCAAACTTGATTCCAGGTTTCTTCGCAAAATCCATGTGATCTTGCCAGAACATTCAGAGTGACACTCATTAGTGTTCACAGTGACGAATGGAAATCCTTCCAGTGTCAACATCAAACAGCACTGCGGTAGGTAACTCGCAAGATTCTCTATGAATCAAGCTTGTGACAAACTGGAAAGCAACAATGGTGCGATTCGTTTAGAATCAAACTTGTTCCAGGAAATCTGAATTGACGACTCTAATCAGACGGATAATTTATCCTTATGATTCACTCTTTACGTTCGCAGTCTGCTTTGAGACGGTCGAGTAAAGAGAACTGGCTACTACCGCCGGGAAACCCTGTCAAGGAGGTTCTTAATCGAATCTACCTGATCACAGGTACGGTATTTAATACCGTTTAACGGTCTTCACCGACCGAAGGTAAAACGCTACCGAGTTAGGATGAAATGTTCAAAGCCATTTTATCCGTGTCTATATATGTTGCTGCATATCAAGAAGGTGGCGTAGCTGTGATACCGATGTCGATTCAGAAGTCACAAGAGCACAAGATGGCGATACTCAAGATACCTAAGAATGTAAGAATGTAATAGGTCATCTTAGTCACAAGGAGTACAGATGAAGATCTCAAGCACTCAAAGTCAAATGACAAAGGCTCAAGATAAAGATCACAAAAGCATGAAGGAACAAAGCTGTTACAAACAAGATCAAGACCAAGATACAAGACCAAAGCAGGAAGATCTCCTCTACAAGAATGTATTCACTCAATCATCTTATGCTTTTTAAGCTTTTTAAGATGACCGATACATTGGGGGAGATTGTTAGCCCTATATTTTATATAGTCGAACAAGAATGTAATAGGTCATCTTAGTCGTTAAAAGGTCTTGTATTGTAATAGGTTAGTCGGGAAAACCGGGCTTGGACCTTAAGCTAATATTGTATAAGTTAGGGGCGTAAGCCCAAAACAAAGCCAAACCCGGCCCAAGATGAAGCCCACAAAGGCCTTAGGGCCGTGGGGTATATAACCCTCTTTCACATGTGAAAGAGGGTGTTGGTTCATTTTACTTTTCTCTCTCTAGTAAACATAAACCTTCCAAATCTCTCTTGTTTCTCTCTCTACTTTTCTTCTCTTTCTCTCTCTAAATATCTCTTCTAAATCTTGTGTTATGGATTAAATGGGAACAACATAAAGGTTGGTACAGGACTGGCCATACTTAGTCTCATGTGCTTTTCTTTCAGATTTTGTTTTGTGAACCTACCCATAGGACTTAACACTTGTTCATGTCAGATTTTGCTTTGTGAACCGACCCATAGGCGTGCACACTTGTTCATGTCAGATTTTTTTGTGGACCGACCAATAGGCATTCACCCTTGCTCATGACTGATTTCGTCGACTATGTCTTCATAATCATTACACGTATCTTATATGCTTATTCCATGTTTCTTCATGTTGATTATGTTTTCATGTGTCATCATGTTAAATCATTTCATGCTCTTCCATGTTGAGCATGCTTTCACGTCATCCAGTTATGAACTTCTTTAATCATGCTCTCATGATAGTCATTTTGGGATTTCAGCAATTATGCTTCATGTAAATCAGTGATGAAATTTCGTTGAATCATGTCTTCGTGCTTCCTTATACAACTGGAATTATACATGTTTGGATATAATCAGGCTACCATGTTGTTTTCTTCAGTTGGTCCATGAACCGCTTAAACATTTTCCTTCTTTGATCATGTTAGATGGTCGACACCAATACCGATCATCTCATGTGTACTCCAAGTACAGTATTTCATGTGTACTCCATGTATAGTATCTCAGGTGTACTCCATGTATAGTATTCCATGTGTACTTCATGTACAGTATTCCAGGTGTACTCCATGTACCTTACTCCATGAGTATTGTTAATCGATCCTCAATCATCTCAGGCGTTTTCCACTTGTCGATATTATACCAGATGCTGATACTGCTCATAAGTTGGAGATTTTACAAGATACTGATGTTGCTCATACTTCGAAGACTTTACAAGATGCTGATGCTACTCATACCTTGGAGATTCCACAAGATGCTGATGTTGTTCATAATATGAAGATTAAGGACAAAGACTATAGATTTGAAAATTCAGACAAGAATATATTCCACCCATCATATGCTACCATCCCATTCCATGCCCTTACCTCCTCAGTTAAATGCCACACATCACTCAGCTGTTTCTTCAGCCAGAAGAGTGGGAACCGGTACCTAGCCGGTCACTTAGCAGAATAGTTACATGAATCACGGTCATGATAATGACTGTCATGAAACTCACAGACAAGACGACATTGACTGCTATCAGGACAGTAACGAACCGATCAACCAATTCCGATATTGTGATCAAAACTTTAACCTTATTCATCTTCATATCTGGAGAGACATGTGTTGGAAATTCGTTTTTACGTATTTAGGAAGATTCGGTCACTCCGACAATATATTAAGTAGTAGCTCGTAGTCTAGATATCTTTATATATATCTAACAAGGAAAAGCCCGGTCCATGCTTGTATGGCCGACCCAATTGTAAGCCCAAGCCCATCTTATGGGCTTGGTATATAAACCCTCTCCTTAGATGGAGAGGGTGGTTGGTTCACATAACTTTACACATAGTAAAAGTGTGTTTTCGTACTTTCTCTCTCGAAGTGTGTGTGTGTTCTTACCATATTTCTATCTCTTTCTCTCTCTAAACATAAGCATAGATTTACAATATCTTACAAATGGTATCAAGAGGCATAGGATGATTGTTTGGTTTATGTGTTTGTGTTCTTGATTCATACGCCTTTGTTTGATCCAAAATCATACGTACCAATATTTTTTTGTGTTTTATGGTTTAATCTTGATATAATTCATCTACTTACTTGTTGTAGTGATTTGGTATTGTTACTTTGGTTAAAAACACAAAATTTTGGGTGTTTGATTCATTTTTAGGCTTAGAATCTCGAATTTGTTGTGTTTAGTACTATCCGAGAAAAGTGGTAAGTTTGATCATAGTACGATCTGTGTATTGTGATCGCATAAACCTGGGGTTTCTACTTGCGATCCAATATCACGATCACAGGCCACGATCACAGGCCACGATCACTCATTGCTATCACAGGCCATGATCACTCGTTGCGATCACTGGCCACGATCACTCGTTGCGATCATAGAGTGTGATCACCAGTACGATCACTAGTACGATCAAGCAGTACGATCAACCGTTACGATCACCAGTACGATCTCTAGTACGATCATAGAGTGCGATCACCGGTACGATCACTAGTACGATCAAGGAGTGCGATCACAGGCTACGATCACTCGCTATGATCACTCGTTGTGATCACTGGCTACGATCACTCGTTGCGATCACTGGCTACGATCACTCGTTGCGATCACTAGTTACGATCACTCGTTGCAATCACTGGCTACGATAACTGGCTACGATCACTCGTTACGATCACTGGCTACGATCAATGACTACGATCATAGGGTACGATCAACGAGTGCGATCCGAGTACGATCACTAGTACGATCTAAGGTTACGATCTCTACTGCAATCAACATTATTTCTCGGCTTTAACACACAACAACAAATAAATTTACATTCTCTCATTGTTCGATCAACATTTTGTAAATCTTCACATCAAACTTCAATGGAATCGTTGAATTCGACATCTCAAGAGGGGGAATTGCATCTAATGCAGAACACAGCTAGAGAAAGTGGTATAATGTTATTTCGACTACTTCAGTCTCATCTTGTAACCCTTTCATGGCTTCAAGGAGGAAGTGCATTGTGACACTCTTTGGTTAAGATCGTTATACATTCATCGACTCAATATTCCTCAACTTGAACCAACTAGCTGAGCAAATTCACAAAGAAGAATTTAATCACTCTGCATCAATATATGCATGTAAGCTCTAGTGACACAACTTACGCACTTCTTCCAATTCAACATTGTTAAGTATGAAAATTCAGGAATATGTCAGTCATTTCTTCAATACACACATATGGAGGTCCAAGAGTTCCGTGGTACACTGTTGAAATTCATGACATCGGTCTCGTCTTTGATTTATGAAAGATCCCGACTTCAGCAAGCGTATGATAGTGGAGTGCAAGATTCTACTATGCAGATACAAGAGGAGAATGGTCATACGGTTGAAAAATTGGAGGTTAATAAAGATTGTAGTTGCATTGAATCACATCATGATACCGGTAGCACGTCAGGGACTGTTACAGACATCTCTTATGATGACAACATATCCGTTTATGACGAAGAACCTACAGATACGGTACAATCGAGTGTTGCATATGATGTTTATGCCGAGGAAATACCGCATGTTGAGCATTCTGAAAATGATGTAAGTAATCATGATAAATGATGTATGACTGCTTCTTCTAAGATTGAAGAGCTCGAAACGATCGCAGCTCAACAATCAAAAGATCTTGAGGATGCCAAAATTGAATTTTCGAAGAAAACGGATAAATTTGAAAAGTATTTTGAAAAACTTGAAAATTCAAACGTTGTTCTTGAACGAAAATTAAATCAAAAAATTCAAGATTCTAAAGCTGAAAAAGATAATTTTGTGAAACAAATTACTTTGATAGAATCTAAGTTGGCATCCCAAGACATCTTACAAAAAGAAAATGAGACCTTAAAACAGTGTTGTAATGAGTTTTATAATACTATCATAATTATAAGGTCTAAAACTCTAGAGTCAACGACCTTGTTAACTACTGAAAATGCTGAATTAAAGGCTCAGGTTCAGAAAAAGGTTGTTGCTATAGCTGCTCTAAAAAACGAGCTAAGAAAAATTAAGGGCACTAGTGTGGACACTAAGCTTGAAAAACCATCAATCTTGGGGAAACGGCCTAAAAACCAGTCCGTTCGACAACCGACTGCATTTAGATCCGAGCGACCAAAATCCTCGAGACCGCGGTTTACCTCCAAAGTTGATATGGTTCACAGTTCTAGACCAGTCACTCCACTATCTAGGCCTAATGTGATAAAACCAGCCTATGCAAAACCTACAAACAAGACTGCTACTAGTGATTCTAGGTATAGTTATAAGAATATGCCACAACATAGGTTGAATAGCATGCCTACAGGAAGGTTGTTTCCCTCTTGCACTACCAAGGTTGACTGTGAACCACCACATGGTTCTAAAATAGATATCGCTAACCCTTATCATAGCATACAAACTCCTAATGAGAATGCAGGTACCAAAGTCTACGTTCAACAAGAACACAACGGTCCAATCTTTTACAACTAAGGACACTCTCAGAGTTTGGTTGCCGAAGAAGGTGATATCTAAGAAACAAGTGTCTCAGGGGACTCGCAGTTAAGCTGTAGAAGGCTCACAGTCAAATCACAGTCTGTGACCCGATCATCAATAAAGGAAAGTTTATCGCCGATGATAAACTTATTCTGACAACGAGAAATTAATATTTCTCGGGCATGAGCTTATTTTAAAAACATTCGAAGTTTTTAAGCTTATGCGCTATGACTTACATTTGAATATGAGACTGTAACTCATTCTTCAGTTAAAAGGAAAAGTTTATCGCCGATGGTAACTTATCCTTAACAACGGGAAGTTTACAACTTCTCGGACTTGAGCTCGTTTTGTAAGATATTCAACATCTTAAGCTCAAGTAATTGGTTTTCAAAACATTGAACACAATTTTTCGAGAATTTCTCAAAAGGTATTTCTAAATCTTTCAAAATTGTGTGTCTTCTGGAATCGATAATATTTACGATACTAGAAATGTCATTCAATAATGACACGGGGTTGTAAATAAAGTTCGAGCATAAGTTCAAATGTTTAAAAAAATGCTCCATATGGCTTGTAGTTATTTCAGACTACAACCCGCTTTTCATATTAAAGTCAAGTATTTCTTATGAAAGCTTTGTCTCTTAAAGGGAATTAATTTTCTCGGGCAAGGTTTACTTTAAAACCTTGTAAGGGATCAAGTTTACTTAGTAACTTGGTCTAACACAAATCTATGTACGATTCAGTGCATTTATTTGTTAAAACAAGAGAAGTCTTGTTATTATGAAGCTATCATCTCTATAACCATAGCTATCTACAATTGGTATCTACATACTCGACGATGCGACTACTCAAACGACGACTATAGCTCTTTTAATAGAACACGGGTCAACAATTAAGGGGGAGCAATTGTCAAGCATTCAGACTCTTCGATGCCGAACGTGCCAAGTTCACAAATTGGTGTCAAAACAACAATACCAATTGTACATGTGGTGTCAAGATATGACTTCAGACGTGACGAGGCGACCAACATTCGTGAACAAGAACCATTTGATCTTATCATATGCTGTTCTCATCAATCAGGTCCAACCTTGTCAATTCATTCTAATATGGTGAATATGTGATCATGTAACAAATCGGTATCATTTCTCACAAATTGGTCTCATGAAGATTAAAAGGACTTGCATTTTTCTTCCCAACATCTTTGTTAAATCTTCATTAAGTTAATTGATATTAAAAACATCGATTGGGTTAATATTTTTAATATGAGAGAGAAAATGTGATTTAATATGGGAAATTATCACAAATGGTTTGACTTAACATGATGGCTCATCCCGACATGTGCGAAATGTTTTCGAATATCGTAGCATATGTTAAGGGGGAGCAAAATGGATTTGCTATACCAAAATGGATTTTCATGGTGACATATACTTACCCTAAACCCATTTATCTCACGACGATGAAGATTGTGGTGACATAAGGATGGTAAGATAGGTTAAGTCCAATGATTCTTCTAAAAACCGGAGGAATCTTCCCAAGGACATTCCATAGCTAGAAATAGTAGTCCTTAGGAAAGATGGATAAAAATTGTGAACGTAGCTGAATCCCGACCAAGTACTTAAGTTAGCACTGGAACAATCACAACAAGGTGCTAGTTATGACATATTGGTAAGCATTGAAGGGGTTGAAGAATGAAAAAGAATTGTAAAGATAAAGGTTCTAAAGAAAGAAGCCCTCCTTACAACCTTAGGCAGAAACCGGGTCAACACATATGCTATTGAGATCATTTTAATGATGCTAGACATTGAAGATAGACATCATGGACCCAGTGATGCATTGCACAACCCATCCCTGCTAACTCAGATATCTCTTAAAAGGTATTTGTTTTATTCACACGGAGACAACACATTATCTATTGATTTATTCACTCCAAATAAATTGGTATTGAAATGGTGGCACTCCTCTCTAGCCTTCGATCACAAAAATCCAAAATGCACGATCGAGTCTAGAGCCATTTGAGATCATCAAATATCTCATTAGGACACATTTCCAAATTTCCTTGCTTCTTCACACTGTGAAAAGTAAGAAAGATATTAAGAGTCCTACGCAAAATCTTCATGATCTTGCCTGAACATCCGAGTAATACGAAAGTATTTACAATGAAGATGGAAATCCTTCTTGAGCGAACATTCAAAATCTCATGGTAGGTGAATTTTGTGATTCTTTATGAATCAAACTTGTGATAACTGGAAAGCAACAGTTGTTTAATTCTTAATTGAATTTAAACACGTTCCAGGCCTCTACGCAATATCTAAGTGATCTTGCCAGAACACTCAGAGTGACACTCTATAGTGTTCACAGTGATGAGTGGAAATCCTTCTAGTGTTAACAACAAACAACACTTGGTAGGTAACTTGCAAGATTCTGTATGAATCAAGCTCGTGACAACTAGAAAGCAACGATGGTGCGATTCTTTATTGAATCAAACTTGTTCCAGGAATCGAATTTGACGGCTTCAATCATGCGAATAATTTTATCCAAATGATTCACTCTTTACGTTCGCGGTCAGCTTTGGACGGTCGAGTAAAGAGAACGGGTTTACCCGCGAAATCTTGTCAAGGAGATTTTTAATTAAATCTACCTGCCACAAGTACGATATTTTATATCGTCCAACGGTCTTCACCGACCGGAGGTAAAATGCTACCGAATTAGAATGAAATGTTCAAATCCATTTCGTTCGTGTCTACTTATGTTGCGGCATTTAAAGACGGCGGCGTTACGGAATCCGAGAAGAAGTCGTCCCCGCATGCTTATACTTTATGCACTTAATACTTCATCTAATTCAAGAAAGCCTAAAAGTCAAAGTCTTCCGCTATATCGAACTATAAAGCTTTCAAGAATTACGAAGGTATAAGTATGTGGGACATGAAGTCACGAAGAGGCGAATATCACAAGTGATGGATGCACAAGATCAAGGCAAGAGATTAATACTAAAGATTGATATCAAAGATGACATCAACATGTTCACCAGAAAAGAAAATGAAAAGAAAGACGAAGACTACGAGCTCAAGGCAAGCATAGTATGCTAGGTTTCTTTTAACTTGGGTAACGCCCTTGTTTGGAGTGACCTCCCTTAGGGGGAGATTGTTGGAAATACGTTTTTACGTATTTAGGAAGATTCGGTCACTCAGACAATATATTAAGTAGTTGCTCGTAGTCTAGATATCTTTATATATATCTAACAAGGAAAAGCCCGGTCCATGCTTGTATGGCCGGCCAAATTGTAAGCCCAAGCCCATCTTATGGGCTTGGTATATAAACCCTCTCCTTAGATGGAGAGGGTGTTGGTTCACATAACTTTACACATAGTAAAAGTGTGTTTTCATACTTTCTCTCTAAAAGTGTGTGTATGTTCTTGCCATATTTCTATCTCTTTCTCTCTCTAAACATAAGTAAGATTTACGATATTTTACAACGTCAAGACACCAGTCAAGACACATGTCATACGAAATTTTCAAGGCATGAGTCAAGACTCGTAACTCATGTATATCTTTTAAATCAGGCCCTCGGTAATTCAGGGTACTCTCCAAGAGAGTATACCCATTCTGTTGTGTCACATATGGAGCAGGCCATTAAAATTTTAGGTACCATCACCGGCGTATGGTTCATAATTGAGCACGCAGTATTAGCTATGTGTGGAAACAACAAAAAACGTTCAGTGAGGTCTGCCATGATTACATCGCGTATTCATATGTCAGCTTTTGTTTTAGATCATGTATTACCTACCTCCCAGCCCAGAAAAGACTCCGTTATCACCCATGCATATAAAGGTCTTCCTTCCAGCTGACGACAAGATCCATCTTACTAACTCCTGAATAGATTCATTAGTTTTAGTGCTAGAAAAATCAGTACAATTGTTTCTGCTTTACAAGCGCGTGACTTATTATCCTATAACTGCGAAGACATTCTAGTCATCATTCATGATGCGACTTCTAAAGTTCCTTAAATCTACAACCAGCCGATTATTCCAGAGTTTCCAGATGTATTTCCAGAAGGGTTTCCAGAAATCTCTTCCTAACCATAAGATGGAGTTTAGCATCGAACTGGTTCTAAGAGCAGAATCTGTCTCCAATAATCCTTATCACAGGGTTTTAATAACTGAGATTTTACTCGTTTGAAAATTCGTTCTCGGTATCTTCTCGAATTGATTTCCGGTTAAATGTGTGACTCAGTTGTTTTTAGTTAAGAAAAAGGGAAGTTGATTATCTAAAACTAATTAAAAAGTAAATGCGAAAAGTATTTAAAAATAAACTAAAGATAAGTACAAATAATAAAAGTAAAACAAGGTGAATATTAAAAACTAAAAGTTAAAACGATATTAAAACGAATAATAAAACATATAATAAAACGAAATTCAAAGCGAAACAATTAATAAAAATAAAGCTAAAAGACGAAATTAACTATCGACTTGAAAATAAAGTTTACTAAATGAAAAAGGAGAGAATAAAACTAAAATGGTACTTTAAAACTAAACGAGGCAAAACCTAAAGCGGGTACTAAATTAGAGATAAAACTTGAACTTTAAGAAAAAATATTAATTTTAAAATTAGACGAAAAAAATTAACTAAAAATATGTAACTTTCAGAAATTAAATCGGAACAACTTTCAGATTAAACTTAACGATTACGGAACAAAAACAATAAATAAACAAGCTAGCAGGCAGCTAGCTCAAGCTAGCAACCTGCTAGCTCAAATTGGCGCCAAAGTGTCCCTTTAGTTATCTGTCGCAATGTGTAATGAAACTTTCCATCGGAATATGGTACTAAAAAAGAATTCCATCGTAATATATTTTTTTTTTGTCGCAATGTTTTATTTTATTGTTTTTTTATTTATTATATTTATTTATTTTTTCTTTATTATTCTTTTAACTATCGGAATGTCTAAAAAATAAAAATTGTGGGAATAACTAAAGTACTAAAATCCATCCGAATGTGGCTGTCAAAATTTGGGCAGCACTTCGTCACAATATACCTTAAACTCCGTCGGAATATGCGATCGCAATAAGCGATCGCAATCCAGATCGGAATAAGGGGGAATGACACCCGATCGCAAAGTAAAACCACAAAGGGTTATTGCGATCTAACACTTAATACCGTCGGAATATACAAAACCCCAAGATTGCGATGAAGTGCAAAACCAATCCGAAAATGGTGAAAAGCTGAAATTTCAATACGACTAACAATAAGCACACTAAATCGAAACTTGAACAACTTAATAAACATAAATTTGAAAGCTTTTAAAAGACGAAATTCGTAAACTTTATAAAAACACAAAATAAGCAAACAAAATAAGCAAACTTTAAAAATATAAAAACTTTTAAGAAAACTTAAAACAAATAAGCTAGACACAAAATAAGCCAATAAGTATGTCACGCTCAAAGCTTAATTCGTAGGAAACTTAGATTAACCAAAAGATAACCTTTTTAACAAATCAAACATAAAGCTTAAACAAGACGTGTAAAGAAATTCGGGTTAAGAACAAGTGAAAAGCTAAGAAAGGTAGAATAAGATTAAGATTAAAACAAGAATTTAAGCTATCAAAAGTAAAGATTTGATTAAAATCAACAAGAAAGGAAGATGAAAGATTGGGATCCTAGTGAGAGAAACTGTCACTTTCTCTCTCTAGAATCACCTACAAAATGTAAAGGAAAAGTAAACTAACTAAAACTAACCAACCCTCCTAAATGAGTTTAGGAGGGTATTTATAGGAAATGGGGAGGTGCATGTGTTGCCTCTTCTTTCTTTCTTTCTTCACGTCTTCTCGTCTTTTAAGTTCTTCGACTTTATCGACTTTGTCTCGGGATTAATTAAACTCGTCTTATAATTTGTTTATTTATTAGACTCGAGTTCTTCGGCTTTTTTTTATTAAACTTCCGTCTTTGACTTTTTCTTCGATAAATCTTCGAATTGGTCTTGGACTTTCGTTCTTTCTCCACTCTTGATCTTTCGACTTCGTCTTTTGTCGTTTTCTTCTATAAAAGCCCGTGAAAGACCGTGTTTTCTTTCCTTTTCACATTTTTGACCCTGAAACACATTAAAAACACAAACCACACATAATTCCGCCATTTACGACATAAAATATACGTTTAGGTCCAGTTTTAATGTAATTAAGTGGTAGAAAAGATGGGTGTTTTCACACCTATCAAATCCCCTACACTTAACCATTGCAATGCCCTCATGCAATGCTTAGCAATAAAGCAAGGTTTACACTTTCCATCATAATCAACCTACCTTGGCCTTTATTAAACAACTAAGGAAAATCAAAAAGATAGAAAATAACAAGATGCAGCAAGGAAGAAACTTGTAAAGAAATCTAAGACTTACATTAGGGCTTGTATGTCATGAATGTTCATCACCCTCAAGTTTCACGTTCCCCATGCCAAGCTTAAAAACAAGATCATTGTTAGTACAAGTTAGCATAACAAACATTTACTCATGCGGTTCAATTAATCACTCAAACTCCCTTATTCCTATGAGTATCTCTTATATTTTATTGATGTCTTGAATGATCACGAGGATGCATTGTTGACTTATTTCGATAATTTATTTAGGCTGAAAGCAAAGTAGGACGATTTGATCAATAGTTAGCTAAAGGACAAAATCTCTTAAAACTGCTTCTCGGGATATCAAAAAGTTCATATCTTGGCATAACTTGGTTCACGATTTGAGACCTTTCTCGGGCCGATATTTGGCATGTACTTCATACTTCATATCTTCGAGAGACGTTTTTGAGATAATGGTCTTCTCTTCGTTATAGAGTTTCTTCACTTGGAGACTTTTGAGGAGTACTCCAGCTTTGTTGACCACGACTTCATGATTATTCTTCGATCTCTAATTGGGATTTTGAGATACAACGATCCGCCTCCTTTTCGGACTTGGATCTATTTATCCTCATACCTTGTTAGGGTCTTTTCAGATAGACTTCTCCATGATCTTTATGGGAGTTGATTGCTTTTCGTCGTGAGTCTTGATCCTTCATATTGATTTTGGGAATAATGCTTTTCACATCACTTTGGATCTTCAGCAATAAAATGGAATCCTCATGCCTTGTTAGGGCCTTTTCGGACTCGCCAATCTTCGCGCCCCGCTTCATAAGTTATGCCTTGGCTATGAACTCTTATCATTACCGAGCAACTTTTAAACGATCTTGGGCTAGAAGCTAAGTAACCTTTCAAATCGTACGACCTTACTTATTGCAGATAATTTATTAGCAAGTGATGGGAGAAAAAGATCATAATTAACTCACATAAGTTAATGAGAGAATACCAAACTTGTAACCAACTCTATCATTTCTCGTTCTCCACAATTTAAAATCTCAAGAAATGAGAGTCGTGGATGCTTAGCCTAATAAACCAATTAAGGTCTACATGGTTAAGGATACTAGCTAGAGTGAACTTGGATAAGTAAACTCGGGTTGAGTCAAAAAATTCACAACGGGCCTAATATATCTAAGATATCTAAACTTGCTAAAACCATTTTATTAAAATGCTAGAAAGTAACAAAAAATAAAGGAGACTACAACTAGGCCAAAATAGATTAAAAATTTTGAAAAATGTCGAAAAATTGATTTTCCGGTTAAAATGAGGGCAAATACAAGGGAAAGACCACTTAACTTCGATAGAAGTCCCCCCTACACTTAATATAAACATTGTCCTCAATGTTTAAGCATGTGTGAGTAAACTCCCCTACACTTAGGACATTGTGCACTTTGTTTAAATCTCGTTAAGGAATAGACAACTAAAGAGATTCCTATTTTAATATTGAGAAATATAAAATAGTGAATCGAAAAGAGTTTAAGATAGAACCGGGAATAAGGGAACACGAAATCACGGTTCGTCAAAAGTCATCAAGAGTGTGTCTTTGAAGCTCTAATCCCTGCATATGATAAGAAAGAGAACAAGAAACACCAACGGGGCTCCCCCTACACTTATGTTGAAATTAGATAGATAATTGGGTTGCCTCCCAAGAAGCGCTTGTTTTTGTTAACCGAGTCACGAGCCTGACTCGTCCCCGAATTAAATGGTCCATGGGGAAGCCTCGAATGTGATACCGGGATCAAAGACCTTGTCCTCGTTCCCGGAAGACATCAACAAAGGAGAGGCGGGGGGATAAGTCTTGAAAGGAAGAAAGGTCCTTTCAACATACGTATAGTATGTGAATTCAAGATTCACGGGAGGTGGGTTGGGTAAAGTAAGCACATTGTCCTCCCCCGAAGACAATAGATGCTGAGAAAACGGCAAAGCCGTATTGTTATCAATCATAGCATAATCAATGTCACCTCCCGGGTCAAAGCACTCATCCTCCGTGATAGTGGCTAAAGGGGAGGATGAAAGGTGCTCGGGAGGGGAACTTGGGACAATATTTTCCTGCAGCAAATTATTAAAAATAATGTCCCCCTCCATATCATCGTCATCATTACCTGGTGGTATGGAGTGAATGTCAATTTCTTCCAGCAATGGGTCATTATCTTCAACGGGGGGAATAGATGGAGGCAAAGACTCGGAAAGGGGAGGAGAAGTCAACGCTTCAATTTGAGCAATAAGAAGGTGCACTTTCCGTAATCTATCGCGAAGAAGCACGTCGTCAACCTCATCCACAAGATCAAGTTCATAGGTGAACTTCTCGTAGGCCGAAGAGAATAAATCGTCATCACCCGCATCTCCCGATGGAGATTGAGAAATTTCAAAAGTGAAATTCTCATAGCTTGGAGAAAAATCGTCATTACTAGGATCGACCTCTTTCGTAAGAGCAACGTCGTCCTCAGGCTCCATAGCAGGGAAGTCACGAACCTCATTATCCAATACTTTGTCGAGACCAACATCACCAAGCTCATTCAATGTATCACAATCCGTAGACACGTTTGGGATATGGAGAGGAGGGATGACAACTGCACTAGGACATTGAGCAGTAAGATCATTCCAAGAAATAGTAGGCTCATCGTCATCATCATCATCATAATAATATTGACGCACAGGAGGAGGGGTATAATCATTAAGATTAGATACTTGCTCTTGTTGCTGTCTCTTCTCTTTTTCCCATGCTTCTTTGAACTGAACAAAGGCTTCTTGAATGTCCAAAATAATGGCGTGCCTTTCTTGAGTAGTGAGTTGTTGATCAATATGAATTCCCTGAGAGGATTGATGATTGAGGGTGTGATGTGGGGGCTCAAAATGTTGAAAACCTGAATTATAGCATGGTTGTGGCTCATAGTAGTTCATCTGTTGAGAAGAATTAGAAACCGGGTTTGGTTCATAATAATCCATTGGTGAAGAAAACTGAGGACACGGATTTTGCTCATAATAATTCATTGGTTGACAATAGGAAGTATCGTGAGGACCCCCACAGTTGTTGCAGAACGGTTGAGGAGAAAGACTGGGTGCGTCTTGTGGATAGCTATTATCATAGTCATAATTGTACCTCGGTTCTTGTCCGTGAACAGACGGGTATTGAACCGGGCACGAAACATGCCAATGAGAATCACTTCCACAATAGATGCACGGGGAAAGAGTAGGTGGGTTCAAAAAGGACGAATTAAGTGAGTGGCACAAAGGACAAAATCCTGGTATTAATTGTGTATCTTTGATATCGTTTCCGCACCGCTCACATGTACACCATTGACAAGAGTCGTTCCCGTACAATCGTCGCCCGCACCCGACGCAATTGACATAAAAATCCATAGAGAAAGATATATAAGCAAGAAGAATATTTTTGGTGCAAAACTTTGAAAAAGAAATGCTTTTTATAATTTTTCAAATGTTTTTGGATTTTTTTTTTTGAAAATTTTTGGACACGAAAAATAACGTTCACGAGTGAACGGATCCCAAAAGCCAACGCGTCTCTCACAAAAAACCGTTAATCTTCACGAAAAGAGCCGGCAGCGGCGCCATTTTAATAACTGAGATTTTACTCGTTTGAAAATTCGTTCTCGGTATCTTCTCGAATTGATTTCCGGTTAAATGTGTGACTCAGTTGTTTTTAGTTAAGAAAAAGGGAAGTTGATTATCTAAAACTAATTAAAAAGTAAATGCGAAAAGTATTTAAAAATAAACTAAAGATAAGTACAAATAATAAAAGTAAAACAAGGTGAATATTAAAAACTAAAAGTTAAAACGATATTAAAACGAATAATAAAACATATAATAAAACGAAATTCAAAGCGAAACAATTAATAAAAATAAAGCTAAAAGACGAAATTAACTATCGACTTGAAAATAAAGTTTACTAAATGAAAAAGGAGAGAATAAAACTAAAATGGTACTTTAAAACTAAACGAGGCAAAACCTAAAGCGGGTACTAAATTAGAGATAAAACTTGAACTTTAAGAAAAAATATTAATTTTAAAATTAGACGAAAAAAAATTAACTAAAAATATGTAACTTTCAGAAATTAAATCGGAACAACTTTCAGATTAAACTAAACGATTACGGAACAAAAACAATAAATAAACAAGCTAGCAGGCAGCTAGCTCAAGCTAGCAACCTGCTAGCTCAAATTGGCGCCAAAGTGTCCCTTTAGTTATCTGTCGCAATGTGTAATGAAACTTTCCATCGGAATATGGTACTAAAAAAGAATTCCATCGTAATATATTTTTTTTTTGTCGCAATGTTTTATTTTATTGTTTTTTTATTTATTATATTTATTTATTTTTTCTTTATTATTCTTTTAACTATCGGAATGTCTAAAAAATAAAAATTGTGGGAATAACTAAAGTACTAAAATCCATCCGAATGTGGCTGTCAAAATTTGGGCAGCACTTCGTCGCAATATACCTTAAACTCCGTCGGAATATGCGATCGCAATAAGCGATCGCAATCCAGATCGGAATAAGGGGGAATGACACCCGATCGCAAAGTAAAACCACAAAGGGTTATTGCGATCTAACACTTAATACCGTCGGAATATACAAAACCCCAAGATTGCGATGAAGTGCAAAACCAATCCGAAAATGGTGAAAAGCTGAAATTTCAATAAGACTAACAATAAGCACACTAAATCGAAACTTGAACAACTTAATAAACATAAATTTGAAAGCTTTTAAAAGACGAAATTCGTAAACTTTATAAAAACACAAAATAAGCAAACAAAATAAGCAAACTTTAAAAATATAAAAACTTTTAAGAAAACTTAAAACAAATAAGCTAGACACAAAATAAGCCAATAAGTATGTCACGCTCAAAGCTTAATTCGTAGGAAACTTAGATTAACCAAAAGATAACCTTTTTAACAAATCAAACATAAAGCTTAAACAAGACGTGTAAAGAAATTCGGGTTAAGAACAAGTGAAAAGCTAAGAAAGGTAGAATAAGATTAAGATTAAAACAAGAATTTAAGCTATCAAAAGTAAAGATTTGATTAAAATCAACAAGAAAGGAAGATGAAAGATTGGGATCCTAGTGAGAGAAACTGTCACTTTCTCTCTCTAGAATCACCTACAAAATTTAAAGGAAAAGTAAACTAACTAAAACTAACCAACCCTCCTAAATGAGTTTAGGAGGGTATTTATAGGAAATGGGGAGGTGCATGTGTTGCCTCTTCTTTCTTTCTTTCTTCACGTCTTCTCGTCTTTTAAGTTCTTCGACTTTATCGACTTTGTCTCGGGATTAATTAAACTCGTCTTATAATTTGTTTATTTATTAGACTCGAGTTCTTCGGCTTTTTTTTTATTAAACTTCCGTCTTTGACTTTTTCTTCGATAAATCTTCGAATTGGTCTTGGACTTTCGTTCTTTCTCCACTCTTGATCTTTCGACTTCGTCTTTTGTCGTTTTCTTCTATAAAAGCCCGTGAAAGACCGTGTTTTCTTTCCTTTTCACATTTTTGACCCTGAAACACATTAAAAACACAAACCACACATAATTCCGCCATTTACGACATAAAATATACGTTTAGGTCCAGTTTTAATGTAATTAAGTGGTAGAAAAGATGGGTGTTTTCACACCTATCAGGTTTCTAATAAATTAAAGGAGTTGCAGGCTAGCTGCAAGAGTTACTGGAACGAGGTTTTATTCAAACCGAGTGCATCACCATGAGGTGCACGGGTCGTGACGGTTAAGAAGAAGGACGGTAGCATGAGATCATGTATCGACTACCGTAAATTGGACAAGATCACCAGTCATAATCTATATTCATTCCACGTATTGAATACTTGTCTGATCAGCTGTGAAGTCTTAAACATTCTTTCAAGATCAATTCACGATCATGCTGCCATTAGTTGTGAGAGAAAGAACATGACATTTCCAAGACTGCTTTTGCACACGTTATGGTCTCTCTAAATTTGTGACTATGCTTTTGGACTTCCAAATGCTCCAGCTATATTATAGATTTGATGAATCAAATTTCCGATGAATTCTTAGACGAGTTGTCAGTATATTCATTGATAACATTCTGATATTCTCAATTATAGAGAAGAACACGATAATCATCTTCTCACATTCTGCAGATTCTCCGATAGGAGAAATTATATACGCAGCTTTCCATATGTGAGTTTCAGTTGAACAAAGTGGCATTTCTGGGCCACGTTATTTCAGTAGAAAGAAATTTCATGAATCCTGCGAAGGTGAAGGCCATCACCAGATGGTCAAGACCGACGTCTGTGACTGAAGCACGAAGTTTTATGGAGTTCAGTGGGTTACCACCGTAGAAATTGATGATAGTTCTCACGATTAGCTTTGCCATGAATAAGCGTACACGTAGAGGAGAGAACCTACACTAGATTATGTGTTCCAGAAGATCCTACACTAGGATAGGTCTAATTTACCGAGACTCATAGTTCTTCCGTGACTATTCATCCAGATTCCACAAGAATGTACCGTGATCCCAAGCAAGCTTTTGATTGAAGCAGTATAACACATTGCGGCAGCTATGTTCATATCTAAAAGCCTGCCATTCCAGCAGGTTTAAGATAGAACGCCGACATGCTAATGAGTTATTACAACCATTAGAAATTTCTGAACAAAATGAGGCAAGTTTCCCATAGAGTTGTTATCAGATTACCACAGACTCAGAAGAAGCATGATGCTATCTAAGTCGTTGTCAACTAGTTAACCCAGCTTACACGATTTCTTTCATCCGAAAGGATTACGAAATTAGCAGATCTGCAGAAAGTTCTGTAGAAACTAGCAGGGGCGTTGAATAGTTTCTTAAATTTACTTGTTAAAAATTGGTTTTTAAAAATCCTTTCCAAAAACATAGGCTTGAGTAATTATGAGAAACCTTCTTGTGAGAACCCGTACTTTCCCAGCATTATTTTATTCTTTTTATTCGTGCTTCTTGCATTTTCCAACGTATTACGTTTTCTTGTATTGCTATATGTAAATCCTAAGATTTTTAAATTATACTTTTTAAGTATTTTTTCTGATCATTGATAAGTACTTTGTATGGAATTATAAATATTTTATTTAATTTTTTCATATTGAATTTAAATCAAAGTTTTTGATTTAAAATCATCCGCGTGCGTTTTACAACGAGTTTATTCAAAATCAATGTACAACGAGAATTCCTAGTGATCGCAATACCGACGGATGCCCAAAATTTTACATTTTATTATCGATCGTTTCAATAATTAATATTTTCGATGATGTCGATTTGATTACGTATTAAGTCGTGTCAGGAAATCATATAATCATTTTTACGATGCATTGTAACTTTTGAAAAGTATTTTACGAAACCCGAGCCCCGTAAATATTTTCAATATTTACTAATAACCATTTTCTACCCTTTAAAACTATTAATTGTTTTTAAGTCCACAAGTTTGCAAATTGGCAACTTAGGTCCCTCCACTACCAACATATATAAACTCTTTTCTTATACAAAAACACATACATACAACCTTACAAAAAAATCAAACACCACAACTCTCTCCCACCTCCATTTTTGCCGTGACTTCACCACCACAAACACCCCATTTTCATCATCAATTAACATGAATCTCTTAAAACAAAAACAAGACCCATTCCTAAAATTCAATGGTGATTCTAATGATCCAAAAATATCCCACATGCATCAAGTTTTTTTTATAAACTTTTGATTTCATGGTTGTATGATGTTTTAATCATCATCCATGTGTTGTTTTTGGTAAGATTATGTTGTTTTGATCATAAAAAGTCTTGTTTTTAATCTTTTATTTTTGTTAGATTCTTCATACAAGTGTTTTTAAGAGTGTTTGGTTGATGGGTTTGATAGTATGATGATTCTATAGGTATGGGAATGAGTGGTTTTGATTGAAAAATGGATTTGACTTGTTTTCTAAAAAGGTAATTTGTGACAGCAGCTTTAAACAGATTGTTTTGTGGGTTTAAGTTCTGTGAAAGGCTGAGATCATTTGATATTGTAGAGTTTTCCGAGACGGTCGTTTTGGTATAAGATAGAGCTTCTAAGTCATTACGAGTCAAAAGTTATGCTAGTTTTAGTTTTCGTGTACCGGAAGACGCAAGTCGGCACAATCCGAAATTGTGGCTGATTTTGGGTCGACTCTCCGGGACTTTAGGCTGGGTTAGATAGTTGATACTACTGATTTTCAAAGTTTACAAACTGAGTTTGATGAGTCTAGTAGTGGTTTCAAAAGACGGATTGTCGAGTTAGTACTTTTAAAGTGGTCCAAACGGTTTTACAAAACAAGTGCACAAATCTGTCCCAAATTTGGAGTCGAGTAAAATGTCGAGCTGATGGATTTTAAAGTGTGAACTTTGGCTCAAATTTTGGTGAGGTCTTATACAGGTTATAAGTGACCTTGACACCAAGTTTCATCTAAAACGGACATGTCTAGATAGGGTAGATCGGTGTGTACATTCGGGGTGTACTTGCTGATTTTATTTTGGACACGTAGTTCAATGTTTGTGTTGCGTGAGTTTGAGTATTCATCATCGGACATGATGACTTATTCAAGTTCTTAGTCATTGTATTAATGACTTAGCTACTGGTCCAAGTAAGGTTAAAGGATAGTTTGACTTGCGTTGACTTGGTATCGTATGACGGGTCAATTTCAAGTGTACAAGTGTTTTAACGTGTATTGTTGGAATAAATGGTTAGTATGAATTCATTGGTTCGTGTCACTGGTTTTAAAACATGAATACTTTGAAAAAAATTGAGTCATGTTATATTTACTACATATCGATACTTTAGTTCGAGTCTTAACGCGCGCCCTATTTTGATAGGTTGCGGTTTTTGTGTTTCTCGGGCATCCATATCGTCAGTGATCGTCTCACTACCATTGTTTCTACTCAGTTGCTGAGTACCGTGATTGACTTACCTCATGGATAAGGTGAGTTCATAGCCCCTTTTTACTTATACATGGTTTCTAAACACGGGGTGAGATTTTACATGGTGGAACACAACCATTTAAAAACTGAGTGCTATCCTCAACTTGTATGCTATCCAGAAATTGTATGCTTTCCAGAACTTGAGGATTTCCAACTGATTTTCATTGATATTATTGCTTTTAGTCTTTAGCCTTAAGTTACCTCTCATTGATCATGAACCATTAATTAATCCTGCTACCAAGCGCGAATGTTGTGGGTGGATCCATCGGGATTGACTATCCCCGTCCCAATTACCTTGACGCACTAATATTTATTTATTCACTTGAGTATTTAGGATGAATACTGACTAGAGGAACTTACACTGAGTTAAGCTTCGGTTCATGAACTAAACAGCAATAATAAGAATTTTTCGGACAATGGTTACTGTACATAACCATTTTCCCTTATTTCTTGTTTACAAATGAATGCATGTGTTCCACATCCTTATTGCTAAACCTATGAATATCACTCAAATTTATGTTGACGATTTTTACATGTTTAATCTCAGGTATTATTACTTAGCTTTGCTTGGATGGGAGCCCGCAGGATATTATCGCAGCTTGGAGATTTCTATGATGCTTTTAAAAGACTGTTTTTAGTAAAAACTGTTAGGAGTTTATTATATCTTTTGGGCAACTTTATGTTATAAATCGAATCGAAATAATATAATTTTCTGCTTCTAAAACTTTGGGACCTATGTTTAAAAACTCTGACCTTTTATGATGTAATGTACGTATTTTTATTTCGTTAGCTTTGTATGAACTGTAATTCATTGTTTCTTGTACTATGACGTGTTACCCCCTCGTTGCCTAGTTGTTCCATGTCAGATTTTGGGGGTCTCACAGATTGGTATCAGAGCGATGGTTATAGGGAACTGTGTCATTTTTCGAAACTTAGTCTATAACCGAAAGTTCAAATATTTTATTATTTCTAAGTGTCAACCACAGAATCTGTCAATGTTGTTCGATATCTGCGCGGGTAACTCTCTAATCCTTATTATTTACGTTTAATTATCGTTGTAGTATTTCATCTCTTGATTTCATTTTGAAATATTACTTTACTTTAATGACGATATTTACTATGTCTTTTCAAAGCCTAGTGCTTCATGAATTATCATTGAATGTTACTGTGATTACATCTGCCTATACTGTATTACTTGAAATTCTTGTTCTTGTGAATTGATCTTATTGCAATGATTTTATACCGTTATGACGTTACATACTTTTATTCAGAGCGCGTATGCTGCTGACTTTTCATACTCATTTTTTCTGAGTACTATTGCTATTTCATTTATGCGCGATACGACTGACTTCATATAATCGTTTGTTTTGAATCATCTGTTTTTTTTCTCGACTCATTGTTACATGTCGTGCATACTCTCGTGATACCATTGTTCGGGATTAAGAAGTGTTGTTCTCGATAAGACTCCTGATTTTTATTTTACTACCGTGCGTGTTGCTTTCATTGTTCAATTCTTTTAAGATATCTATTTAGATATCCAATTTGCTTGTCGACCATTTGTGATTGAATGTCTTGGAAAATAGTCTATAGACCATTGTGTAGCTCAATGTGTCTCCGAAAAAGACTAAAAGACATCATGTGAGTCACACATCTCGAAGAATTCGTTGAATCAGTATTGAATAATATCGTGGGTTTTCGTAATCTTGATTGACCTTTACGTCATCATTTTACACGACAATTGTACATGGGCTACATTTTATTTCATTGACCATTCTACGTTTCGACTTCGAATTACAACGTCCGTTTGTAACTTGAAACCATCATTGACATCTTGAGATTCGTCCTTTATTGTGTAGCGAATGTTTGGAATGCAATCCTAATTCCATAAACTTGTATCCTCCCTTTTTCATTAAGCCTCCTCGCCTCAAGAGTGTGACTTGTTAATATTTTATTTTTTTCTCGATATGTCTTGTGTTTTGAAAAATCATACCGTCTAGAGACCTTCCTACATTGCATCTTGCAGCCGAAGACACGGATGTCATGCGTCGTTTTGGATTTCTTAGATTTTCGTTGGTATTCTTGAACCATTTCTATATTGTGTTTCCTTTACATGATTAGTTATACAGTTTATTCTCTTTCGTCTTTATGGAATCCACAAGTCTTGTGTGTACATTAATTCTGGGTTATTATGAAACTGAATTTAATTTCAAGTTGTGTCGAAAAATATACTTTGTACAGAAACTTTACAGGAATTAACAGTGTCGATAAAATATTTTTATAACTTTAGACATAAAAATATATATTTCTACTTGTTGAGACATCGTTTAGGACATAAAATTTGACCAGTAAACTTTAAAATCGAGCAAGTTACGCTCATTTGAGATTGTAAAATCTAAGAAGTTATTTTCTGAATAATGCTAAAATATCATTTTGTTGACAGATTTAATGCAAGGGCATTTTCGTCCATTTTTATTCCGTTTCAAGTCTCGGGTAAAACTAGAAAGTTGTTCAAAACATTGTTTTACATCGAAATGCATTAGACTTTGAGTCTTAAAATATCGTTTAGTGAGTTAATTGGTCTAGTCAAACCCAAAAGTCAAAACTGATAGACTTTAAAACTATGATTTCAAGCGTTTTTGAGTTCGTTGAGCTCGTAAAACTTTAACTAATGATATTTTACAACTAAAAATATTGATTACGTTTGAACAAGTATAAAATAAACTTTGAGTTCGGTCATATATGTACCTAGATCTTGAACTTTTGAAATTCGGTAACTTCTTAATATAGAAACTTTTTGGAGTGATTGTACGATTTGTTAACTGATACCCTACTTTCTTAAAAGTGTATTTTTGTCAAATAAATCACGATGTGCACATACGGATTCCTTTATCCTTTCTTTTATATATGACTTATTTGTCATTCTACATTGTCTTTCTTTGCTTCTATCGTACCATTGATTTGGACCGAGGTTGAAGTTCCTATCTTCATCGTTCGTTATAATCTTGACACGTGTCCCTTGATGATTTCGACTAAACCTTTTGAAACCTTATCACCTTGTAACCATTTCGTTGACTGTCTTAAACTACTCCTTATTTACCTCTTGAACCCCACTCGCTACTTTATAAACTATTGTCATGTTACCATATAAACTCAAACTGGTCTTGTTTGCGAATCATTTTACAAAAGGTTTCATTTGGGCCTTCTTAAATAATTGAATGCTATCTTATAAAATTAATTTATACTAATTTTACAATGTATTCTCACCAATTGTTCTACATTGGTCTTGTTAAGAATTCTTGTAACAATAAAATAGCTGATTTAAATATGTAGCCAATAACTTAGTGGCGAAAAGTTTCAGATGTTATTTTGATTCCTGTTTTACAAATGCTATTATATACATATTTTAAATAGTATGATATGTAATACTGGTTTGACGAAGATGAGCATCGCATTGCTAGTCCTAAATTATGCATGGCCTGATCACCTATGCCTAATTTAGAAGGAGCCATGCAAGGCTAAATAGTAGTCGCCATAAATATTTGACCAACAATAAACTTTTTAATTATGTTCTTTAAAAAGTTAGATAAATAAAGTTAGAAAATTTTTACTTCTTATGCAAGTATCAACAGTTCGCAACATACACATATGAACCCTTATCTTTTCTTGAACAAAGTACATGCCTCAAGCACAGATTCCCTTACTCAACAATCTTTGCTTTACTTGTTACCTCATCATCCTCATGATACAATTCTTGTTACTGCTTGTCTAATTTCTTACCATTGATGCCCGACTTGAAAGTTTCAACGTTGTTATGCTTCTATGATCGACCATCTTTATCTATTTTGGTAGAACTTTTGAAACGTCTCTAGACGCGATTAATGATTTATGACTGGACGTGAACGATGATTTTGTGTATCCGTCATTATGTGTGTTAGACTTCATCGTCTTGAAATTCATTCGTGTGAATCATGCGTTGATTTCGCCTTTCATTGCTAATGTTTTCAATTTACTGAATTTACTCACAAGTAACTTCTTAAGAATTTTCTTTGATCGAAAATTCGTTGTGTGGCTTTTCTCTTTCGATCGTATGTCGACCACCGAGAACTTAATAAGCCGTTATCAGTGTCACCGACTGCACTCAAGAAGTGGTGACTTGCTATAATACTTGTTTCTTATTATTTTTATCATTGATGCGACTATTCTATCATGTTTGTTAATAATTGATACGATTTTTGTTTTATTCTCTTGTGTTATCGCTCGCATACAGATTGTTGACTTTAAATGATTCATATTCGTTGCTGTCTTGTCACCTTTTGAAAACCAGAAAATGTTACATGTTTATCATTTGATACCTTAAACACTTTCTTGGATTTCTAAATTTTTTTATTAACTTTTAAGAACGTTTATTACATTTTATCAAATGTTTAAATTACCAAACTAACTGCTTCAAGTTAAGTACAGGATCTATACATCCTCTTTGGTAAATTTATAACTAGTATTTAAAAAGGATATCAAGCTGTATCTTTTAAAGTATTTGATTATATCGTACTTTACTGTCAACCTAATGAAATTATTAAATTAAATTATAATTTCTAAACAATGTTTCTAAATAACTTGGAAAAAAAAACCCTGATTTTTCTAATGGTAACGATAAACCTGAGGTTTTAACGATAATTTCATGCAAGCATCCAAAAGTTCTTAAGTCGATCATGATAACTATTTTGAACTGTTCTACTATTGCTTTGAAAATCCTGATCAAGAAAAAGATTTGACAACTGTTTACCCACTCATTTTGTATAGAGTTTGATTTTTAATCACTACACCCTGTAAAATTTTCTTTTAATCAGGAAAATATTTAAACTAAAGTTTAAAGTAATACCAAAATACTGGACAACTGACTATGACAGCTTGTATTTTAAATGATAATATGTTATTCATTTTTCCCTTCTATTTCTTTTGTAACTGGATTGTTACGTTTTAAGATTGTCACGTTTTATAGTTGCACGATTTGCGACCCCTTGTTGATTTACCAATCCTGATTCATTTTAGCACACTTTGTCCGTTTAAGTGATTCTTGTGTTCCTTCTTATTAGTTTATCGTACGTATTTCCAACAATTCTATCTCTTGATGTATCCCCGTATTGAAAGATCGTTATTCTAATCCAAGACTGAAAAGTTATACGAAAAGGAGTTAAGAAACTGAAGCGTAGTGAATTCTAATTGTGAAGATTTGTCGTGGTGCAGAAATTACCTGGGATGCAATGAATTTTGTTCTACACTTTGTACCTCCTCTTGTTCGCATCTTCTACTGTTTTCAAGAGAACTCTGGGGACCAGAGTTCCTTTAGGGGGAAGACTGTGAGAACCCGTACTTTCCCAACATTATTTTGTTCTTTTTATTCATGCTTCTTGCATTTTCCAACGTATTACGTTTTCTTGCATTGCTATATGTAAATCCTGAGATTTTTAAGTATTTTTTTCTGATCATTGATAAGTACTTTGTATGGAATTATAAAATTTTTATTTTATTTTTCCATATTTAATTTAAATCAAAGTTTTTGATTTAAAATCACCCGCGTGCGTTTTACAACGAGTTTATTCAAAATCAATGTACAACGAGAATTCCTAGTTATCGCAATACCGACGGATGCCCAAAATTTTACATATTATTATCGATCGTTTCAATAATTAATTTTTTCGATGATGTCGATTTAATTACGTATTAAGTCGTGTCAGAAAATCATATAATCATTTTTACGATGCATTGTAACTTTTGAAAAGTATTTTTACGAAACCCGAGCCCCGTAAATATTGTCAATATTTACTAATAACCATTTTCTACCCTTTAAAACTATTAATTATTTTTAAGTCCACAAGTTTGCAAATTGGCAACTTAGGTCCCTCCACTACCAACATATATAAACTCTTTTCTTACACAAGAACACATACATACAACCTTACAAAAAAATCAAACACCACAACTCTCTCCCACCTCCATTTTTGCCGTGACTTCACAACCACAAATACCCCATTTTCATCATCAATTAACATGAATCTCTTAAAACAAAAATAAGACCCATTCCTAAAATTCAATGGTGATTCTAGTGATCCAAAAATATCCCACATGCATCAAGTTTTTATAAACTTTTGATTTCATGGTTGTATGATGTTTTAATCATCATGCATGTGTTGTTTTTGGTAAGATTATGTTGTTTTGATCATAAAAAGTCTTGTTTTTAATCTTTGATTTTTGTTAGATTTTTCATACAAGTGTTTTTAGGAGTGTTTGGTTGATGGGTTTGATAGTATAATGATTCTATAGGTATGGGAATGAGTGGTTTTGATTGAAAAATGGATTTGACTTGTTTTCTAAAAAGGTAATTTGGGACAGCAGCTTTAAACAGATTGTTTCGTGGGTTTAAGGTCTGTGAAAGGCTGAGATCATTTGATATTGTTGTAGAATTTTCCGAGACGGTCGTTTTGTTATAAGATAGAGCTTCTAAGTCATTACGAGTCAAAAGTTATGCTAGTTTTAGTTTTCGTGTACCGGGAGACGCAAGTCGACACAATCTGAAATTGTGACTGATTTTGGGTCGACTCTCGGGGACTTTAGGCTTGGTTAGATAGTTGATACTACTGATTTTCAAAATTTACAAACTGAGTTTGATGAGTCTAGTAGTGGTTTCAAAACACGGATTGTCGAGTTAGTACTTTTAAAGTGGTCCAAACGGTTTTACAAAACAAGTGCACAAATCTGTCCCAAATTTGGAGTCGAGTAAAATGTCGAGCTGATGGATTTTAAAGTGTGAACTTTGGCTCAAATTTTGGTGAGGTCTTATACAGGTTATAAGTGACCTTGACACCAATTTTCATCTAAAACGGACATTTCTAGATAGGGTAGATCGGTGTGTACATTCGGGGTGTACTTGCTGATTTTATTTTGGACACGTAGTTCAATGTTTGTGTTGCGTGAGTCTGAGTATTCATCATCGGACATGATGACTTATTCAAGTGCTTAGTCATTGTATAAATGACTTAGCTACTGGTCCAAGTAAGGTTAAAGGATAGTTTGACATGCGTTGACTTGGCATCATATGACGGGTCAATTTCAAGTGTACAAGTGTTTTAACGTGTATTGTTGGAATAAATGGTTAGTATGAATTCATTGGTTCGTGTCACTGGTTTTGAAACATGAATACTTTGAAAACATTTGAGTCATGTTATATTTACTACATATCGATACTTGAGTTCGAGTCTTAACGCGCGCCTTATTTTGATAGGTTGCGGTGTTCGTGTTTCCCGGACATCCATATCGTCGGTGATCGTCTCACTACCATTGTTTCTACTCAGTTGCCGAGTACCGTGATTGACTTACCTCATGGATAAGGTGAGTTCATAGCCCCTTTTTAATAATACATGGTTTCTAAACACGGGGTGAGATTTTACATGGTGGAACACAACCATTTAAAAACTGAGTGCTATCCTCAACTTGTATGCTATCCAGAAATTGTATGCTTTCCAGAACTTAGAGGATTTCCAACTGATTTTCATTGATATTATTGCTTTTAGTATTTAGCCTTAAGTTACCTCTCATTGATCATGAACCGTTAATTAATCCTGCTACCAAGCGCGAATGTTGTGGGTGGATCCATCAGGATTGACTATCCCCGTCCCGATTACCTTGACGGACTAATATTTGTTTATTCACTTGAGTATTTAGGCTGAATACTGACTAGAGGAACTTACACTGAGTTAAGCTTCGGTTCATGAACTAAATAGCAATAATAATAATTTTTCGGACAATGGTTACTATACATAACCATTTTCCCTTATTTCTTGTTTACAAATGAATGCTTGTGTTCCACATCCTTATTGCTAAACCTATGAATATCACTCAACTTTATGTTGACGATTTTTACATGTTTAATCTCAGGTATTATTACTTAGCTTTGCTTGGATGGGAGCCCGCAGGATATTATCGCGGCTTGGAGATTTCTATGATGCTTTTAAAAGACTGTTTTTAGTAAAAACTCTTAGGAGTTTATTATATCTTTTGGGAAACTTTATGTTATAAATCGAATCGAAATAATATAATTTTCCGCTTCTAAAACTTTGGGACCTATGTTTAAAAACTCTGACCTTTTATGATGTAATGTACGTGTTTTTATTTCCTTAGCTTTGTATGAACTGTAATTCATTGTTTCTTGTACTATGACGTGTTACCCCCCTCGTTGCCTAGTTGTTCCATGTCAGATTTTGGGGGTCTCACACTTCTTATACACAATATGAACAAGGTATAGTGCAACTAAACTAATAATCACAAGTATAAAAAATAATGAATGTAAATAGATAAGGGAAGTAAAGATCAAACCAAACACCAAGGATTTATAGTGGTTCGGCAACGAAGCTCACTCCTCGTTCCTACTCCACTCCCCGAGTACTCCTTACTCGAGAG
The DNA here is from genome assembly GCA_025667525.1 of Glebionis coronaria. Taxonomy (NCBI): domain Eukaryota; kingdom Viridiplantae; phylum Streptophyta; class Magnoliopsida; order Asterales; family Asteraceae; genus Glebionis; species Glebionis coronaria. Next base: position 164,196,206 of record CM046879.1, read on the forward strand.
TTCACTTATCAACAAGCTCCTTAAGGTGGAGAAACCGTACACAACGTCGCTTATCCAATTTCTGACTCTAAGCTAAAAGTTGAGCCCTAATCTTAGCTAGGACCAATCTACACCAGTATAATTTAAGGACCAAGTAATAACCTTGATACATACACAACTTCCATATAGATACAACTACTTGGATCTTCACAACACTGACACAACAATGAATAAATAAGTTTGGATCGTCAATGGTTCTTTGAGGTAGACACAACACTTCAAGGATGATAGTGTTCTTCTCTTTTCACTTTGAGAGGAAGAGATGAGAAGAGAAAGATTCACTTCTAAACAAGTAGTAATCAAACAAATGATCAAGGATTTGAGTGATTTAAGAAGTATGAAAGAATCTGGAAATGTATGTGAAGAATAGGTGAGGTGAAAGTTTGAGAATGGTCCACTATTATAAGACAAACATCCAACGGTTATATCTGCCCGCGGTTCCTTGTTGCAGCACGTGGTTACTTATCGATAAGGAACCGCTATAGCCACTAAAGAACCGCCGAAGTAGACTCCGCTCCTTTTTGTCTTTTAGTGGATTGGTTCGAATCTGGGGATTAAAATATCCTGAAAAGGATATTTCAAACCAAGATAGAATATCCCATTTTCAAATTTTCAAATTTTCAAATAATTAATTTAATAAAACATTTTCTTAAAAATAAAGTTTAACAAAAACTTGTCACACTTAATAAAAAGTGAGTTTTAAGAAAAGATTAAATCCTTGATCACTTAATTAGGATGAGTACTTGTTTGTACATACCTTAAGTGATAATGGTTGAAATGAAAAATACTTGAACTCAAGAATTCGCTTTTCGTTGTTTTCGTAAATGCTTGTTTTTACATATTGTCGTAATCAAAACAAAGCGAGACCGAAAAATGCAAGTAACGTTTTTAGGCATCATTGCATTAACAATCTCCCCCTTTTTTATTCCGACAATACATAAACTCAATCACCTAATAAAAACAATATTTTCGAAGACGAATTTATTTCATTTCTCACCCTTTGTCGAAGCAAAAAGGTTGCAAAATTCTTTGAAGAAGAAAAGAATCGGACTTTGCAAATGCTCCCCCTTGGTGCTTACTCACCCTTGCTTGGGGCACCAAGGAATCGATATATGGTGACAAGCTACATAGAAGGGGTAGTAGTAGAGAAGAGATACCCAACAAGATATAGCAAAGGTCACAAAAAAATAAGAGAAGAGACAAAGATCTAAGATAAGTCATGTTAAAAGGAAACATGATAAAAGATACAAGGAAATAAATCATACAGAGATGTATGAGAAATAAAACAAGCCAATAAAAAAGTATAAATCTAATTCTAGTTAAACTAGAACTCTAAGATTTGCTTGAACTAGATGTCTTGAAGATAAGCAACCAATGCTTAGATAAAAGACAAGGTAGTGGCAGAAGGAGGTGGTGGTGGCTTGGTAGAGATCTCATAGTCATAGTGAAGAGGAGGTTTGACTAAGAGACTCTTGATGTAATTAAACTTTTCATAGATATGAGGCATAGCAAAATGTTGATATTGACAACAATGACAATATATTCCAAGATGCATGACATTATCATGTGAAGGAGGAAGAACACTAAAGGCTAGTGGTGGAAGATTAGAAGTTCCACAATCAACATTCTTAGAAGAAGAAGAGATGTGATTTTGAGTGTTCTTGGGTGAATTGGGATTGAAAGAAATTGGGGAAAATGGAGGAGAATCAAAGCTTTCATTTGGAGAATAAGACATTTTGATTTGAGAAAGGATGCAAAATGATTAAGGTTAGATATAGAGAAAGCCCAAGATATTTTGGGGGTGGTCAAAGGGTTGAAACAAATATTCCAAAAAGTGTTGGAACAAATTTGGAGTTTCAGGAAAACCCGAAAAGGAAGGTATTGTGTGCCATTTCTTATCTACACCAGTGGTTCCTTATCGATAAGGAGTCGCGGTCTCAATGGAGAACCGCCCACAGTGGGTTACATTTGGTGATGAGTGAGGATTTTCCAATTCAGCAAATCCTATTTTTCTAGTCTAACTAATCATAAAGATATGCTAAGAAGAAAAGATAGACAAAGAAAACACACAAGAACTCACCAAATAAGGTTTTCACAAAAATACATGGATTTTAAAGGAAATCGATGTAGGAGGTGTGTAGAGCTAGACAAAAAGTCATGACACAATGATCCTCCATAGTTCTCTTTTGTTCTTGCTATATTTGAGAGACACATACATACGAATTATGTAAGCTCATAAATAGCAAGAAGCTATGAAAAACGTTTTTAGATTGAATTAACAATGCAAAAACATTTCTCGACCATTTTCAAAAGAACTTTGAGAACTTTGAAAAAGAGAAGAGAAGTTTTCCAAAAAGAGTTTGCGATACTCAAAGAAGGAAAAGACTCAAAAGAGAAAAAGACTCGATTAATTAATATGCGCAATTAAGGAATATGTTCCATTAAACCTAGACCTAGACGCAAGTAATTAAAAGGTTCCTTCTTAAGTGGCTTAGTGAAGATGTCGGCTAAGTTTTCTACCGAGGGCACCTTCTCAATCGAAATGTTCCCCTTTTGAACATTATCCCTAAGAAAATGGTAGCGAATCTCTATGTGCTTAGTTCGTGAATGTTGCACGGGATTCTTGCTAAGGTCTATTTCACCCTTATTGTCTCACATGATGGGAACATCATCAAGAGAAATCCCGTAATCAACAAGTGCTTGCTTCATCAATAGAGCTTGTTGACAAGCTTTACCGACACTCACATACTCGGCTTCTGTGGTGGATATAGCAAGAGCGGTTTGTTTCTTGGAGAACCAAGAAGTTAAACAACAACCCATGAAGGTACAAACTCCACTAGTGCTTTTCCGGTCCACATAGTCTCCCGCATGATCCGAGTCCATGTAGACAATGGTTTATACGTCGGTCCCTTTAGGATACCATAATCCTAAATGTATAGTGCCCTTAATGTATCGGAAGCTACGCTTAACCGCTTCAAGGTGAGAGGTTTTGGGAGCCTCTTGGAAGCGAGCACAAAGGAAAACACTAAACATGATATCCGGTCGACTTGCCGTTAGGTACAACAAACTACCAATCATACCTCTATATTTGGTGTTGTCTACCGACTCACAATCATCATCTACGGTGAGTTTAGTATCTGAGGCCATAGGGGTCATCGGTCTAGAGTCTTCTAATCTAAACTTCTTTAGCATTTCTTTAACATACTTGGATTGATTAAAGAAAATACCATCGTCCATTTGTTTAATTTGGATTCCTAAAAAGAAGTTAAGTTCTCCCATCATACTCATTTCAAACTCGTCATGCATGATTTTGGCAAAGTCATCACACAATTATTGATAAGTTGAACCAAATATAATGTCATCAACATATATTTGTACGATAATGAGGTGAGAACCTTTCTTCTTTGTAGAGAGTGTATTGTCTACCATTCCCATGGTATACTCATGTTTTACAAGAAACGCTTTAAGTCTGTCATACCAAGCTTTGGGTGCTTTTTTGAGACCATAAAGAGCTTTCTTAAGCTTGAAACATGATTCGGTTTCTCAATATCAATTAAGTCGGGAGGTTGAGCCACATATACCTCCTCATTGATCAAACCGTTAAGAAATGCACTCTTTACATTCATTTTTTGAAGCTTAAATTCTAAGGCACAAGCGTAGGCTAAAAGGATTCTAATGGATTCCAATCTAGCTATGGGTGCGTATGTCTCGTCATAATCAATACCTTTTTGTTGATTATAGCCTTGAGCTACAAGTCTAGCCTTGTTACGAGGCACAACACCATTCTCGTCTAACTTATTCCTATATACCCATTTGGTTCCTATGACGGTCGAACTTCTAGGTGGAGGAACAAGTTCCCAAACGTCATTAGCAATGAACTGATTTAATTCTTCTTGCATAGCGATGACCCAACTCTCATCCATCAAAGCTTCTTTAACATTCTTTGGTTTAATCAAGGACACGAAACAGAAGAACTTACTTTGATTTTGGACTTGAGATCTTAGGGTCCTTTGATTTAATTTGTCGTGACTTTAGCTCTCCATTTTGGATGCAACACCCTAAGAAACTTCCTAACATTGTTCTTGCTAGAAAAACCTTCATCAAGTGCTTTTAGACTAGTAATAATAGTGTTAAATCTAGCAAATGCACTATCAATAGTTTCATCTTCTAAGATGACAATTTTCTCATATTGTTGAACAAGAAGATCGATTTTACTTTCTTTGACTTGGCTATTACCTTGGTGGGTTACTAAAAGAGTGTTCCAAATATCTTTAGCGGTTTCACACATAAAAATCCTTTCGTACTCTTTCTTTGGTAAAGCATTATAAATCACCATTTTAGCCTCATTATTTTTAGCAAGTTTTCTTTTAGTATCATCAGTAGCTTTGTCAAAAGTGACTATCTCTTTGCTTTTAGAAACTTCATTATATTGATAAGGCAAAAAATACCATTGGTAATAACATGCCAAAGATCTAAATTTTTTGATTTCACATAAGTGTCACATCTATTTTTCCAATAAATAAAACTATCAGTTTAAAAAAGAGGTGGTCTTTGCATGGATTGCCCTTCTAGATACTTGTTGGAATCCATAGATCGATTCAAGTTTTAAAATACAATCTATTTTAAAAAGGCTTGAGCAACCACGCTCTGATACCAATTCTAGAAACTAGAAGGGGGGTTGAATAGTTTCTTAAATTTACTTGTTAAAGATTGGTTTTTAAAAATCCTTTTCAAAATCTTAGGCTTGAGTAATTATGTGAAACCTTCTTATACACAATATGAACAAGGTATAGTGCAACTAAACTAATAATCACAAGTATAAAGAATAATGAATGTAAAGAGATAAGGGAAGGAAAGATCAAACCAAACACCAAGCATTTATAGTGGTTCGGTAACGAAGCTTACTCCTCGTTCCTACTCCACTCCTAGAGTACTCGTTACTCGAGAGTTCACTAATAAACAAGCTCCTTAAGGTGGAGAAACCGTACACAACGTCGCTTATCCAATTTCCGACTCTAAGATAAAATACGAGCCCTAATCTTAGCTAGGACCAATCTACACTAATATACTTTAAGGACCAAGTATTAACCTTAATACATACACAACTTCCAAATAGACACAACTACTTGGATCTTCACAACAATGACACAACAATGAGTAAATAAGTTTGGATCTTCAATGGATCTTTGAGGTAGACACAACACTTCAAGGATGATAGTGTTCTTCTCTCTGCACTTTGAGAGGAAGAGATGAGAAGAGAAAGATTCACTTCTAAACAAGTCGTAATCAAACAAATGATCAAGGATTTGAGTGATTTAAGAAGTATGAAAGATTCTGGAAATGTATGTGCAAAAGAGGTGAGGTGAAAGTCTGAGAATGGTCCACTATTTGTAAGACAAACATCCAACGGCTATATCTGCCAGCGGTTCCTTATTGGAACCGCTATAGCCACTAAAGAACCGCTATATCCACTAAAGAACCGTCGGCTATATCTATAAGGAACCGCTATAGCCACTAAAGAACCGTCGGAGTAGACTCCGCTCCTTTTTGTCTTTTGGTGGATTGGTTCGAATCTGGGGATTAAAATATCCTGAAAAGGATATTCCAAACCAAGATAGAATATGCAATTTTCAAATTTTCAAATTTTTAAATTTTCAAATAATTAATTTAATAAAACATTTTCTTAAAAAGAAAGTTTAATAAAAACTTGTCAAACTTAATAAAAAGTGAGTTTTAAGAAAAGGTTAAATCCTTGATCACTTAATTAGTTTGAGTACTTGTTTGTACATACCTTAAGTGATAATGGTTGAAATGAAAAATACTTGAACTCAAGAATTCATTTTTCGTTGTTTTCTTAAATGCTTGTTTTTACATATTGTCGTAATCAAAATAAAGCGAGACCGAAAAATGCAAGTAACATTTTTAGGCATCATTGCATTAACAAGTTCAGCAAGAGATCGTATGATTTCAAGGTATTTCATCAACAATCATATCAGATATAAATTCATGTTCACGATCACGTTTAGGTTCATATCCACGATCACGTTTACCTTCACATTCACGTTCACATTTATGTTCACGTTTACGTTTACTTTCAAGTTTATGCCTCACGTCCACAGTTATGATTTTGTTTCAGTTCATATTTTATTCCATCTCATGATTTACGATCACATTCGCGTTCATGACAATTGTTCACGTTCAGGTTCGTGTTCCATCTCACGATACACGTTGCACATCTTATTTCCGGATATGGTTGCAGGAAGCTTGGGAAACCAGACTCAAGTCTATTACAGTTGTTATATCCTCAGGCAGACTTTTTACGTCACGTTTCACGTCGCATTTTCTATCGTTTGATGATATCTCCTCAGTTATCTCACGTTCACGATATGTCCACGTATAACATTCACGATATACTCCATGCCGCACATTTACCATATGTGCGCGAATCACATTTACAATTGCTCACGTATCAGGTTCACAATTGTTCACGTGTTACGTTCCATATGTCTTCAGTATCATTGGGCAGAGTTATAAACATCTTTCTTTCATGTTATTATGTATTGTGTCGTTCATGTATCCTACATGTTATATCTTATCCATTCGATTAGATTCAGAAGATCCATCTTGAGTTATAGAACCAGGAACCTTTCAGTACGTCAGGACAGGGTCATAAAGACCAAGATTTTTTTTCCTTCGTCAAGATCCTTTGGAGGAACCATCCCGAGCGAGAACCCACTTGGGAAACGGAAGAGTCCATCCGGACTCCTTAGCCTCATTTCCTTACATGATTAGAATATGTTTTTCCAGCCACGTCAGGTTCCATGTCCTCTCCAGCCATGTCACGTTCCAAGTTCTCTTCAGTCATGTCACGTAAATGCTCTTTCAGTATCATCATGTTTCTAATTCGAGGACGAATTATCTTTTAGTGGGGAAGAATTGTAAAACCACAACATTATCATGTCTCTAATTCAAGGACGAATTATTCTTTTAGAGGGGAAGAGTTGTAAAACCCGCATGAAAAATCCATGAAACATTAATTACACGAAACCACATATTTAATTAAAACGTTACAATAATTAATACAAGACAAGTACCATGAACAGTTATTGAATCACGACAAGTATTCACGAATAATATTAATGTACACGATAAATATTCACGTTAAATAAATAAATCATGTCACAAGTTAACGTGAACCAAGTCACGAGGATTTAATACACGAGAAATAATAAACACGAAAACCCAATACATATGCAAAGGGGCTGTTTTGGTTCGGCTTATAGTAAAAGAAACAAGAAAGGGACAAGGCCCGACCCATTAGAATTGTTAAACCAAAACACACACTTTTAGCCGCCGGTTTTTAACAAGGAAAAGGGGAAGCATGTTTTGATCTTTGATTGGTATCCGGGTTTGGTGTTCGTGGTTGTTCTTAATTCTCTACACATACGGTAACATCAATTAATTCTTTTCTTTATAAATTCTTCTTTGATCATGAACTCTTTAAAATTTATTGTAATCATGTGGTATAATAATTATTAATCATGAGTTTAAAACAAGTATGGATCGGGTTTTTTGTGCGGGGTACAGAAACCAAGACTTCTTAAGTCTCGGTGGTTGTTTTACATGTCCAGCCGCAACACACCATCCCAAAAAGTGGGCGGGTACCAAAGGCAGTGGCAAACCGAGAGAGAGTTGGGCTCTCATTGGGGTTTGCTGGGCCGGCAGTAGGTAATCGGCTGTAGCCGGTAGGTACTCTGTCCAGCCGGTGGCTAGACCACGGTAGGCAGTGAGAGCGAAGCTGGGGCTGTGGTTGGCTAACAGTGGGACAGGGCCACCACCAGTGGCAACCCGGCTGGGTTGATTAATAGTGGGGTAATGACATAGCCGGCGGCTAGGCTGTGTTTGGTGATGGTTTGGTGTTTGTTTGTGGCTCGGCTAAACAAGAAAACAAAAAGGGTGTTTGGTTATGATTTTTAGCGAAGTAAATTGTAGAATTATAATAATTTACTAATTTAATCATGGCACCATTAATTAAGAAAATGGAAGACTTAGCTCATATAAATTAATTACATGTTCACCAAGGCTTAGTTAAATTGATTAACACTTTAATTTTGTTATATGATGATCAGTTTATCAGTATAGTTTAATATCATGAATTATTATTTAATAATCGGTTAAACCATGTTATTTTATTAATTAATAATTATCTTTAACTTACGACATGTAATATTATTTACTTTATAAACTTTACTCTTTTTTTTAACTGTTAATTAATCAGGACTAATCAGATATATTAAATAAGCCTCAGCTTATATTATATACTTACTAAATCAGCTTATTTCTATTTATGGAAACTTACTATTTTTAGAAACTTTCTATATTTGGAAACCTCCTATTTTTAGAAAGTTACTTATATTGATACAACAGTATAATGATACAAGAAGACAGGAAATACACTAATCAGAAATACATGAGAACAGCCAGAGTTACAAGATTATACACGAAACAATAAAACAATATAAGAACATGTAAAACAAGTGAGAACACTCATAAGAACCAGTAAAAGTACACAGTAATCAGACAACTCATTCACGTCCCTTATTTATGTAGTATCCGTGGAGTCGGAGTAGATCCTTCAGCCTTCTTCTTCATTTCATTACTGGACATAAAGTACGGATATTCCGTCCTTCAGTATGGACATTTCCTTTCTATGCATGATTAGAATTCCCCGTCTGCAGCCATCTGTTTTCTCCAGTTATATGTTATAAAACTTTACATGATTTGCCATGATAATTATATTAATTGCCTGAGCTTTATATACATGCATGACTAGTTTCATCTAGTTACGGAGGTACCGTAACCATGACACTTGAGGCACCGGTGTCATGACTCCTCTACGAGGGAGTGATTTCTGGTAGCGTCCCTTTTATTTTAGTTGGCCATTTATCAGTATTATCAGTGGGGCGAATGGGTGCATCCTATTTTATTAGTTTACAGTTATTAGGTGAATGTGATGTTTGCTCTACATCCTTCACATGGGAGTTGATCCCTCCACCCAGCTTATCAGTTAGAGGTCACCCCTCTATAGCATGACGAGGTCACCCCTCTATGTATTCATGCACACGTTGTTATGGCACATGACCTATATTGCTCTTGGCACTTAAAATACAGTACATGCATGTTTTCAGATTTAACAGTTAATAGTTCAGCTTTACCAGTTATAAACCAGGTTTTTAAGGACATACACAGTTTTCCGCTGCATGTTACTTATCAGTCTTTCAGCTTCAGTATTTTTATTTGTTCAGCTTAATATTCCAGATCTTTCTTTTATATTCCAGATACTATTATCATATCATTATATCCGTTTACTGAGCGTATTGCTCAGCCGTATTTTCTTTCTATGACTCATACGGCAGGTACCCAGGGACGGACTTGAGCATTTAGCGGACGTGCATAGGATGGGAGCTACCTTATACTTCTATTTCTTTTTGCATTTCATTTACTTTATGCAGATTTTGAGTTTATTTTGGGAGCCGATGTTTGATTCCGTTTTCCTTTATGGTCATGTATGTTTTATTACATATTACATTGCATGCTTTGATGACACGCCATAATTATTATGTAACGGTCTACTTACCAAAGTGGGTTGTTACACACCTTATAACCTAATAATATCACAATTACAAAATATAAAACACAATTTTTTTATATATTACTATATTAATCAAAAATATTAAATTAATTTTTTTTATTTGTAATCTCGTTCGTGCACGAAAGTTAAACTAGTTCTAATTCAAAGTACTACCCATATCCACAAAACATGCACCAATGCACTCGACGGAGGTAGTAGCATAATTTATGAAATTGAACTCTTAGATATTATGAGTAAATCATCAAGAAAAAACCTCGTGTATGCTTAAAAAATCAACTACGTTAACTGAATCTATGGAATTATATTTCTTCGATTTTGAATGAGTTAAAGTGGTAATTAAGTTTTACATAATACACACGATCCTTAAAAATACATATAATCTCACTTTTGAAAACTTAATGTTGATACATCTATCCTATGGCCAACAACCCTTCAAATCTCTTAGAAATGAAGAAGCATTTGATCTTTAAATATCAAAATAGTTTAAGACCTTGATGTCAATGAGATAGTTGATTGAGCCAGAAATTTATCATAGGATAAACTTGTTCTTGCCATATAAATACAGTATTCCTCCTTCTACTCACAATCTCTAATAACAACACTCCATAACTAAAAGGGGAAAGTGAGTGTGGGGTTGTATCGTACATAATCTTGCATATAAAACCCATCAAAATTACGTTGTTTTTACAAAAGTATAAAAGACTTATTTTTTTCCTCAAAACACACTCTTTCCTCATCTCATCTTATCTTTTGCTCAAAAGCAATCTCTTCTTCCTCTCTCTAAAACTGAAAGAATCAATTCTTCACATCTCCACTCGTGACCAGTGAAAGATCAAGATTAACCATCAATTGTTCAAATCTCCACTCACATAACCACTAAAAACTCAACATCAACCATCAATCATCCCATGTATAGCTCGATTTTGATATCACAAATCATGAGTAAGTTATAAGATTAATTTCTATTACTAATTACCATAGCCATGTTACATATCATCCATATCTTCAATTGAACCCATGTTACTTTTCATTTTTATAGATTAATGCTAAATAGCTTTTTCTGTTGGAATAAATTGCCGAGGGTTATATATGAAAACATGAATTCGGAGAAACAACAATTTAGCGATTCTTTTGAAACTCGTTTAATCAAAGACATTGACATAAATGGTCATTTGTTCACATGTGATGATGATGAAGTTAATAATGATGAAAATCATATTAATGATGGCAACATCATCGGAAGGGTTTTTAATACACCTGATGATGCATATACTTTTTATAATCAATATGCCTTCGTACATGGGTTTGGTTGATAGGTGTGAAAACACCCATCCTTTTACCACTTAATTATAATATTAACCAAGCCAAAACGTGTATTTAATGTCGCAAAAGTCGGAATTATACGTGGTTTGTGTTTTTGTTGTGATTTAGGACCAAAACATGAAAAGGGAAGAAAACACGGGCTTTCACAGGCTTTTATCAAAGAAAAAGACCAAAGACGAAGTCAAAAGATCAAGAGTGCAAAAAGAACGGAATTTCAAGGCCTATTCTGAAGATTTATCGAAGAAAAAGTCTAATGACGGAAGTTTAATGAAGTCAAAGAACCAAGTCTAATAAAAGAAGAAAATTATAAGACGAGTTCAACTTATATCGACAAATCTCGAGACAACGTCGAAGAAAGAAAAATAATTTTAATCGAGTCAAGACGAGAAGAAAGAAAGAAGAAAACAACTCCTTCCATCTCCTCCTATAAATACCTCTTAATATGTCATTAGGAGGTAGTAATTAATTAGTAGTTTTTAGTTTTATTATTAGGAGTAGCTTAATATTACTTTCTCTCTCTAGCTTTTCTTTCATGTTTTAAGCTTTTTCATTAATCTTGTATTGAATCTCTTAATCTTAATCTTTAATCCAAGCTTTTTCAATAATCATTCTCATTCTTCCTTTCTTTTGAGTCTATTGTCTTGATTTAGATAATCATGTAGTTAGCTTAATCTTTTTGCTTATTGCTTTATTGATGTGTTTGATTGGTTATGCTTATAGGTTTTTATGTGTTTGATTTTTATAGTTTATTGTGTTTAGTGCTTATTGTTTGATTTTGCTTATTTTGGATTGAGTGTCTTTAATAGATTAATTTTATTAAAAGTTGATTTTTAATTTTTAGATTAATTAGTGTTTTTCAAGTTTTTGATTTGTGGTTTAATTAGTTTTCTGTAAAAGTGTTTTAGATTAAGTTTTGGTTGATTGCTTATTTGATTTTAGCTTATTCGTAGCTTATTCCTTGTTTTTAGATTCGACTGTTACTGTTATTCTGTTTTAAAAGATCTTCGGAAAAGGGTTTAGAAATTCCGAAGAATTCCCCTTTTTCCGAAATGAGTTTATCTGAAATTTAGTGGTTTTTCCGAATATAGCTTCCTTATCCGAAATAACCACTTATTCCGAAATTTAGCATTATTCCGAAAATTATTTTTATCCAAATTAGGTAGATTATTCCGAAGATCCTAGTTTTCCGAATTAGTTAGTTTTTCCGAATTTATTTCATTTATCCGAATTAATGGCATCTATCCGAAGTTATTAGTTTTTTCCGAAATTCTTGATTTATCCGAAAATGTTAGTATATTCCGAAGATTCATTATTTTTCAAAAATATGCAGTTATTCCTAAATAGCTTAATATTCCGAAGATTTTCATTCCTCCGAATTTAATTCATTTTTCCGAAGATTTTCCTTTTCCCGAAATTTATTGTTATTCCGAAGATTTAGTATATTCTGAAAAAGTATTATTTTTCCGAAATAGTCAGTTTTAAGTTTTAATTTAATTTAATTTTATTTTCAATTTTAACTTTAAGATTTATTTTTATTAAAGTTTTAAACTTTTGTCATTTAATTTTCAAAGTTCTTAATTTTTAGTTTAAATTTTATAGCTTCCATTTTTACTCAACACATTTACATTTCATTTTTAGTTTTAAATAGATAATCACATTTTCCTTTCTATTTCACCAAGAACAACTGAGTCACACGTTAATCCGTAGTCAACTCGAATCGAGACGAGACGATAAAATTTTTATACTTGGAAAACCCTTGTATTAAATGGCGCCGTTGCGGGCTCTTTTCGTGAAGATTAACGGTTTATTGTGAGAGAGGCATTGGATTTTGGGATCCGTTCACCTTTGAACGTTATTTATCTTGTCAAATTTTCAAAAATTTTCAAAAATCCATAAAAATTAAAATTTTCAAAAATCCAAAAATATTTGAAAAATCATAAAAAGCATTTCTTTTTCAAAGTTTTGCACCAAAAAAATATTTTCTTTTCACGTTAACCATTATTTTTCTATTTCTTTGCTTTTCTTTTATTGTGTAGGTGTATGCGTACTCGGTCACGCAAAAGGAAGTCATTTCAAACCGCTATTATTGATCCTCCTGTTGTAGAGCCTCCCGTTGTCACCACAATGGAGAACCGTCCCATGATCGAGCTCTTGCAATCACACGTCGAATGCAACGATGATGCGATTGTGGTGCCGGCTATTGACGCCAACAACTTCGAGCTCAAGTCCGGTTTCATTCAAATGGTTTCCGCAACACCTTTCTTGGGTCGCACTCATGATGATCCACACGATCACATTAAAAGGTTCGTACACTTATCCAATACTGTTAAGTACAATAGGGTTTGACAAGAGGCAATTCGTTTGCTCCTTTTTCCTTTCTCCCTCGAGGGACAAGCCCGGACTTGGCTTGATAAGGAACCACCCCAGAGTATTGTCACATGGACGGACCTTAAGACCAAGTTTATCAATAACTTTTTCCCACCCTCGCGTACTACCGCTTTGCGGAATGACATTATCAACTTTGAACAAAAGTACGGTGAGAAATTTAGTGAATCTTGGGATCGTTTTAAGGAACTTTTAAGAAAGTGTCCACAACACGGTTTTACAAAGGTACATCAAATTAATACTTTTTATAATGGATTAACTTTGAGTGACCAAGATTCACTAAATAGTGCCTCGGGGGGTAATATTCTTGTCAAAACTATGAATGAGGCTTGGGCTATTATTGAAAACAAGGCCAAAGCCCAAACCAAGAGTGTTAGGGCTACTATGGATAGTGCCAGTGAGAGTGAGTTGACCAATCATCTTAAGGAACTTACTTCAGCTGTAAAACAACTTGTTTTAAGAGATCACCCTCCTAATCAACATGCCCATGCTCTTAATATTACTTGTGAAACTTGTGGTGGGCCACACTCTTAGGCTAATTGTGATAAAGCTTATGATCAATTTCACGGGGAAGTGTATGCTTACAACAACACCGAGAGAGTTCATTTCAAGCCTAATGTCGATGTTAATCACTTGTTTTACAACTCGACAAATTACTTGGCTCCACCTGGTTTTCAACAAAGACCACACCCACCCACCCATAACAACCGAGGGCCACCAAGAGCAAATGTTCAACAAAATGAAAATGTGAGGGGCTACAATGCTAACCAAGGAAATTATCCAATGCAAAACCAAGGCTTTCAAAACCAAGGTTTCAATCCTCAAGGTTTTCAACCATATAACCAATACCCAAACCAAGGTTTTCAACAACAAGGGTTCAATTTACCTCATCCGCACATGGACTTGATTCTACAAAAATTAACCGATCATGAGAAAACCATGAAGGAAATGCAAGAGTCCACGGATAGGAAATTCGTTCAAATGTTTCAAACCCTTCGTCCTCAAGGTGCTCTTCCTTCTACAACCGAAACAAACCCTAGAGCGAATGTGAGTGCTATTACTACACGCAGTGGAGCAACTCTAGTAGAACCTTATATCCCTCCCCAAGTTACTCCATCTACACCTCCTCCACCTCCATTTATCCCTCCTACTACTACTCCTAGTACTAAAGAGGATGCTCAAGAAAAACCCTTCACCAACCCCACCTTCTACCTCTAAACCTTCACCCTCTCAACCATCAACATCTCAACCTTTACCCGCTACACCTACACCACCTAAACCCGATATCCCATATCCTTCTCGGTTAGACAAGTGCAAATTGCTTACTAAAGAGGATGCTCAAGTTACTTCCTTTTTGAAGATGATATCCCAAATGAACTTTAACATTAGCCTCGTTGAAGCACTTGTCTAAATGCCAAAATTTGTGAAAGCATTCAAGGAATTGCTTAATAAGAAGGAAAAGATGGCTGAGTTTGTCAACACACGCTTAAATGAAAATTGTTCTACAGTCCTTCTTAAAGAACTTCCGGAAAAACTTGGAGATCCCGGTCGTTTTGTGCTACCTTGCATTTTTAACAAAGTTGAAGAATTTACTGCCTTAACCGATCTCAGGGCAAGTATTAATTTGATGCCTTTAAGTGTCTGGAAAAAGCTATCCTTACCCGACCTTACATCAACCAAGATGACTCTTTAGCTAGAAAATGGAACCCTCGCTTACCCCGTTGGTATTGCCGAAGATGTTTTCGTAAAAGTTGGTACCTTCACTTTTTCGGTCGATTTTGTTGTTGTTGATTATGAAATGGACCCTCGTATTCCGTTAATACTTGGACGGCCATTTTTGAGAACCGGAAAAGCTTTAGTCGATGTTTCCGAAGGTGAATTAATCTTAAGGGTCGGGAATGATGCACAAGTCTTTAAGATGGGGAAGATTACAAGTAAATCAAATGGAAAAGAATCAGTGAAAATGATTGATGTGCTTCAAGAAGAGATTACTACTACTTTGGAGAGTATAAAGCTTGATGATTTTGTTGTATATGACAATCCTCTTTTCGATTCTTGCTATGATAATCCACTTTTCCAAGACGATGTGGATGATTCTAATGATTCTCTCTCCAATTTGGATCCCCCCACCAATTTATGATTCTCCACCGATCTATGATGACTATGATGATGATTCTAGTTCCGATGTGGATGATTATGAAGATTTTGTTTTAGAGTATAAAGACATGCCAACTTATGATGATTTTGATGATTTTGATGATGTTGATACTCTTTTGAGTGATTCTTCAAATGATGACCTTACTCCTACTTTTGATGAAGATCCTCCACCGAACACTCTTGATACTTTGGATAATTACTCATTTGAGGAAGATTTTGTGTAAAACCCGCATGCTTTTACCATGAATAGTACCCTTAAGATCGTACGTACTAGATTTAAACTTTCCTAATATAGCATGATTACGATTACGTGTTAGGATTTTACGTATTACGTACGTGTTAGAACACGATAAGTATTTACTACGCACGAGCACGTAATAATTATTTGACAATAATTAATCACGAACATGCGATCATGAAATCATGAACGTAATTAAAACACGAACTATTATTAATTACGTATATATATTTATTACGAGCGTAAAAAATATATTAGATCACGATAATTACGTAACGAGAACACATAAAACGCGAACACAAATAATCACGAACGAATAACTAAAAATCGAGACACGGAAAAAGGTACGGGTACCCCATGTGGGGCCCCCTACCCGCGACTACAAGGAGCAAATGGGCCAAGCCCATTTGTATTTTTACTAAAAGGGGGTTAAAGGATTTTTACACTACTCAAAAATTACTTTACAGAAGATTTACAGAAAACCTAAAAACCCTCCTCTCTTCTTCTTTTTGGCCGCCACCTTCAAAACACCACAAGGGGGTGTTTGTTGATCTTGGATCTTGGAATTCTAGTGGGTGTTCGTGTTTGTTCTTCGTTCTTTTGATCCACGTATTCGGTAAATCCTTTTTAAAGATTTTTCTTTTGATTTGATCTTTTATAAATTAAGAACATGTTATGTTTTTATAAAAACCTAATTAAAATCATGGATCTAACATGAATTGGGATTTAATAAAATCAAAAGTAATGTTTTAAGGGGTGTTTGTTTTGGCCGCAGCCTACACTAAACCCAAGGGGGGTTTCGGTTTGGCCATCCGACCACCACCGAGACCATATGGTCCCGGTTGGTTGGTGTGGGTCCCACGGTAGCATCAAGACAAGGGGTACCCCGATTTGGTTCGGGGTACGGTGTCGATTTCATGTCTGGTTCATGGTTTTTAGTTTAGATCCGGTTCATGGTGTATGTTTAGTTTTATTTTTTTATGATCTTATGTTAAAAATTAAATTAATATTATGACATGATTAATTTAATAACATGACTTAGGTTATTTTAATTATTAATGATCATGAAATTAATTAACCTAAGTATTTTTATATTTTAGACTTATAATTAATTAATTATTTAAAAACCATGGTTATAATTAATTAATTAACATGACTTAGGTTATATTATTAACAAATAATAATACATGTTTTAACCTAAGTATTTAACTTGATTTAATTAAAAACATGTTATACTTTAATTAAATATTTTAACCTATAGTTTAATTGAATTACATGAAATAATTATTAAACTATACATTATATCATATGACTTAGAAAATAATCATGAAAACACTTAGGCTTATATACTTAGCTTATTTAACCAGCTTATTTCTAATTATGGAAACTTTCTATTTTTAGAAACTTAATTAAATAAGGCAGCTAGACTATTTATGGAAACCTTCTATTTTTAGAAGCTTATTTATTTCAGGCAGCTAATCTATTTATGGAAACTTATTTAATTAAGGCAGCTGATCTATTTATGGAAACTTTCTATTTTTAGAAACTTATCTATTTTAAGCAGTAATTCTATTTTTGGAAACTTTCTATTTTTGGAAACTTTCTATTTTTGGAAACTTTCTATTTTTGGAAACTTTCTATTTTTGGAAACTTTCTATTTTTGGAAACTTTCTATTTTTGGGAACTTTCTATTTTTGGAAACTTTCTATTTTTGAAAACTTTCTATTTTTTTGGAAACTTTCTATTTTAGGAAACCTGCTATTTTTGGAAAGTTACTTATTATTACACAGTAAGTATAATAATACATGAAAAACCAGAAATACTTAATCAGATTAAACATAATATAAGATAAACACGGTTTAAGGCTTTTAAACAGTAAAACATGGTAAGAACACATAAAATAAGCTAAGACATGACATAAAACCAGCTACGTATTTAGTAAGCAGATACTTATTCATGTATGTATTTATGTAGCACTAGTGATACGGAAGTAGGATTCCTCCCAGTTCATCTTCTTCGTTCACTGGACATAAGGTACGGATTCCTGTCCTTTCAGTATGGACATTCTTTCCTTATTAGGATTCCCCGTATGCAGCCAAATGTTTTCCCGTAGTATAAATTACGTGTTTGATTTGCTTATGTTTAATTAAGAATACCTATAGCCATATACATGCATGACCAGTTTCACCTAGTTATGGAGGTACCATAACCATAACATTAGAGGCACTGATGTTATGACTTCACCACGGCGGAGTGATTGCTCGTGGCGTCCCTTCAGCTTTTGGCCATTTATATTATATTTATCATGTGGGGCGTATGGGTGCATCCTAGTTACATGTTTTCAGTCAGGATTTCATGGTGAATGTGGTGTGTGCCTTGCATCCTTCACAAGGAGTTGATCCCTCCTACCCAAAAACCAGTATATTAAATTAGAGGCAGCCCCTCTAATTTGCATGATGAGGTCACCCCTCCAAGTATTCATGCACGGTGGATTTTCATGACCTATATTGGCTAATGGTAAAATATGACAAACAGTTTTTACAAGATAAACATAAGACTTTTCAAACTATAAAACCAGTTTTACCAATACTTAACCAGGTTACTCGGGACTTAGTTTTCTTCCGCTGTTATATGTTATATGCTTATCCTATTCATGTTTTATTGTACATCCGTGCACTGAGCGTATTTGCTCAGCTGTTTTCCTTTTCTATGTTCCCAAAACGGCAGGTACTCAGGGACGCTCGTAGACACTAAGAGTACGTGCATATGGACTGGAAGCTGTCTAGCCTTCTTTACTTTATGCATTTCCTTTCTTATGATACATTTGCTATGGACATTGTTTGTCCTTTCCGTTATTATACTATGTTTGTGTGTGATGAGCTTTACTTTTGGACTACCGATGTTTGATTCCGGTATTTTCCTTTTATGGTCAAGTAATGTTTAGACATTTTTCCTTGTATGCTTTGATGACACGCCATAATTGCATGTGACATTTCCATTATCAAATGGGGTGTTACAATTATGGTATCAGAGCTAAGGCTTCGACCTGTAGGCTCTCAAATATGACTTGTGATTAGTGGGTAGTCACTACGGTCTTCCTAGAACTGACAGTTGTTTTCATGCATTCATCATTTTTAAGCATACATATACATGTCATTGTCGCAGATTTTTGACTAAGTAATGGTTGGTATAGGATTGGCCCTATTTAGTCGCATGTGTTTTATCGAAACTTTTAAATTTGGGACCGACCCATAGGCGTCCCCTCGCTATGTCTTTTGTTTTGGGTGAACTGACCAGAGGCGTTCACTCTCGAGCATACAAAAGTTTTCATAAAACTACATCATGCATTCATACACAAAATTTTCTTGCATAAAATTTTTCTCGTGAAATTTTGGGTATAAACTTTTTTCATGTATATATATATTTTATGCTTTGATCTGTTTAATCATATGTTTTATGTTATACTGTCAGATGGTTCTCACACGTGAATAGGAGCAGCTCAATGCTGCAATTCAGGCTGCTATGCAAGCTTTGCTTCCTCAACTGAGGAATGACATCAGGGTTGAAGTTCAAGCTGCCAACAATCAGCAGCATAATCAGACACCTCCTCCTCCTCCAGTGACATTAGCAGTATGGCTGGAGAGATTCAACAAGCTCCGCCCTCGAGCTTTTGAGAAGACAGATAGCCCCAGCGATGCTGAAAGCTGGTTGGCTCACATCGAGAAGATTTTCAATGCTATGGGTTGTGACCCCGCATACAAGGCGAGGTTGGCATGCTATCGGTTCGAAGGCGATGTGCTTAACTGGTGGTTAGCATTGATGCAGTCGGAAGGTGGTGACGAGTGGGTTGCTGGTTTGAATTGGGCTCAGTTCAAGGACAGGGTGATGGAGCAGTTCTTTCCCAAGGCTGAGCAGGACAAGCTCAAGAGAGAGTACCATGGGATCCGACAGAGAGTTGGGGAGAATAGCAACGAGTTTATGTAGCGCTTTCTTTGCTTAGCTGGGTTCCTTGGCGCGGCAGCAGGTACTCCTGAAGAGCAGGCACATCACTTTAGATGGGCTCTTCGCACATCGGTCGCAAACAATCTGGTGTGTGCTACGTTCAACACTGTAGCACAAGTGGCCGATGCAGCACGTAAGCTGGAGATGCTGCAAGAGAGAGATGAGTTCGGGGAAGCTGAAAGACCCGACAAGAGGTAAACATTCGTATTCAAGCGGTGATTAATCCGTATACTTCTCATTTATGTCAATTATTCATCTCTTTAAATGTATCTTCCAGGCAGAAAACTGGGGACCGGTCTCAGCCGGCTACTCAGCAGCAGCCTCATCAGCCCAAGGGAAACGGTCAGACTAACGACCGTTCTGCTACGGATAGGCGTAGCGGTAATGATAATTACCGTAACAACACCGGGCACTCCAACACCAGCAGGTCCTAATACTTACGCATTTCCTTTTGATTTCATGTTATAGCTCATGTTCTGACACTTTAGCAAAACTTCTACCAGGAACCATGGAAACGGTAGGGACCAGAACCAGAGAGGTTCGCAGCCTAGCCGTCCAGCTATCACTGGTATTCAATCTTACGATTTTCCGCTTTGTCCTTTGTACCCAATTATCATGTCTTATGTAAAACGTTTTATCAGGTTCCCAGCCAGCCAGAGCACCTGCTGGAGGATTCACTCATCCTCTTTGCTCTACTTGCCACCGTAGGCACCCAGGACCATGTCGCCGTAATACTGACACGTGCTTTAAGTGTGGTCTTCCTGGCCATATTATGAAGGATTGCCGTAAGGGCGAGATGGAGGGTACATCGGGACATGTTGATACCAAGCCGCCTCCTACTACCGGGTGTGTCTACACGACATCTCGAGACCAGGCCAACAAGTCTACGGGTACCATCACTGGAATCTTGTATATGTATGGTCAAGCTGCATGTGTTCTTTTCGATACGGGTGCTACTCACTCGGTTATTTCTACTGCTTATGCTAAGAACATTAGGATGTTCCCCATGCCAATAGAAAATAGGCTTACTATTTCCACGCCTTTGAGGGACTCTGTATTAATCACCCATGTATACAAGAGTCTTCCCCTAGAATATGACGATAAGGTTCGACCTGTCGACGCACTTCCGCTGGACATGAATGACTTCGACATGATTTTGGGCATGGATTGGCTATCCAAGCATCATGCTACCATAGACTGCCATTCATATCGAGTTATCTTCGGTGATGTTAATGCACCAGAGTACATTCATAACGGGTTCATACCCGGACGGTCTGTACAAGTCATATCTACCCTGCAAGCGCGTGCACTACTGTCACATGGCTGCGAGGGTTATCTAGCTACGGTTCACGACATGGATGCTGAATCCCCATCAATTCAGGATCAACCAATAGTGTCGGAATTCCAAGATGTTTTTCTAGCAGAACTTCCGGGCATACCAACTGCACGAGAAGTGGAATTCAGTATCGAGCTTATTCTAGGAGCTGAACCAATCTCCAAGGCTCCTTATCGCATGGCTCCCATAGAGCTGAAGGAGCTAAAGGATCAACTGCAAGAACTTCTTGAACGAGGTTTCATTCGACCGAGCACATCTCCATGGGGCGCACCGGTCTTGTTTGTTAAGAAGAAGAACGGCAGTATGTGTCTTTGTATAGACTATCGCGAGCTCAACAAGATTACCATTCGGAATAGATATCCACTGCCACGCATTGATGATCTGTTTGACCAACTCCAAGGGGCCAAACACTTCTCCAAGATTGATCTTAGGTCAGGCTATCATCAGCTACGGGTCAAGGAGTAGGACATCGCTAAGACTGCCTTTCGTACCCGCTATGGCCACTACGAGTTTGTGGTTATGCCATTTGGCCTGACAAATGCTCCAGCAGTGTTCATGGACTTGATGAACAGAATCTTCCATGAATTTCTGGACAAGTTCGTCATTGTCTTCATCGATGACATCCTGATTTTCTCAAAGTCCAAGGAGGAACACGAAGACCATCTTCGTACAGTACTACAGATTCTTCGCCAGAAGCAGCTGTATGCTAAATTCTCCAAGTGTGAGTTCTGGCTAGACAATGTGGCATTCTTAGGTCACATTGTATCAGCAGAAGGAATCACTATGGATCCAGCGAAGGTTGAGGCCATTACCAAGTGGCCAAGGTCGACATCAGCGACGGAAGTCCGCAGTTTCTTAGGCTTAGCTGGCTATTACCGTAGGTTCGTGGAGAACTTTTCCCGCCTAGTACTACCATTGACCAAACTGATGCGGAAAGGGGAGAAATTCGTCTGGACTGAAGATCGAGAGAAGAGCTTTGAAGACCTGAAGCAGAAGCTAGTATCTGCACCTATTCTTACTCTACCATCTGGTACGGGTGGATTTCAAATCTACAGCGATGCATCGGGGAAGGTACTTGGCTGTGTTCTCATGCAACATGGGAAAGTGATCGCGTACGCTTCACGGCAGCTTAAGCCTTATTAGGAAAATTACCCCACGCTTGACCTGGAACTTGCAGCTGTGGTGTTTGCATTGAAGATATGGAAGCACTACTTGTATGGAGAATCATGTGATATTTTCACGGACCACAAGAGCTTGAAGTATATCTTCACTCAACGTGAATTGAACATGAGGCAGGGGAGATGGTTAGAGCTGTTGAAGGATTATGACATTAATCTACAGTATCATCCCGGAAAGGCAAATCTAGTAGCAGATGCTCTTAGCAGGAAGTCCGGAATGATCAACGGCATAAAAATCAAAGAGGAAATCATCGGAGACTTGGAGCAACTAGACATCGAGATCATGGTACGTGGACAGCACGGTTACTGGGCTAATCTTAGAGTAAAACCCGAGTTACTCTCTAAGATCAAGGAAGCTCAGAAGGATGACGGAGAAATCTGGGCGATAGTACAGAATTTGGAGAAACAGACAGAATTCAGAGTAGATGCAGATGGTATCGTATGGCAGGGCACGAGACTTTGTGTTCTTGATGACCAAGAACTCCGGGAAGCTTTGTTAGCTGAAGCTCATAGCTCCCCATTCTCTGTACATCCTGGTTCGACTAAGATGTACCATGACATCAAGCAGTACTTTTGGTGGAGTGGTATGAAACAGGATGTGGCCACTTACGTCTCCAAATGTCTTACCTTCCAGCAGGTTAAGATCGAGCATCAGTGATCTGGCGGTCTCCTTCAACCGTTAGATATCCCAGAGTGGAAGTGGGACAAAATCACCATGGATTTTGTTACTGGTCTTCCGCCTACCAAGAGGAAGCACGATGCGGTTTGGGTTATCGTAGATCGACTTACCAAATCAGCTCATTTCTTACCGATCCGCAAGGAAGATCCGGTAAGTAAACTCACAAATACGTAAAGAATAGAGATCATGAGACTCCACGGTGCACCATCCAGCATTGTCTCAGACAGAGATCCTCGATTCACTTCGCGCTTTTGGAAGAGTCTGCAGAAAGCTTGGGGTACACAACTTAAGCTTAGCACGGCTTTTCATCCTCAAACTGACGAACAGTCAGAGCGAACCATTCAGACATTGGAAGATATGTTGAGGTCATGTGCGTTGGAATGGACAGGTGATTGGGACGATTACATCTGTTTGGTGGAGTTTGCATACAACAATAGTTGGCACACAAGTATCAAGTGTGCTCCTTTTGAGATGTTGTATGGCAGAAAGTGTCGCGCCCCAATCTGCTGGGATCAGGTGGGTGAGCGAACACTTGAAGGACCAGAAATTATAGAGATGACCAATGAGAAGATCGCAGTAGCTAGGCAGAAAATTCAGGAGGCACGGTCACGTCAGAAGAGTTACGCCGATAAGCATCGTAGGGACATACACTTTAACGTAGGAGATCACGTCTTCCTTAAGGTTTCGCTGACACGTGGTGTTAGACGCTTCAGGATTAAAGGGAAGCTCAGTCCTCGTTTCATCGGACCGTTTGATATCATTGAACGAGTCGGTGAAGTATCTTACCGATTGGCGTTACCTCCGCAGCTTTCGCATGTGCACAATGTGTTTCATGTGTCCTTACTCAGAGGGTACTAGTATCATCCCCTTCACATGGTTCAGTATCCACTGGAACAGATACGTGAAGATCTCACTTTTATAGAAGAACCCGAACGAGTTCTTGACAGACAAGAACGAGTCATGAGAAAGAAGACGATTCCATTCGTCAAAATTCAATGGAGGGATCATACCGAGCGGGAAGCCACTTGGGAAACAGAGGAGTCTATCCGGGCTTCTTACCCTCATTTCATATTTTTAATTCGGGTATGTTCTTCTTTTCCAGTTTACTTTATCTATAATTCGGGGACGAATTATTTTTTTTAGGGGGGAAGAGTTGTAAAACCCGCATGCTTTTACCATGAATAGTACCCTTAAGATCGTACGTACTAGATTTAAACTTTCCTAATATAGCATGATTACGATTACGTGTTAGGATTTTACGTATTACGTACGTGTTAGAACACGATAAGTATTTACTACACACGAGCACGTAATAATTATTTAACAATAATTAATCACGAACATGCGATCATGAAATCATGAACGTAATTAAAACACGAACTATTATTAATTACGTATATATATTTATTACGAGCGTAAATAAATATATTAGATCACGATAATTACGTAACGAGAACACATAAAACGCGAACACAAATAATCACGAACGAATAACTAAACATCGAGACACGGAAAAAGGTACGGGTACCCCATGTAGGGCCCCCTACCCGCGGCTACAAGGAGCAAATGGGCCAAGCCCATTTGTATTTTTACTAAAAGGGGGTTAAAGGATTTTTACACTACTCAAAAATTACTTTACAGAAGATTTACAGAAAACCAAAAAACCCTCCTCTCTTCTTCTTTTTGGCCGCAACCTTCAAAACACCACAAGAGGGTGTTTGTTGATCTTGGATCTTGGAATTCTAGTGGGTGTTCGTGTTTGTTCTTCGTTCTTTTGATCCACGTATTCGGTAAATCCTTTTTAAACCTTTTTCTTTTGATTTAATCTTTTATAAATTAAATGTTATGTTTTTATAAAAACCTAATTAAAATTATGGATCTAACATGAATTGGGATTTAATAAAATCAAAAGTAACGTTTTAAGGGGTGTTTGTTTTGGCCGCAGCCTACACCGAACCCAAGGGGGGTTTCGGTTTGGCCATCCGACCACCACCGAGACCATATGGTCCCGGTTGGTTGGTGTGGGTCCCACGGCAGCATCAAGACAAGGGGTACCCCGATTTGGTTCGGGGTACGGTGTCGATTTCATGTCCGGTTCATGGTTTTTAGTTTAGATCCGGTTCATGGTGTATGTTTAGTTTTATTTTTTTATGATCTTATGTTAAAAATTAAATTAATATTATGACATGATTAATTTAATAACATGACTTAGGTTATTTTAATTATTAATAATCATGAAATTAATTAACCTAAGTATTTTTATATTTTAGACTTATAATTAATTAATTATTTAAAAACAATGGTTATAATTAATTAATTAACATGACTTAGGTTATATTATTAACAAATAATAATACATGTTTTAACCTAAGTATTTAACTTGATTTAATTAAAAACATGTTATACTTTAATTAAATATTTTAACCTATAGTTTAATTTAATTACATGAAATAATTATTAAACTATACATTATATCATATGACTTAGAAAATAATCATGAAAACACTTAGGCTCATATACTTAGCTTATTTAACCAGCTTATTTCTAATTATAGAAACTTTCTATTTTTAGAAACTTAATTAAATAAGGCAGCTAATCTATTTATGGAAACCTTCTATTTTTAGAAACTTATTTATTTCAAGCAGTTAATCTATTTATGGAAACTTATTTAATTAAGGCAGTTGATCTATTTATGGAAACTTTCTATTTTTAGAAACTTATCTTTTTTAAGCAGTAATTCTATTTTTGGAAACTTTCTATTTTTGGAAACTTTCTATTTTTGGAAACTTTCTATTTTTGGAAACTTTCTATTTTTGGGAACTTTCTATTTTTGGAAACTTTCTATTTTTTAAAACTTTCTATTTTTTGGAAACTTTCTATTTTAGGAAACCTGCTATTTTTGGAAAGTTACTTATTATTACACAGTAAGTATAATAATACATGAAAAACCAAAAATACTTAATCAGATTAAACAGAATATAAGATAAACACGGTTTAAGGCTTTTAAATAGTAAAACATGGTAAGAACACATAAAATAAGCTAAGACATGACATAAAACCAGCTACGTATTTAGTAAGCAGATACTTATTCATGTATGTATTTATGTAGCACTAGTGATACGGAAGTAGGATTCCTCCCAGTTCATCTTCTTCGTTCACTGGACATAAGGTACGGATTCCCGTCCTTTCAGTATGGACATTCTTTCCTTATTAGGATTCCCCGTATGCAGCCAAATGTTTTCCCGTAGTATAAGTTACGTGTTTGATTTGCTTATGTTTAATTAAGAATACCTATAGTCATATACATGCATGACCAGTTTCACCTAGTTATGGAGGTACCATAACCATAACATTAGAGGCACTGATGTTATGACTTCACCACGGCGGAGTGATTGCTCGTGGCGTCCCTTCAGCTTTTGGCCATTTATATTATATTTATTATGTGGGGCGTATGGGTGCATCCTAGTTACATGTTTTCAGTCAGGATTTCATGGTGAATGTGGTGTGTGCCTTGCATCCTTCACAAGGAGCTGATCCCTCCTACCCAAAAACCAGTATATTAAATTAGAGGCAGCCCCTCTAATTTGCATGATGAGGTCACCCCTCCAAGTATTCATACACGATGGATTTTCATGACCTATATTGGCTAATGGTAAAATATGACAAACAATTTTTACAAGATAAACATAAGACTTTTCAAACTATAAAACCAGTTTTACCAATACTTAACCAGGTTACTCAGGACTTAGTTTTCTTCCGCTGTTATATGTTATATGCTTATCCTATTCATGTTTTATTGTACATCCGTGCACTGAGCGTATTTGCTCAGCCGTTTTCCTTTTCTATGTTCCCAAAACGGCAGGTACTCAGGGACGCTCGTAGACACTAAGAGTACGTGCATATGGACTGGAAGCTGTCTAGCCTTCTTTACTTTATGCATTTCCTTTCTTATGATACATTTGCTATGGACATTGTTTAGTCCTTTCCGTTATTATACTATGTTTGTGTGTGATGAGCTTTACTTTTGGACTACCGATGTTTGATTCCGGTATTTTCCTTTTATGGTCAAGTAATATTTAGACATTTTTCCTTGTATGCTTTGATGACACGCCATAATTGCATGTGACATTTCCATTATCAAATGGGGTGTTACAATTTGCCACTTTCCTTAATACATACTTCCCCAATGAGAATGATTCTCCTCCTTTGGACTTTGATTTTGGTCTTTATCCTCCTTCGGATCTTAAGAAACCTGTTCCAAAGGAGAAGAAACCGGAACACACCGACATCCGTAGTACTTATGTCTTGACACCTCTCTATCCACCTTCTTCGGATGAGATTGTACGTTTTTTGGGCGAATCTTCACGGTCTACTGAGCCTAAGTCTTATTTTCCTATAAAGGAAAAGGTGTTCAATCCGGGTATCACAATTTTTAAGCCATCTCAGTATCCATCTGATGAAATAAAAGGAAAGATTTTTGGAAACAATGGAGCTATGCTTACACTTCATCATACTTTCTACCACCATGATCAACAACTGCTTAAGGGAACCTCTTGTCTTGTTCACCTTAAGCTTGCGCTACTTGATGGATGAAAACCATGTATTTGATCCTGGTGGATGTTTTTCAAGCTTCTTACCAGTGTAATCAAGGTTGAGTCAGGCTCATGACTCGGTGAACAAAAACAAGCGCTTCTCGGGAGGCAACCCGAGTATCTATCTTTTTTTATCCGTTTTATAATAAGTGTAGGGGGAGACCCTACTATATGTTTGTTGTTTTCTTTCTTATCATGTGTAGGGATTCGAGCTATCAAAGATCCATTCTTGATGACTTTTAACGATCCGTGATTCTGTGTTCCCGTCTTCCCGGTTTTATCCTAAACTCTTTTGATTCACTATTTTATATTCTTTAATATTAAAATAGGAATCACTTTAGTTGTCTCTTCCTTAGCAAGATTTAAACAACGTGCACAATGACCTAAGTGTAGGGGAGTTTACTCCCACATGCTTAATCATTGAGGACAATGTTTATCTTAAGTGTAGGGGGACTTCTATCGAAGTTAAGTGGGCTTTTCCTTGTAATTGTCCTCATTTTCACCGGAAAATTGATTTTTCGACATTTTTCAAAAAATTTGATCTATTTTGGCCTCGTTGTTTTTCCTTTGTTTTCGTTATTTTCTTTCATTAAAATAATTTTTAATAAAATAGTTTTAATAAGTTTAGATGTCTTTGATATACTAGGCCCGTCATGAATCTTTTAACTCAACCCGAGTTTACTTATCCAAGTTTACTCTAGCTAGTATCCTTAACGTGTTTAAGTAAAGTTTTGCTAGGCTTTTATATAGGGAACTTTAAAACGCGAAAGTCTTAACTCTTACGGGTTAAGAACAAGAACTTTTCGCAAGTTCCTATAACTATCCTAGAAAGTCGTTTATCAAGGGAACTTTAAAATGCGAATTCTAAACTTGAAAAAG
This sequence comes from Glebionis coronaria, assembly GCA_025667525.1. Taxonomy (NCBI): domain Eukaryota; kingdom Viridiplantae; phylum Streptophyta; class Magnoliopsida; order Asterales; family Asteraceae; genus Glebionis; species Glebionis coronaria. The sequence continues at coordinate 164,224,666 of CM046879.1, forward strand.
TCTAAGAAGTTGCAAGATCCTATAGATGACTTGAAAACCTAAAACTTTGATTTAATTGGCTAAACATCCACTAGTCTCATTCCTTGAGATTTTAAATTTTGGATAACGAGAGATGATAGAGTCAATTATATGTTTGGTATAGTTTCATGATTTTATGTTCGTTAATTATGAGCTTTTTCTCCCATCGCTTGTTAATAAATTTAATTGCAATAAGTAAGGTCGTACGATTTGAAAAGTTACTTAGCTTCTAGCACAAGATCGTTTAAAAGTTACTCGGTATTAATTAGAGTTCATAGCCACGGCATAACTTACTGAAGCGGGATGCAAAGATTGGCGAGTCCGAAAAGGCTCTAACAAGGCATGAGGGCTACATTTTGGTGCTAAAGATCCCAAGTGATGTGAAGAATCATTTATCAAAAATCAATATGAAGGATCGAGACACACGACGAAAAGAAAATACTCCCCTAAAGATCATGGAGAAGTCTATCCGAAAAGACCCTAGCAAGGTATTGTGGAAACCTTGGTTTCCTCGATCTTTTAGCTACTAGGAATGATCATTCTTCATATGATTAACATAATCAAAGCGGAATTAGAACAACAACCATTAACAAGGTGTTTAGGCACAAAGAACATGAATTAAAACAAAAGGATTGTTCATTATATTAATAACAAACAACCACTAGACGTGTATGCATTGAATCCCACGTCTAGTCGACACACGCTTTAGGTTTACATTGTATATGAAAGTTATGAATAAACCTAATACGCTTGGTTCCTTTTATAGTGTAAGGATTAGGGTTTACAAGAGATAATATCAAATAAACATGTAAATCTTCTATTTAAATAAACATATACATAATATATTCTGCATACATATCTAAATAGAAGCTTCCAAAGGCTTCTTGTCTACGTTTATGTTAATGCTTAGTTTGTACATGACAATGCTTGGATTGTACATGACAATGCTTGAGCCATCAACCTCCCATTTGCTCTTGGCAACGCTTGATTTGCTCTTGACAACGCTTAGACAAATGTCTTCATGTTTTCTTCGTTTTTGAGTTTCTGCCACATCAACTTTTTGACCCAACAATCTTCCCCTAGTTGATGTCGGCAAAACTCTATGTGTATCTCTTGTAAGTTGTACATCATCTTCAAATTGCTTCCCCTCAATTGTAGCATGTATGTCTTCCCCTTTTTGTCACATCAACAGGGAAGTAAACAATGTATGCAATCTTGAAGATTCTCCAAACGTAGGCTCTGTGTAATGATTTTGAAGAAAAATAAATATAATATTCTTGATGTAGAAGTAGAATAACCCAAACCCATGTTCCATGTCTTGTACTATCCACGTGATAAAGAACTTATACTCATCTCACCAAGTATAAGTAGACCTCGATCCCTTGTCAATATTCTCACCCTTTGTGAGACACTGAGCACGATAATGAAACTCCTTCAAGTGTTATGACAAGTCTTAGTCACCAAACATTTAAAGCACAAACAAGTTATCTTTAAAGTCAGTGTATGGATCCATGACTTTAAGATATGATAGAACACAAACTCGCGAAAATCTTCTTCAAGCATCAAACTTACCATAAGAATTCTTCCCCTTAAGACAACACCTCTTCATGACGAATTTTAATGAAATAACATCTTCATACCATATGTAAAAGTGTTAGATTGGATAACTCTTTCGCAAGGCTATCCCGATTACATAGTTTAAAATATTCATCAAATTCTTCATGAATTGTTGCTAACTTACTTAAAATCATTGATCCCTTTAAAAATATCCGAGCCATAAATATCAACTTGATATTCTAAATAAAAACGGAGATCCCATGTACCTTTGCGTGTAAATAACTCTTTTTGTGTCCTAAAAACGTACCAATTTTCTCAAACAGCAGCTATCCTTTTGTCACCCGAGAACCTTCATTGTCCAATATCTTAATCGCATGCATTGTCAGATATCGGACAAAACCTATCAACGCTTGAGCAAGCATTTCTCGGACAACTCATGTCAACGCTTTCTATCAGCGTTTGACTTATTCTTGTCAGCGTCAAATTAACAAGTGTCAACGTCTACGCAAAAACCTGTCAGCGTCTCATTTATCCACTACCAAGATCTGTGGATACGTGATTACCAAAGTTTACAAGTAAAATCACTTCCCTTGAAAATGTAGTCCTCACGTCATACATCATATATCATCTTGGACCATCACAACCTCTTGATCAAAAGACGTGACCAATCTATTCCAAACAGTAGCATCCTTGACCTTGGCAGCTATATATAAACGTGAGCACATATCACGTCCCTACTTTTTACCAGATTGCCAATCTCTTTCTTAGCTTCCTTGGAGACCCACGTGATATTTAAGAAAGAATGAATTCTCATTGGCTTCTTTTGCTTCCCACACCAATGATCCTCGTGAATGAGCCAATCAAAAATACTCCGACCTAAATAGCATCAGCTTTTCTTGTCTCCTTTTCTTGACCACATATGCTTCATCCAATCGTAATTCTATCACCGTGTGAACACACAACTTGATCTTTTGGCTGCGAACTTCCCATATACGTAGCTTTTTATCATCACAACATTCAACAAACATCTCCATTACGATTAAATTTAGGGTTCGTAAATAAAAGAATCCTACACAATATTCTTTGCAGCAACACGATCATCAACAAGAATACTCATGGTCTTATTCTTTTTCTCATTCAGCCCTTATCATCGATCTAGGGTTTGAACGAAACCCTAACACTTTTCTTCTTATCGTATGCATTATGGAATCACCACAGCCTTAAAAACCTTACTCTTCTGCTTTTTAATTCGATCTAGGATTTAAGAAACCCTAGTTCATGATTTTATGTAAAAGAGCAAAAACATTAATACCATAATCAGCGAACTTAGACCTTGAATAACTTCTTTATTAGAACTCAGATCGAAAATCCCTTCGGTGAGATTCTAGACACAAGTGCCAAAAATCTACAGTTCAAAAATCACGAATATCCAACGGTTAACGAAGGAGAAAACGTGTTTTGAACATGGTTGTTTATAGAAAACTGCATATATCCTGCTGCTAACTTTGACGCTTAATAACTTTTTCTTGGGGATAAAACTCGACAATCCCTCCGGTGGATGTCTAGATATATGTATGTAGAACACACATAAAAAGTTTCGTGACGATCCAACGGTTCAATCAAAAGTTATGACCTTCTGAATACTGCTGCGCACACAAAAACGTCCAGAAAAACCCTAGACGGATTTTTCTTCTCTTCTCGATACACGAACACCTTGTTGGTCCTAGCATCACAAGCCACGATGCTCTGATACCAATTGTAGAAACCTTAGTTTCCTCGATCTTTTAGCTACTAGGAATGATCATTGTTCATATGATTAACATAATCAAAGCGGAATTAGAACAACAACCATTAACAAGGTGTTTAGGCACAAAGAACATGAATTAAAACAAAAGGATTGTTCATTATATTAATAACAAACAACCACTAGACGTGTATGCATTGAACCCCACGTCTAGTCGACACACACTTTAGGTTTACATTGTATATGAAAGTTATGAATAAACCAAATACCCTTGGTTCCTTTTATAGTGTAAGGATTAGGGTTTACAAGAGATAATATCAAATAAACATGTAAATCTTCTATTTAAATAAACATATACAGAATATATTCTACATACATATCTAAATAGAAGCTTCCAAAGGCTTCTTGTCCACGTTTCTGTCAATGCTTAGTTTGTACATGACAATGCTTGGATTGCACATGACAATGCTTGAGCCATCAACCTCCGATTTGCTCTTGTCAACGCTTGATTTGCTCTTGACAACGCTTAGACAAATGTGTTCATGTTTTCTTCGTTTTTGAGTTTCTGCCACATCAACTTTTTGACCCAACAGGTATGAGGATAAATAGATCCAAGTCCCAAAAGGAGGCAGATCGTTGTATATCAAAATCCCAAATAAAGATTGGAGAAAAATGAAGAAGTCGTGGTCCAAGAATAAAGAATCTCTCAAAACTTCAAGTGAATAAATTCCTATTATGAAGAGAAGACCATTATTTCAAGAACGTCTCTCAAGATTTGAAGTATGAATTCAATGCCAAATATCGGTCCGAGAAAATTCTCAAATCGTGAAGCGAGTTATGCCAAGATATGAACTTTATGAGGTCCCGAGAAGCGGTTTTAAAAGATTTTGTCCTTTAGCTAACTATTGATTAAATCGTCCTACTTTATTTTCTGCCTTAATAAACTATCGAAATAAGTCAACAATGCATCCTCCTGATCATTCAAGACAACAATAAAATATAAGAGATACACCTAGGAATATGGGGGTCTAAGTGAATAATTGAGCCACATGAGTTTGTGTTAGTTTGCTATCTTATAATAACAATGATCTCGTTTAATAAAGGCCAAGGTGGATTGATTATGATGGAAAATGTAAAACTTGCTTTGTAATTGATGCATTGCATGTGGGCATCGCAATGGTCAAGTGTAGGGGATTTGATAGGTGTGAAAACACCCATCCTTTTACCACTTAATTATAATATTAACCAAGCCAAAACGTGTATTTAATGTCGTATAAGTCAGAATTATGCGTGGTTTGTGTTTTTGTTGTGATTTAGGACCAAAACATGAAAAGGGAAGAAAACACGGGATTTCACAGGCTTTTATCAAAGAAAAAGACAAAAGATGAAGTCAAAAGATCAAGAGTGCAAAAAGAACGGAAGTCCAAGGCCTATTCTAAAGATTTATCAAAGAAAAAGTCTAAAGACGGAAGTTTAATGAAGTCGAAGAACCAAGTCTAATAAAAGAAGAAAATTATAAGACGAGTTCAATTTATATCGACAAATCCCGAGACAACGTCGAAGAAAGACAAAGAATTTTAATCGAGTCAAGACGAGAAGAAAGAAAGAAGAAAACAACTCCTTCCATCTCCTCCTATAAATACCTCCTAATATGTCATTAGGAGGTAGTAGTTAATTAATACTTGTTAGTTTTATTATTAGGAGTAGCTTAATATTACTTTCTCTCTCTAGCTTTTCTTTCATGTTTTAAGCTTTTTCACTAATCTTGTATTGAATCTCTTAATCTTAATCTTTAATCCAAGCTTTTTCAATAATCATTCTCATTCTTCCTTTCTTTTGAGTCTATTGTCTTGATTTAGATAATCATGTAGTTAGCTTAATCTTTATGCTTATTGCTTTATTGATGTGTTTGATTGGTTATGCTTATTGGTTTTTATGTGTTTGATTTTTATAGTTTATTGTGTTTAGTGCTTATTGTTTGATTTTGCTTATTTTGGATTTAGTATTTTTAATAGATTAATTTTATTAAAAGTTGATTTTTAATTTTTAGATTAATTAGTGTTTTTCAAGTTTTTGATTTGTGGTTTAATTAGTTTTTCTTAAAAGTGTTTTAGATTAAGTTTTGGTTGATTGCTTATTTGATTTTAGCTTATTCATAGCTTATTCCTTGTTTTTAGATTCTGTTACTGTTATTATGTTTTATAAGATCTTCGGAAAAGGGTTTAGAAATTCCGAAGAATTCCCCTTTTTCCGAAATAAGTTTATCCGAAATTTAGTGGTTTTTTCGAATGTAGCTTCCTTATCAGAAATAATCACTTATTCTGAAATATAGCATTATTCCGAAGATTATTTTTATCCAAATTAGGTAGATTATTCTGAAGATCTTAGTTTTCCGAATTAGTTAGTTTTTCCGAATTTATTTCACTTATCCGAATTAATGGCATTTATCCGAAATTATTAGTTTTTCCCGAAATTCTTGATTTATCCGAAAATGTTAGTACATTCCGAAGATTCTTTATTTTCCGAAAACAGGCAGTTATTCCAAAATAATTTAATATTCCGAACATTTTTCATTCCTCTGAATTTAATTCATTTTTCCGAAGATTTTCCTTTTCCCGAAATTTATTGTTATTCCGAAGATTTAGTATATTCCGAAAAAGTATTATTTTTCCAAAATAGTCAGTATTAAGTTTTAATTTAATTTTATTTTATTTTCTATTTTACTTTTAAGTTTTATTTTTATTAAAGTTTTAAGCTTTTATCATTTAATTTTCAAAGTTCTTAATTTTTAGTTTAAATTTTAAAGCTTCCATTTTTACTCAACAACATTTACATTTCATTTTTAGTTTTAAATAGATAATCACATTTTCCTTTCTATTTCACCAAGAACAACTGAGTCACACGTTAATCCGTAGTCAATTCGAATCGAGACGAGACGATAAGTTTTTCATACTTGGCAAAACCTTGTATTATTGGTATACGAATTCACTAGAAATATAAAAATAAGACGACAAATAAGGTTTATAGAAAGTTGTTTGTTTGCAACAAAGAAGGTTTCAAAAAGCAGCAAGGCGATAATTCCAGTGAGGTATCCAAGAAACATAGAAGATATGTTTGGACCGGTTGTGATGCGGAACTTCGTATTTCAAAAACAAAAGACAGAAAATGGTGTGTGGATATCTTTAATGATAAACACAATCATGATTTGACGACTACGCCAACGAAAGTAATGAAGCATCCTTCTCACAATAAGTTTCATCACTCCTTGGGTTGCAGATACCTTATGGTGGAACTTGGCAAGTCCGGTTTAAGACCTTGTCAAGTTAGAAAAGATGTAAATGCAATGAAGTCTCCAAATAAACCTACTATAACCTCGAAGCAATGTGCTAATATATCAGATGAGGAACGAGAGCAATACAAAGGTAAGGAGTTTTATTCTCTTATCAAACATTTCCAAGAAAAAGCAGCGGTAGATGTTAACCAATATTTTAAAATAGACTTGTTTGATGATGGATCTCCTATAAATATACTTTGGGTTGATGGAAGATCAAGAGATGCCTATCTAAAATTTGGAGATGTTGTTGTATTTGATGTTACATATTTGACTAACAAATTTAAGTTTTCGTTTGCTCCAATAGTTGGAGTGAATCATCATGGTCAATCAATAATCTTTGGTGGTGCTTTGCTAGAAAATGAAAAAGAAGAAACTTTCATTTGGTTGTTTAAGCAATTTTTAAAGTGCATGTTTAACAAGTCTCCAAGTGCAATTATAACGGATCAAGATAAAGCAATATGTAATGGAGTAAAGCATGTCTTCCCGAGCACTCGACATCGCTACTGTGCATGGCACATTAAGAAGCACGTGTTGGAACATCTACAACCTTTTAGGGTTCGTTACAGTGATTTTCAAGAAGCTTTTAAGCAATGGGTAAGAAGTGATATTAGTGAAGATTTCGAAAACCAGTGGGAAGTTTTACGTGATAAGTATAATCTTGAGACTAGCAGTTGGATGATGGAGATGTATAAACAAAGGAAATTTTGGGTTAGTGCATATTTCAAAGACACTTTTCTTGCTGGCATGACAACGGGCGGAAGAAGTGAGAGTATTTATTTTTTTTACGGATTTGTGAATTCGAAGACTATGTTGAATGAATATGTTATTCAATTTGATAAAGTTGTCGACACTAGAAGAACCGCCAAAGAAGATGAAGACTTTAAGACCATGAACTCGAATCCAGTTCTTTCATCTATTCAACCAATCGAAGCAAAAGCTGGTAAAATATCCATTATGTTACAACTAATATTCTGTTTTAAACTACCCTATGCGTATGATTTTAAATATTATCTTTTTGCAGGTAAATGTTATACTAAAAAGATATTTGAGCTATTTCAAAAGAAATGGATAGAAGCAACCAGAAATTTAACTCACGAGACTAAAAGCAAGAGCGATCAAAAAAGTAGTTATTGCGTTCGGGGGGGGTAAATGTTGAAAAAAGATACTGGAGAATCGTCAACTTTTGCTTCGTAGGTAACTTAGATGTCACATGTTCGTGTGCTATGTTCAAAACATATGAGATATTATGCAAACATACCCTATATATAATGAAAAAAAACATGTTGACATCCTACCCGATCACTATATTTTATCTCAGTAGACACTTGATTGTAGGTACAAAGATGGTAATGCTAGTATCGAAATCGAGGAAACAAATTCTGAAAATGGGGTTAGCGCGTTAGCTTTATGGTATGTTCAAGCTAATTTGACGAAGGCAATTGAACAAGAAAGAGATGCTCCTTCAGAAATAAAAAGACTAAACAGTTTTTTGGTGTAGTTTTTAGAAGATTAAATGACAAGGAAGAAGCCAATAGAGATTGAGAATGCATATAAAGATGCCCGCGTTGGAACTTCTCAAGTAGACATGTTGCCTCAAATGGATGTTCGAGATCCCGTTGTGCTTACCGTCCTTAAAGGAAGTCCAGGAAATGCAACAAGAGTCAAACCTCCTATAGAGGTCAATCAAAAGAAGACAGTAACTTGTTCTTACTGTAAGAAACCATCATAACATCACTGGGCGTAAGGAAAAGAAGGCTAAGGAAAATAAGGTTGCTTCCATGCAAGAAAAAAATTAATGCTTATGTTGTTATGGAATGTTTAGTTTTTTTTGTGAAAAAATATTGTTATAGAAGTTGTATTGCATCAGTTAATCTTTTCCTCTATAAAAGTTCTATGAAATTATAATATTCTAGTAATATGTTCTGGGTTTTGGGAGTTTGTCATAGTAGATAGGATATCATAATGATACATATGCAGGTTCCTGAGTGTTTGGCACAGTGGCTGACTTTTAAGGTTGTATGCAATTTAAGGTTGACCAACGTGTTTGTCCTTTTTTGGTCCCATTTTGTGTTCTTACTAGCTATGAATTCATATGCAGCTAGTGGCTCATAGCTTAATGCATTAGTCTCATTGTTCTAGAATGTCAGTACTAATTCGTTTGGGATCTTGTAATTTACCCTATCCTTTTTTGGTTAACGTGTTTGCACCTTGTCGTGTTTTCTTGTTTCTTTGAGTCGCTGCCTCTTTCAAGGGGAAAGTTTTGGCATGTGGTTATTGCTAATTTAGATTGAACAAGTATTAGGCATATAAATGCTGATTTTTACAAGTTTATGTACTCCTTAACACCTAAAAATGTGCGTTCAAACACCCATTTTCTTTGCTGTCCAAACAACATCTAATATGCTGTAAAAATCAGCACTCAAAAGCTGTTAAAGACAACATAAAATGGATGCTTAAAACAACATTCACAGCTGCATAATGTGCGTCCTAACAATATCTAATATGTTGTTTGGCAACATCTAGTATGCTGTTATAAATCAGCACTCGCAAGCTGTTAAAAACAGCATATAATCAATGCTAGAAACAACATACAGACCTGCAACTTGTATGTCCTAACAACATCTAATCTGTTGTCTAGCAACATCTAGTATGCTGTTAAAAATCAGCATTTGCAAGCTGTTAAAAACAACATATAATCGCTGCTAGAAACAACATACAGAGCTGCAAATTGTGTGTCCTAACAACATATAATCTTCTGTCTAGCAACATCTAGCTAGCTATAAAATCAGCACTCAAAAGTTGATGAGATGGCATTTATACATGATCTCATCATTCTTTTCGGGCTTTAAATGCACTAAAATGTCATAAAATACCATATATATGCTTGTGTTTGTTTACTTGTGTATTTTAGGTATGGATATCGTGAAAAAGACAAAAGATCACAAGATACAAGGAAAAACGAACACGAGAAACGAAGCCGTACAATGAACCGGGCCCTAATCATGGAATTTTCATCAAATACCCTTATAGACTTGAAGACAAAACAAGATTGATCCTCATTCTATGAAGAAATGACACTTAAAACCCTTGTATATTAATAATTACAAGTTTGGTCCCTTAAGTTTGTCAAAATTGCAAAAAGGTCCTTCAACTTTGAAGAAATGGCAAGATTAGTCCCTCAACAAATTCAAATTGCCAATTATGGTCCCTCATGAAGATTAAGATGTATTGAAGACCTTTGAAGATCAACAAAGTCCAAGAACAGCCCTTGAAATATCACAAAATGTCAAAAATCACCCTTGATAAGCTTTTGTCAAAATGTTGTGCCAAAAGTGTCAAAAGGAGAAAGTTATTATCAAAGGAAGACACGTTTTATGGGGTAAAAACCTTAAATGCCAAAAAACCCAAAAGAAAAGGACCAAATGTGTCAACTTGGAAAGATTTAAACAGAAAAGGCGCCTAACACCTTTTACTCCCCCAAAATCGGATCAAAAAAAAGAACTGTTTATCTTTTTACTCCCCAGATTTTACCTCCACTTAACGTGGGTAAATTTCCAATTAAACTCTCCCACGCTTAATTCACACCAACACAAACCCTTCCCACACACAAACACCCCAATCCCACGCGTGTGTTCCAAACCCCCAATTCCCTTTCACCCAATCAGCTTACACCTTGTCCTCCAAGGCATGTGACGTGTCCTACATCAACGATGGAGATTCATTGCTTACTCACAACGCAAAATTGAACAGTGGAGATCAAGAAAGGACAACTCACCTCAAAAACGTATAAGGGCATTTTGGGACTTTTCTATGTATTAGGGTTATCATTTTAGGGTTCTAGATTATTCAGTAGAGTAGTATAAAAGGGGTGTGAGCCTGTTCACAACCTCTTGTTCCAGTTTTCCTTCTAAATTTTGTAATCCCTTTTAATTGAAATAAAAAGTTTGGTTTTTGTTTAAAGAGCAAATTAATTCCTTTTTTATTTGTTAAAGTTGGTATTTATTTGAGAAGGAATTCTGAGTTCCACTTTTGATATTTGGTTGAGTAACTTTGTTTTTCAAAGTTATTCAAAAGTTTCTGAAAATCAAAGAATTTTTGGAAGAAATCTGTTTTAGGATTTGGTGTTTAAAAGTTTATGTTATTGGTGATTAAGGTTTTGTAAAAAACGTTTTAAGAAGGTTCATAAGTTTTTGGATAGGTTTTAATAAGCAAAAGTAAAAACAGGTTTATATAATATTATATGTTATTGTATCTTGTTTTTCTTTTGTTTTGTTAAGCAGGTTTGAAGGTTGTTGATTTTGTGTCAGCACCAGCCCCAGCTGGTTTGGAGGTGGAATTTACTTCCACAAGGGCCTTGGATGTTAAGGTCCTTAGGTAAAATTCTTTTACCTTTTGAAAAATTTCAGAAAATAGCAAGTATTGCATGATCTTGATTGATTGGGTGGTATCTGTTGTTTTAGTTGCTTGATTCATGTTCTCTGGTGTTGATATGCAAGTTAAATGCTATTTGAGTTAGATTGATTAAGGTTTTAGAGGTTTTGGTTTGATAAAAACGTTTTACAAAAAAATAAAAGGGTGTTTGGCATTAGGATTAAGCAGGGTAATTATTTTGATTTGAGAGTTAATAAGTTGTTAGAAGGTTTAAAAAAGGTTGAGTTAGGTTTCTAGTTAGTATTAATCAGCTTTGGTCAAGATTTGAACAAGTTGCAAGTGCTAAAAAGGGAAAACGTAGCTTGAAAATCTGCATAACCAAAAATTGCTTGTTTTTGCTGAATTTTGGTGCTTGAATCTTGTTTCCTGTTAGGTGTTAGGGCATGAGTGTTATTGGAATTGCTTGAGTACTGGATTGAGAGTGTGTGTGCCAAGTTTTGGCTTTTGAATGTCACTAGATTTCTAGCTAGAAGCATATAAGCCCACTGACCTGCTTAAATCTTAACAGCAACCTGCATAACCTGTGTGTGCTACTGTTTTGTGATTTGGTTTGTGCAACGTGCTTAAATCTTGTTGTTACTGACTCCTTGAGCTTCAATAAGCTCAAGGGTGCCCCCATTGTCCCAAATAATCCACCAAATAAGCATTGGCCAAGGCCTCTTGGCTAAATCAAAAAGCAAGAACACTTAGCCATTCTGCTAAGTGTTCAAGCCTATCTGTCACGTTTTTGGTTCTTGATTTGGCATAATCTAGCTAAAAAAGGGAGTGTAATTGTGTTTCTAGCAAGATAACAGTGTCAGTTTTGAGTTGGAAAAGTAAAAAAATAAAAAAAAGAAAAAAATAGTAAAAACCGTCATAGCATGGACTCGAACCCCCGACCTGTCGAGCAGGAGTGAAAGGGCTTACCATTGATCTATGAGGCTTTTTCTGTTAGCCTCTCAACACGTTAGTTATTTAAGTACTTTTTAATCTTGTGCTTATTTAATAAGCCGTAGCTTATTTTACTATTTCTAGCTTATTTAATAAGCTTATTTTGTGTAGCTTATTTTTCCTAGGTCTTTAATAGGTTTATAGATTTTTCTAAATTGGTTTCACATTTTTCCGATTATTAAATTAATTTCTAGAATTTAATTATTAGACGTATTTTAGAAAATCATTAAAAAATACCAAAAAGATTTTTAATTTTTAGGAAAAATAGTTATTAGCTTTTTAATATATAACTTGAGGTTTACATCTTATTTTGGTTTTATAAACTTTAATTTTTAATTTTATATTATTTTAAGGTTTTTTTATAAACTTTAAGGATTTTTATAAAATTATTAAAAAAGGTTTAGGAGCTCTAATTTGTGTTTTTCTCTTAGTTATATTATTTAGGATTTTTAGAAATTTTTTAGAATAAATTTTAGAAACTTTTTATTTTTAGTATTATTTTAATATTATTTTAATATTAAAATTTCAAAATTTTATTTTTATTTCTTTTTCATTTTTCTTAGGTTCTTTGTCATTAATTAGGACTATTTCCATTCTTAGAATATTTTTATAACTTTTAGATTTATTTTTATAATTATTTTAAGTTTAATTAGGTTTTAATCATTTTTAATCATTTTTAGAGTTTTAAAAATAGTTTTAATAGGTTTTAATTTTTAGAAAATTACTTTTTAGTCTTATAATAATATAAGTTAAGTGATTATTCAACAAAATCATATTTTAGACATTTGAATTAGTTATATTTAATTTTAGGGCTTTAATTAGCATTTAAAATTAAATATTTAATTAATAAAAGGTTTTAAAATATCTTTGTTGGATTTTTGTCTTTATTTATATTATTTTAGACTTGTTTATAGTCTTTTTAATTTTTGATTTTGTTTTTGGTCTTAGTATAATAATTTTTAATTTGGGTAGTTTTTCACGTTTTCGTATTTTTCGTCGTAGTTTAATTTTAACGTAACCGTCTTTCATCTTCTCATCCCCATTCTTCCAAATATTAATCTCAAATACATACAAGTTAATTCACAACACCATACCTCCTTGGGAAACGAATCTCTTCTCTCTTTTAAGTGATTGGGTCATTTGTGCACGGTTTTCCTAAACCGTCGTACTTAATACTTTCCGCTATTTACGCTCTTTTCCTAAAGAGTAGTAAATTTACTACAATCATTTTTGGCGCCGCTGCCGGGGAGGTGTGTTGTGCTTTAATTTGGAAACTTTTGTTTTTGATATTATCCATAATAAGTAATTGTGTTAAGTGGAACTCCCTTAACACGTATTATCGGTTTTCTTGGTTTTTCTTTGTGAATATTATTAATATATTGTATTAAGTATCACAATCAAAATACAATATCTCCAAAAGTGTGAAAACACAACCTTAATTGGGATTTGATCTCCTAATTATTGTATTCGAATCTCAAACAAAAAGAAAAGGCAAAAATAGATAAATACTTTCGTGAAGCTCGATTTTGAAAGATACGAACTATAAGGTGGGTATAAGGCGGGTATTATAAAATATACCCTAAGGAAAAAGGCTCTTAAGTGCTTCGCGCCGCCTCGTTTCCCCGCTTGCTTGTGAGTATTTTGAGATTGAAGGCTAATCGAGGGTTTTGCCGCCCAAAGTATTATTACGTATACTATATTTGCTTGGTTTTCTTTGTGATTAAAACCTCGTGAACAATTTGGTTTTCACCAAAGTTCTAAAGTCATTCGAAGGCGTTCACTCCACGTGATCGTTTTCATTCCTTTGAGGCTTCTTTAATCAAGAGTTTGATTCGAGGAGAGATTTTGTAGATTGTTGTCTACGAAGATACACCAAAATCCAAAAAAATTAAATATCATCAAAAACACAAAAAAATTGAAAATCCACAAAACAACCAAAAAGAATCTTCTTTGCTCACCTCCCATTCTTCGTGTAGTTTATGATCACTCGTAATCAAGCTAAACGAGCTCGTAAACGTCTTCAAAAACAAGCAAATCAAGGATCGTTGATTGTTGAAGAACCTCCAATTGTTGAACCTATTATAGAACAAGAAGTCGTCATGGCTAATCGTACTATGATGGAGTTGCTTCAAGCACCCACCGAGGGTTTTGGAGAGGCTATTGTTATTCCCGCCATCCTTGCGGAGAATTTCGAGATTAAGACGGGTTTAATGTCGATGCTACAAGCAAATAAGTTTCGAGGTCACGAGAAAGACAACCCGCATTACCACATTAGGAATTTCAACCGTCTCACCGCTACTAGCAAATTCAAAGATGTTCCGCATGACGCCATCAAGATGATGTTGTTTCCATATTCGTTGGATGGACCCGCAAAAATTTGGCTCGAGAAAGAACCGCCAAATTCGATTTTGACATGGGCCGATCTCGTTTCTAAGTTTGTGAACAAATTTTTTCCACCATCGAAAACAACACACTTAAAAAATGAGATTTCACGATTTGTACAACGTAATAATGAAAGTTTTTCAATGGCATGGGAACGATTTAAAGAGATGTTACATGAATGTCCTCACCATGATTTTTCGGAATTGCATCAAATTGATACCTTTTATAATGGGCTTAATGATCATGAACGAGATTATTTGAATGCCGCCGCGGGTGGTAATTTTTTGTGCAAGACGACAAATGAGGCTTTACAAATCATTGAAAATCGATCTAAGGTTTATAGCCCTCGTAACACACCGAGTGTTGCCAATATGGGTTCATCATCTTCGTCACAATCGTCTCGTAGCATTAATGCCTTACATGATGAAGCTAATGAGGAAAATCGGTTTTTTGATAGATTTGCTAATCTAATGTCCCATTGGAAGGCTCAAGAAGCTTCCAATTCCGCTTCGGTTAAAGCGGTTGCTAAGAGTTGTTTATCGTGTGGAGGAGCTCATGATCTTTCCGAGTGTATTACCGCGGATGGTAACACTTCGAGTGCTTATGTAGCAACGGGAACTTACAACCAAAACGGCCAAGGTTCCCGTCCAAATCAAGCTCCACCAAATCAAAATGCTAATAATTATCGAAACAACAACCAAGGTAATTACCAAGGCAACACACGCAATTACAACAAAGGGAATTATCAAAGTGGGAATGGACAAATCTCTAATCAAAATCAAAACCGTGATTTTCAAAACACTACACAAGGTTTTCAAAATGCTCACACGAAAAATTTGCAAGGAGAATTTTTAGATTATGCAAAAGCAAATGATGCTAAATTTGATAATATGCAACGTGAGATGATTAGCTTAAGGTCCGAGTTGAAAAACGAGCTTAAAAATGAACTTGCTAATGAACTTAAAACTCATGCAAACAAAATGGAAGGAAATGTCCAACGTCTTCAACAAAACCAACAAAAGATGGAATTAGGACAACATGAGATTAAGCAAGAGTTATTAAAAGCGGATGCTAGGCAATCAAAATTTGAGGACCGAATGGCTAAGATGTTTGAAGCAATCATGTGTAAGCCCTCTTCTTCGGGTGGTCTTCCTAGTGATACCATTAACAACCCGAGGGGAGAATTGAAGGTTGTTGCTACACGAAGTGGTAAAACTTTCAAGGAACCAATCTCTCGTCCAAGTACTTCTACGGAGAAGGAAATCGAGAAAGAACCCGAGGTGATGGTCGAAAAGGAGCACATTACAATCCCACGAAGTACCGCTCAAACCACACCTACGGTTGAACCAATACCAATTATGGAACCCGAGTTTCCAAGGCCGTTGCCTAATGACCAACCCACACCACCTTTACCTTACCCTTCAAGACGTAACAAAGAGAAAGCATAAGAAAGGAACAATTATCAATTTGAGCTATTTATGAAAATGTTTCGTGATTTGCACTTTAACATAAGTTTTGCCGACGCTTTAATCATGATGCCTCGATTCGCCGCAAACTTCAAAAGTATGCTAAACAACAAAGAGAAGTTACAACAATCGTCTAGTTGTTCATCGGTTTTTCTTAGCCGCATACCACAAAAAGTCGGTGATCCCGGTAAATTTTTGATTCCGTGTGCTATTCAAGATATGGAGGAATGCTACGCCTTGGCCGATCTTGGTGCTAGTATTAATTTAATGCCTCTCGAGATTTTCAAATCGCTTTCGCTTCCGGCTCTTACTCCTTCGAACATGTCCATCGAGATGGCCGATCATTCTACGATCATGGCATGTGGAGTAGCCGAGGACGTTTTCGTTAAAGTCGGAAAGTTTTACTATCCCGTTGACTTTATCGTTGTAGACATTCCTATCGATCGAAAAGTTCCTCTCATTTTGGGTCGTTCATTTTTGGATACATCAAGAGCACTTATCGATGTTCATGCTCGAAAAATCACCCTTCGTTTCAATGAAGAAGAACTTGTCATCAATGCAACACAAAACTCCAATCTTTCTCATGTATATTCTATTGCAACTTTAAACCATGGTGACTCGACCAATGTCATTTGCAAAGAATTTTCACCAAGAGTTTTAGGGAATGTCTCCAAAAACAATTTACCATTTCCTCCGCCGGTGGAGGTTATGAGTGCTAAACCTACAAAGAAGAAACCGTCAATACTTGAATCGAAAAATTCTTCGCCTCATCTCGAACATTCATTTTTGAAAAGTGTTGATAAGTTGCCGGTTTCTACGGAAGATCTTTCGGATGATGAATATGTAGACCCCAATGGGGAGGTTTTCTTCGTCGATAAACGTTTTGAGAACTTGCCACCACCAAAACCAAAACGGTTTCAAAATGTGAGAATTTTTAGTATGACTAACATCGTCTTAGAAACACCGAATATTTTCGACATAATCAAAAAGGGTTTTCATAAGGAGAGTTTAAAAGATAACAAAGGGAATGATCTTAAATGTGATTTAATTGATTTTTCTACAAATCTAACTCCGTCATCACCGCGTACTTTGAGTGCTACAAACTCGTCTACTACTTTTGACGATGTTTTGTGTGGTTCTAGTATGGGGGAAGCCCCCTATGTTCCCTCATCCTTGTCCACCGAGGACGAGATATTCGATCCCGGAATTTCATGTAAAGGGAAATCTCGGTCTTCCACCGATGCAATAAATGGAAACTATATCTATTTGCTTGGTGCGAGTCTACCTCGAGTAGCTCAAACGTTTGTCTTACTAATTGTCTCACCCTTCTATTTCTCATCTATTTTCTTCAAACTCTTTGAGTTTATGGCACATGTTGGAGTGGTGTTAATTTATTTTTCCAATGGAAACGAGAACGCCATCTTCGACCCCGGTATTTTGCATCATCTAAGGACTTAGTCCTTTATACCGGTTGCTTTTTGGGCCTTGTTTATCATGTAAGCCCCATCAAAAATTGACCACACCATGAATTTCCCTAAATGTTCACATTTTGAGGGGATCGAGTCGAGCTCATGACTTGGTTATCAAAAACGAGGTGCCTCGTGGGGGAGATCCCATGCTTATCTTTTATTCACTAATAAGGGGATTTGTACCCTTCCAACTCGTTGTCTCGTGGTTGTTTGTGATTGTGTTATCTAGATCGTCATCATCATCTACGATTGAAGACTCTCGTGTTCGTTTACGTGAGTCTCCATCGTTCGTTTGAAGAAGTTTTTCACGATTCCATGACATATCCTTTATTGTTCTAACAATTATCTTTTAGCATAATTAATAAACGGCTTTAGATATATTGTTGATCACCCTTTCCATGCTAGATCCTAAGCATTCGACTCTTCGTCTCTAGTATGGGGGGGTGAATAGGTACTTGCTTTGCTACGCCCTCACGTTTTCCAATTTTCAAATGTTTTGTTTTGCTAATAAGGCTAAAAATGGCCAAATTTTAAAATTTTTCTTAGTTTTCATAAGTGTTTTTAAGACACGAATGTATATTTTCTGATGGGTAGAATAAGAGTTAATTTTTGACTTGATGGGCATTTGGAGCCATTTACATTCCTTAACCCGCTCAATTCAAGTTTTGCTAGACTTTTATATAGGGAGCTTTAAAACGCGAAAGTCTTAATTCATTCGGGTTAAGAACAAGAACTTTTCGCAAGTTCCTATAATTGATTCTAGAAAGTCACTTATCAAGGGAACTATAAAACGCATTCTCTAAACTTGAAAAAGTCCAAGAAAGTGCAAGATCCTATAGGTGGCTTGAAAACCCAAAACTTTGATTTGATATAGTCTTAATGAAAGCTAATCCAAATTTGGCTTAATTTTGACTTGCATGGCTAAGTATTCACGAGTCTCTTTAATTAGAGGTCTTTAAATAGTGAAGAACGAGAAATGATAGAGTTAGACAAGTGATCATGCTAAACGTAGAACATGAAAATGTTCTTTCAAAAACTCATATGTTTTTAATTGTGGCTTTTTCTTCCCATAAGATCAATGCATTAGGAATAAATCATAATTGCAATAAGTAAGGTCGTACGATTTGAAAGGTTACTTAGCCTCTAGCGCAAGATCGTTTAAAAGTTGCTCGGGGTTGAATAGAGTTCATAGCCAAGGCATAACTTATTGAAGCGGGACGCGAAGATTGGCGATCATCCAAAAAGGCCCTAACAAGGCATGAGGAGCTCTATTTTTGCTAAAGATCCAAAGATGATGTGAAGTATCATTATTCCAAAATCAATATGAAGGATCGAGACACACGACGAGAAGCTATTACTCCCCTAAAGAATGGAGAAAGTCTATCCAAAAAGACCCTAACAAGGTATGAGGATAAATATATCCAAGTCCGAAAAGGAGGCGGATCGTTGTATATCAAAATCCAAAGTAAAGATTGAAGAAAAATGATGAAGTCGTGGTCCTATATGAAGAATCTCTCAAAAACGTCAAGTGAAGAAATTCCAAATATATGAAGAGAAGACCATAATTTCGAGAACGTCTTCCCAAGATTTGAAGTATGAAGTACATGCCAAATATCGGTCCGAGAAAGGTCTCAAATCGTGAAACGAGTTATGCCAAGATATGAACTTAAGGAGATACACGAGAAGCCGTTTTAAAAGATTTTGTCCTTCGGCTAACTATTGATCAAATCGTGCTACTTTGCTTTCGGACTAATAACTACTTAAATAAGTCAATATGAATCACTTGTGATCCATGACAAATAGATAAAAAATGCTAGTAACCCATTTCCTTTTATAATAACTAGGATTGCGGGGAGAAAAAGTATTACACAATTTGGACGTATGAGTAGTGTTAGCATTGTGACTTGTACCAACAATGATCTTGTTTTTGCACTTAGCATGGAATGTATGACAATCAAGGATGACGAAATTTACTCTAAGGGACATTAACTTGTTTCTATTCTTTGACCCTAAAAGTCACATTTTGGTGATGAAAATCATACATTATGTCTTTACACAATCTCGTAGTATGTTGCAAGTCTTTTACTCTTCAATAAAGGTTAATTAAATTGAACTTTGGTGATGCTTAGATACTTTATTCTAGCATTGCGTGAGGGCACGGCAATGGCTTAGTATGGGGGAGTGATGAGATGGCATTTATACATGATCTCATCATTCTTTTCGGGCTTTAAATGCACTAAAATGTCATAAAATACCATATATATGCTTGTGTTTGTTTACTTGTGTATTTTAGGTATGGATATCGTGAAAAAGACAAAAGATCACAAGATACAAGGAAAAACGAACACGAGAAACGAAGCCGTACAATGAACCGGGCC
Source organism: Glebionis coronaria (assembly GCA_025667525.1). NCBI lineage: Eukaryota > Viridiplantae > Streptophyta > Magnoliopsida > Asterales > Asteraceae > Glebionis > Glebionis coronaria. The sequence continues at coordinate 164,244,375 of CM046879.1, forward strand.
CTAATCATGGAATTTTCATCAAATACCCTTAAAGACTTGAAGACAAAACAAGATTGATCCTCATTCTATGAAGAAATGACACTTAAAACCCTTGTATATTAATAATTACAAGTTTGGTCCCTTAAGTTTGTCAAAATTGCAAAAAGGTCCTTCAACTTTGAAGAAATGGCAAGATTAGTCCCTCAACAAATTCAAATTGCCAATTATGGTCCCTCATGAAGATTAAGATGTATTGAAGACCTTTGAAGATCAACAAAGTCCAAGAACAGCCCTTGAAATATCACAAAATGTCAAAAATCACCCTTGATAAGCTTTTGTCAAAATGTTGTGCCAAAAGTGTCAAAAGGAGAAAGTTATTATCAAAGGAAGACACGTTTTATGGGGTAAAAACCTTAAATGCCAAAAAACCCAAAAGAAAAGGACCAAATGTGTCAACTTGGAAAGATTTAAACAGAAAAGGCGCCTAACACCTTTTACTCCCCCAAAATCGGATCAAAAAAAAGAACTGTTTATCTTTTTACTCCCCAGATTTTACCTCCACTTAACGTGGGTAAATTTCCAATTAAACTCTCCCACGCTTAATTCACACCAACACAAACCCTTCCCACACACAAACACCCCAATCCCACGCGTGTGTTCCAAACCCCCAATTCCCTTTCACCCAACCAGCTTACACCTTGTCCTCCAAGGCATGTGACGTGTCCTACATCAACGATGGAGATTCATTGCTTACTCACAACGCAAAATTGAACAGTGGAGATCAAGAAAGGACAACTCACCTCAAAAACGTATAAGGGCATTTTGGGACTTTTCTATGTATTAGGGTTAGCATTTTAGGGTTCTAGATTATTCAGTAGAGTAGTATAAAAGGGGTGTGAGCCTGTTCACAACCTCTTGTTCCAGTTTTCCTTCTAAATTTTGTAATCCCTTTTAATTGAAATAAAAAGTTTGGTTTTTGTTTAAAGAGCAAATTAATTCCTTTTTTATTTGTTAAAGTTGGTATTTATTTGAGAAGGAATTCTGAGTTCCACTTTTGATATTTGGTTGAGTAACTTTGTTTTTCAAAGTTATTCAAAAGTTTCTGAAAATCAAAGAATTTTTGGAAGAAATCTGTTTTAGGATTTGGTGTTTAAAAGTTTATGTTATTGGTGATTAAGGTTTTGTAAAAAACGTTTTAAGAAGGTTCATAAGTTTTTGGATAGGTTTTAATAAGCAAAAGTAAAAACAGGTTTATATAATATTATATGTTATTGTATCTTGTTTTTCTTTTGTTTTGTTAAGCAGGTTTGAAGGTTGTTGATTTTGTGTCAGCACCAGCCCCAGCTGGTTTGGAGGTGGAATTTACTTCCACAAGGGCCTTGGATGTTAAGGTCCTTAGGTAAAATTCTTTTACCTTTTGAAAAATTTCAGAAAATAGCAAGTATTGCATGATCTTGATTGATTGGGTGGTATCTGTTGTTTTAGTTGCTTGATTCATGTTCTCTGGTGTTGATATGCAAGTTAAATGCTATTTGAGTTAGATTGATTAAGGTTTTAGAGGTTTTGGTTTGATAAAAACGTTTTACAAAAAAATAAAAGGGTGTTTGGCATTAGGATTAAGCAGGGTAATTATTTTGATTTGAGAGTTAATAAGTTGTTAGAAGGTTTAAAAAAGGTTGAGTTAGGTTTCTAGTTAGTATTAATCAGCTTTGGTCAAGATTTGAACAAGTTGCAAGTGCTAAAAAGGGAAAACGTAGCTTGAAAATCTGCATAACCAAAAATTGCTTGTTTTTGCTGAATTTTGGTGCTTGAATCTTGTTTCCTGTTAGGTGTTAGGGCATGAGTGTTATTGGAATTGCTTGAGTACTGGATTGAGAGTGTGTGTGCCAAGTTTTGGCTTTTGAATGTCACTAGATTTCTAGCTAGAAGCATATAAGCCCACTGACCTGCTTAAATCTTAACAGCAACCTGCATAACCTGTGTGTGCTACTGTTTTGTGATTTGGTTTGTGCAACGTGCTTAAATCTTGTTGTTACTGACTCCTTGAGCTTCAATAAGCTCAAGGGTGCCCCCATTGTCCCAAATAATCCACCAAATAAGCATTGGCCAAGGCCTCTTGGCTAAATCAAAAAGCAAGAACACTTAGCCATTCTGCTAAGTGTTCAAGCCTATCTGTCACGTTTTTGGTTCTTGATTTGGCATAATCTAGCTAAAAAAGGGAGTGTAATTGTGTTTCTAGCAAGATAACAGTGTCAGTTTTGAGTTGGAAAAGTAAAAAAATAAAAAAAAGAAAAAAATAGTAAAAACCGTCATAGCATGGACTCGAACCCCCGACCTGTCGAGCAGGAGTGAAAGGGCTTACCATTGATCTATGAGGCTTTTTCTGTTAGCCTCTCAACACGTTAGTTATTTAAGTACTTTTTAATCTTGTGCTTATTTAATAAGCCGTAGCTTATTTTACTATTTCTAGCTTATTTAATAAGCTTATTTTGTGTAGCTTATTTTTCCTAGGTCTTTAATAGGTTTATAGATTTTTCTAAATTGGTTTCACATTTTTCCGATTATTAAATTAATTTCTAGAATTTAATTATTAGACGTATTTTAGAAAATCATTAAAAAATACCAAAAAGATTTTTAATTTTTAGGAAAAATAGTTATTAGCTTTTTAATATATAACTTGAGGTTTACATCTTATTTTGGTTTTATAAACTTTAATTTTTAATTTTATATTATTTTAAGGTTTTTTTATAAACTTTAAGGATTTTTATAAAATTATTAAAAAAGGTTTAGGAGCTCTAATTTGTGTTTTTCTCTTAGTTATATTATTTAGGATTTTTAGAAATTTTTTAGAATAAATTTTAGAAACTTTTTATTTTTAGTATTATTTTAATATTATTTTAATATTAAAATTTCAAAATTTTATTTTTATTTCTTTTTCATTTTTCTTAGGTTCTTTGTCATTAATTAGGACTATTTCCATTCTTAGAATATTTTTATAACTTTTAGATTTATTTTTATAATTATTTTAAGTTTAATTAGGTTTTAATCATTTTTAATCATTTTTAGAGTTTTAAAAATAGTTTTAATAGGTTTTAATTTTTAGAAAATTACTTTTTAGTCTTATAATAATATAAGTTAAGTGATTATTCAACAAAATCATATTTTAGACATTTGAATTAGTTATATTTAATTTTAGGGCTTTAATTAGCATTTAAAATTAAATATTTAATTAATAAAAGGTTTTAAAATATCTTTGTTGGATTTTTGTCTTTATTTATATTATTTTAGACTTGTTTATAGTCTTTTTAATTTTTGATTTTGTTTTTGGTCTTAGTATAATAATTTTTAATTTGGGTAGTTTTTCACGTTTTCGTATTTTTCGTCGTAGTTTAATTTTAACGTAACCGTCTTTCATCTTCTCATCCCCATTCTTCCAAATATTAATCTCAAATACATACAAGTTAATTCACAACACCATACCTCCTTGGGAAACGAATCTCTTCTCTCTTTTAAGTGATTGGGTCATTTGTGCACGGTTTTCCTAAACCGTCGTACTTAATACTTTCCGCTATTTACGCTCTTTTCCTAAAGAGTAGTAAATTTACTACAATCATTGTTCCTAACAGTATATAATTGCCACTAAAAACAACATACACAGCGGCAAAAATGTTCGTCCAAACACCATGTTCTATACTGTCTAACATCTAGTTAGCTGTAAAATTCAGCACTCAAAAGCTGATAAAAACAGCATATAATCTCCACTAAAAACAACATACACAAAGACAAAAATGTTCATCCAAACACCATGATCTATATTGTTAAACATGAACTTATAAAGTTGTTAAAAATCACGATTTAAAATCTGTAAAAAGAAGCATTTATAAACCAGCGGATATCATATATAAATTACAACTTTGTACAAATTACAAGCAATAAACTTGTTGAAATAAAAAAAGTTATATAAAACCACAAAAAATCTTCTAGTTTCCTTAGTCTTAGAATTCCAACAACACATAAACACGACCAGCGGTGCACATGAACCTATCACGCTCCTGGTCCTCTTCTACCTTTCTCTTCTCAGCAACACCTTGTACTTCCTTTTCAGCCCCTCTTTACTTTATCGCACCACTGAAAATCGATCATGACTCATAGAAGGATTTGAAACTCTAAGGAAGGTTGCTCGTATGTCGTGAGTAATGGAATGGCTTTGGTAACTGGGAATAACTGTATAACTTACTCATAAATTGTGATGTCTAAATCAAGGCCATAAGCAAGGATCGATGGTTGATCTTGAGCTTCTAGAGATTATTTGAATAGAGATGTGAATGATTGATGGTTAATTTGAAGTTTCTGATCATCGTTATCTGGGTGAAGATATGAAAGAAACCAATTTGTTTTGTGTATAAGAGAGGAAGGAGAGGATAATGATTTTGGGGAAAAATAAGCTATTTATATGTTTAGTGAAACAACGTAGTTTTGATGGGCTCTACTTCTACACATAAAGTTGTGTACAACACAGACTCACACTCACTTTCCCCTAACTAAAAACATACAAGGATTAATGTCTGCGCTCCGTCGCGAGTTGGACATAGAAGATGTTTATGTAAAAACATCTGGAAGAAGCTAAGAAATGATATATAATGTACACGCGTTAAGAACGCACACAACTACATAAGTTATAGAAACTGGACGCTTACTATGCATATAGAACAGGTTTTATAGTTCACAGCCTGTTCTTGTAGCACAGTTAGTTAATGTGTTACATGCCATTAGTTTACAAAAGATCAAATGTAACTAATTGTTCAAAAGGTGTTGGCTACCCGTAATTAGTACATACAAAAGCAGTTAACATTTTTTGGTTTATTGTGTGATGGTCCTTAGATTTGTTCTGTTTGGCCTATGATTCTAGCTCAACAAGCAGAGATCTTTTCACGGGCTTCTGCTGGACGACAGCGTCTGTAACACCCTATTTAGATAAATGGACCGTTACGTAGTAATTATGGCGTGTCATCAAATCATGCAAGTTAAATGTCTAAACATTAAATGACCATAAAATAATCCAGAAACAAACATCGGATCCAACATAAGCTCCACACACGAAATGCATAAGTATAGAATGTAAAGGAAAGAACTAAACAATGTCCAACAAAGCAAAAGTATGTAAATGCATTAAAGAATGAAAGAAGACTCGCGCCTCATTCCATGCACGTACTTTTGAATCCTAACTTTACCCTTAGTACCTACCGTATTGGGACATGGAAAGAGAAATACGGTTGAGAAATACGCTTAGTGTGCGGATATATAACATAGAATGTAAAGCATAAACATAAGCAAGTAATGAAATGAAATGAATAGCATCGAAATAAATGTATGTCCTAGAAAACCTAGTTTAAGTTCATAAGACTGGATTATATTTCTGAAGAGACTTATGTTTAGTTTATCTTGAAAACCTGTATTTTAAATATGCCCGCAGCCCATATAGGTCATGTTATATCAACGTGCATCAATACTTAGAGGGGTGACTTCATCATGCAATTAGAGGGGCTGCCTCTAATTAATATATAAAATGAATGGAGGGATCAGCTCCTGCAACGGATGCAAGGCACACACCATAGTTACCATGAAATCATACTAATTGTCCTAGGATGCACCCATTCTCCCCACATGATAATAATAATAAAGGCCAAATACTGTAAAAGGACGCTGCGAGCAATCACTCTCACCGCAGAATAGTCATAACACCGGTGCCTTTAGTCCTATGGTTATGGAACCCCACACCTAGGTGAAACTGGCATGCATGTATATAGCTCAAGCAATCTAAAATAATCATAACATATACTGATGTGTTTAAGACACTTAACTACTGGGGAAAATAGATGGCTGCAAACGGGGAATCTTAATATAGGAAGAAAGATGTCCGTACTGAAGGACGGAATATCCGTACCTTATGTCCAGTAAATGAAGACAAAAACGAACGCGAAAGATCACTCCGACTTCACAATAGCTACATAATAAAGTGACATGAATAAGTGTCGGTTTTACTTATACATACTTGTTATTTAGTTTACTTGACATGTTCATATTTATTATACTTGTTCTTGTCTTGTCTTATTATTTTATGTTTAAATCATGTGTTTCTAATAGTTTCATGTGTTTTAGATTCATGTATTTCATGTTTTATGTGTTACAGTACTTGTTACGTAGTATAACATAATGAGTAACTTTCTAAAAATAGCAGGTTTCTATATATAGTAACTTTCCAAAAATAGCAGGTTTCCATATATAGTACTTTCCAAAAATAGTAAGTTTCCTTAAATAGTAAGTTTTTAAAAATAGAAAGTTTTCATAAGTAATAAGTTTCCAAAAACAAAAAGTTTCCATATTTAGCATGTTTCTATAAATAGCATGTTACCATATTTAGTGTATTTCCATATTTATCATGTTGCCATAATTAGTGTAATTCCATAATTAACATGTTTCCATAATTAACATGTTTCCATAATTAATGTATTTCCAAATCATGTATAATTATATTATAAAGTTTAATAAATAATAAATACTTAGGCTTAACTTATTATTATTAATTAATAATGTCATGTCATGTCATGTTATCATAAGTTAATATTAATTAATAATAATACATATTTCATGTTATTAAACTTTACTTTAAAAGTTATTAATTAATTAACCTAAGTTTTAATTAATTAAGTTGTGTACATGAATAATTAAACTATTAATCATTTTAACATAAGTTTTATTTAAATAAAATGTACATACAACATAACATGATTTTATTTAAATAAAATTATAACCTAAGACTTGTTTTAATTAAACCATAATTAATTAATTAAACATAACATAAAGTATTTTCATATATACGGTTTAATTGCGTGTTCTTGTAAAAAGTGTCAAGTTCCCGAGCCCAAAACCCAAGACCCGACAACCGAGCACCACAGCCCGAAGCCTGCGGCCTCTTGTTGTCGTGACTCGTCCGAGCCAACAGGCCCATCACCGAGAGCCAAAGCTCTCGTTTTGATGTTGTTTCCCGAACCAAACCGACGCCCAAATTGCGTTAGGGTTCCCCCTGCCTGCGACAACTTCCCACCGAGCCCCCTAGTGGGCCTCGGTTCCGACTGTTGGGCCAAGTTCCCCACTGCGGGGTTCTTGGTCCTGTCGACCAAACACCACCACCGTCAACCTATTGTTGCGACTGGTGGTTAAAAACCCACGCCGACCCCCACTTGGGTTGCGGCTGTTGGAAAACAACACCACCGAGATCATTGTGGGTCTCGGTTGGCTGCGATCGGGACAAACAAACCCCCCAAACCATGTTTTGTATTTAATCTTTCTGGATCAATGATTAATTACATGTTCTTGCATTGTTTTTAATGATCATACATGATTTAAATAAAACAAAGAAAGATTAGAGTGATACTAGATGCGTGTGAATAAAAGGGATGAACGCGAACACGTTACCGTTATCAAAACAAAGATAAAAAATCAACGTCCTTCTGATTTTGTTGTTGTTCGCCGCGGCCAAGAAGATAAAGTGTTTAGGGTTTTTGGAATTCTTTGTGTTTTATGTTTATTAATCCTTATTTGTTTACATAAAACTTAATATTGGATTGGGCCATTGGGCCCCCTTCTTGCTCTTGTTTGGACGCGAACACACACACACACATATAAACAATTCGTTTATTTTTCGTGACTTAAATTCTTATTGAGTGTGTTCATTAAATGTTCGTGTTTTTATGTCTTATATATTTTAAGTATTATACATGAATACTTATCGTGCATATACATGCATGTTTATATACGTAATACTTAGTATAATTAATTAATGTACGTAATGTTCATATTAAATATTCATGATTCATGGCGTATATTAATTAATTAGAAATTTTAAATTTAACCGTAAATTCGTGCATTAAATAATTTTAGTTTTTTTAAAGCGGGTTTTGCAACTCTTCCCCTTTAAAAGAAGAATTTGTCCTTGAATTAGTGATACGATAAGCTGATGAGGTAATAAACGCTGAAATGACATATAAGCTAGAAAGATATGTAAGCTGAAAATAACATACCCATGTCAGAACTGGAAATGAGGGTAAGAAGTCCGGATAGACTCCTCCGTTTCCCAAGTGGCTTCCCACTCGGAATGATCCCTCCAAAGGATTTTAATGAATGGAATCGCCTTTCTCCTCATGACTCGTTCTTGACGGTCTAGAACTCTCTCGGGTTCCTTGATATATGATAGATCCTCTCGAATATGCTCGAATGGATACGAAACTTTATGCAATGGATGGTAATTGTAACCTCTGAGTAAGGATACATGGAATACATCATGCATATGAGATAGCTGGGGAGGTAAAGCTAGACGATATGATACTTCACCGACACGTTCAAGGATTTCAAACGGTCCAATGAAACGAGGATTGAGCTTGCCTTTGAGTCCAAAATGATTGACACCACGTGCTGGTAATACTTTAAGAAAAACATGATCGCCGATATTAAACGCTAGATCTCTATAATGCTTATCAGCATAGCTCTTCTGTCGAGCACGAGCTTCCTGTAGTTTTGCCTTGGCGATGACAACCTTCTCATTAGTCACCTCTTTCATTTGTGGTCCTTCAAGGATTCGTTCTACAACTTGATCCCAACATATTAGAGCACGACACTTCCTGCCATAGAGCATCTCGAAAGGTGTACACTTAATGCTTGCATGCCAACTGTTGTTGTAAGCAAACTCCACTACACAAATGCAGTTGTCCCAACTTCCTGACCATTCCAATGCACAAGCCCGCACCATCTCTTCTAAGATCTGAATGGTACGCTCCGATTGACCATCGGTCTGAGGATGAAAGGCAGTGCTAAGCTTAAGTTTAGTGCCCCAAGCTTTCTGCATACATTTCCATAATTTTGACGTAAAACGAGGATCGCGGTCAGATATGATGTCTGAAGGAGTTCCATGTAGTCGTATGATGTCCTTAAGGAATATATCTTCCAATTTGCTAACTGAGAAGTCCTTGCGAATTAGAAGAAAATGAGCTGACTTGGTCAAACGATCAACTATGACCCATATCACATCATGTTTGCTCTGAGTAAGTGGAAGTCCGGTGACAAAATCCATGGAGATTTTGTCCCACTTCCATGCGAGAATCTCTAACGGTTGTAGTAAACCACTAGTCCCCGGATGCTCGATCTTAACCTGCTGGCAGGTTAGACACTTAGGATACGAAAGTACCAACATCCTGCTTCATGCCACTCCACCAGAAATGTTGTTTAATGTCATGATACATCTTGGTGGATCCTGGATGAATAGAGAATGGAGAGCTGTGACCTTCTGTCAATAAGGCTTCTCGGAGTGTCTGATCTTCCAGAACACATAGCTTAGTTCCTTGCCATAAAATACCTTCTTCGTCTACACGAAATTCTGTCTGTCGATCCAGATTCTGAATAATAGCCCAAATCTCACCATCATCTTTCTGAGCTTCATTGATCCGAGAAATTAAGTATGGCTCAATTATCAGATTAGCCCAGTACCCGTGCTGTCCACGAACTAAGAATTTAATGTCTAGTCGCTCTAAGTCACGTATGATTTCCTCTTGTGTCTTGATGTCATTAATCATACCCGACTTCCTTCTGAGAGCATCTGCCACTACATTCGCCTTGCTAGGATGATACTGAAGATTGATGTCATAGTCCTTGAGTAGTTCCAACCATCTTATCTGCCTCATGTTAAGATCCCTTTGAGTGAATATGTACTTGAGACTCTTGTGATCAGTGAAGATATCACATGATTCACCATATAAGTAGTGCCTCCAGATTTTAAGTGCAAAGACTACTGCTGCTAGCTCCAAGTCATAGGTAGGATAATTCTCCTCATAAGGCTTTAGCTGACGTGATGCGTATGCAATCACCTTCCCATGTTGCATGAGTACACAACCTAATCCTTTACCCGAAGCGTCGATGTAGATCTGAAATCCAACTGTGCCAGATGGGAGAGTAAGAATAGGTGCAGATACTAACTACTTCTTGAGTTCTTCAAATCTTTTCTCCCGCTCATCAGTCTAAACGAATTTCTCTCCTTTCCACATCAACTTGGTCAAAGGTAAGGCTAGTCTTTAAAAGTTCTCCACGAATCTGCGATAATAACCCGCTAAGCCTAGGAAACTACGAACCTCAGTTGCAGACGTCGATCTTGGCCATTTAGTGATAGCTTCAACCTTCGCATGATCCATAGTAATCCCTTCTGTGGAGACAATGTTACCTAGAAATGCCACCTTGTTTAGCTAAAATTCACACTTAGAAAATTTGGCATACAACTGTTTCTGACGAAGAATCTATAGCACAATACGTAGATGTTCTTCATGTTCTTCTTTGGATTTAGAGAAGATGAGGATGTCGTCGATGAAGACGATAACAAATTTATCTAAGTAATCATGGAAGACGCGGTTCATAAGGTCCTTCAAAACCGCAGGAGCATTAGTGAGTCCGAAAGGCATGACTACAAACTCATAATAGCCATATCTGGTGCGAAAAGCAGTCTTGAGAATATCCTGCTCTTTAACTCGCAGTTAATGATAATCGGACCTTAGATCAATCTTGGAGAAATGCTTGGCACCTTAAAGTTGGTCAAACAGATCATCGATTCGCGGTAATGGATAACGGTTCCTAATCGTGATCTTATTCAGCTCACGATAGTCAATGCATAAACGCATGTTGCCATCCTTCTTCTTGATAAAAAGTACCGGTGTACCCCATGGTGATACACTCGGATGGATGAAACCTCGCTCTAGTAATTCATGTAGCTGATCTTTTAACTCCTTGAGCTCTACGGGAGCCATGCGATAAGGAGCCTTAGATATTGGTTGAGATCCTTGGATGAGCTCGATGTTAAACTCTACTTCTCGGATAGGTGGTATACCCGGAAGTTCTTCTAGGAATACATCGGGGAATTCTGAAACAACTGGTTGATCTTGGATTGATGGAAATTCGGCAATAATATCCGGAATTGAAGCTAAGAAGCCCTCGTAACCATGAGATAGTAAAGCATGAGCTTCTAATGTAGAGATGATTTGTACATACTTTCATGGTATGAAACCATTGTGAATGTACTCTGGTGCTTGAACATCACCGAAGATAACCCGATAGGTATGACAGTCGATAGTAGCATAATGCTTGGATAACCAATCCATGCCTAAGATGGGATCAAACTCGCACATATCCAAAGGAAGTGTGTCTACTGGGCGAACCTTATCATCGAATTCTAGTGGAAGATCTCTGTACACTTGGGTAATACGTACAGAGTCTCGCATAGGCGTAGATATATTTAAGATATTCTCTAACGGCGTAGGGATTTTATTAATACTAGTGGCATCGTAGTGGATATAACTGAATGAGTAGCACCAGTATCGAATAAAACGCAAGCAGCATGACCGTTCATAAAGAGGATGTCAGTGATAGTACCTGAAGAGTTATTAGCTTGGTCCCTCGTGGTAGTGTAGACACGCCCCGAAGCTGGTGTCTTAGGAAGAGAAGCACTAGAAGTACCAGCAGTATCTCCCTTCTTGCAATCTTTCAACATGTGTCCGGGTAGTCCACACTTGAAACAGACGCCGGCTGACTTACGGCATGGTCCGGGATGTCTACGACTACAAGTCGTGCATATGGAGTAGGTGTAACCTCCTGGAGGTACCCTTGCTACCTGAGAGCCTGTTAAAGAAATATGTGTGAGACATGATTATTTGGCATAAACATGATTGCACTAAAGTTTAAATGATAATTTACTAGATGAAGACGAGTTGTTGGACTGCTGACCCTTAGCATTTTGGTCATGTCCACTCGCAGAGTTCCTATTATGAGGCTGACATGTTAGTATGTAAAAACACACATCAACTTAACACAGAAAAGTTTAAGAATTTAGGGAACTGTTGTTGGACTGGCTGTTGTTGTTACGGTAATTGTCATTACCGTTCCTCCTGTCATATCCATAGCGGTCATTAGCTTGACCATGCCCCTTGTTGGCATTCTGCTGAGTGGCCGGCTGGGAACGGTCTCCACCCTTCTGCCTAAAAGATATAATTGGAATAGGAAAAAGGTATAAATGAACATAAAGATTGAAATAAATGATAACGCTTGATGACTGAATTTTATACCTCTTCTCTAGACGAGCTTGTTCCTCGTAGTCATCTCGCTCATGTAGCATTTCCAAGCTACATGTTACATCATTAACTTGTGCCACATTAGCATAAGTAGCACTAAGTAAACGATCTGTTGTATAGGCATGCAGAACACAGCGAAAGTGCTTAGCTTGTTCTTCCGTAGTACTTGCAGCAACGCCTAAGAATCCAGCCAACCTAAGAAACCTCTACATAAACTAAGTGCTAGTCTCTCCAGTTCTCTGAAGAATGGAATGATAGTCCCTCCTGCTCAGATGTTGAAAAGAACTGTCCATAAAATAGAGTCTTGAACTGCTCCCAAGTCAACACAGCTAACCACGCATCACCTCCATTTGCTAGCTTGTATGCCCTCCACCAATGCAAGGCATGTAGCAAGCCAACCTTGCCTTGTAGACACCATCACATCCCATAGCATCCAAAATTTTCACCGTATACGAAATCCAGTTTTCCGCATCAGATGATATCTCAGCGTTCTCAAAAGATCTAGGTTTCTGCTTTTTAAAACTCTCAAGCCAAGTGTGTAGAGTAACCGGTGGAGGAGGAGGAGGATTGTTCTGATTGGGAATGTTCTAGTATTCATTCTGAATCTGATTCCTGATTTGGGGAAGCATGGTTTGTAGAGCTGCTTGGACAACTGCTGTTAGCTCCTGTTCGTGTGTCATGACCATCTTACAGTTTAAAAGAACAAAAATGAAATGATTAAGCTGATTAGAACATATGATAAACATAAGAAAATGATGCATGAAAATTTTTATGAACGCATAGCCAACAAAAATGACATGAGTTTGGATGAACGCCTATGGGTCGGTTCACCAAAACAAAATTGACATGATGAATGTTGATACAAAAGTTGGATGATCCTTGCTAGACCCGAATTAGGCTTAATTCGAGTTGGTTGGGCTCCGGCTCCTGCACCAAGTGAAATATCTGGTTGGGATCCTGCACACTAAAACAACACGCGTTAGGCTTACCGTGGGAATGTATCCCACGATTAGAGTCCGACGTGAGAGTAAGTAATCGGTTAGGGTCTGAGAATCGGATGAGTTGTGAGTGTCTAGAATGTAATACCTTTGTAGAACCCTTGGGGGTTCCTTATATAGGAAGTGAAACCCTAATGGGCTGTCACTGATGCTTCGGCCCCAAGGAAAGGATAAGTACCAGAATTAGTTTGATTGTTATCTTCTAATTATGGTGAGTGTATATCCTCTTATTTGGGGTAAATCCTAATCATAATAAGAGTATGATTCTGTCTAACCCTGTACTGGCCATGCCGGGCCGTGGGCCGTGCACATGTATGCGGTTATTGTTCATTTAAGCCCATAAGCTTAAATGACATCAATCCACCCCACCAGTAATGGGCCGGATGCGGGTAGTACCCGTTGGCCGGGTTCATGACCCGGCTGGGGACTATACGTCATCATGTCCCCCCAGTCTAGTTGTTACAGCCGTAGGCGTAACCTCTAGACTAATCAATGTCCTGTAGACCTTTTTGTGGCCTCACTCCAAAATAAACTGACCGAGACAACTTAAATGAACGCATTAATGGCAGTCAATAGTCGGACGCACGCCTACAAAAGTGCACCATAAAAGCCCTCCCTTGAGCCACGTAAAACTGTCAAGAAGTGACCCGTGGGTCCCTTCTGACTTTTCAGAAGTGTTAGAAATCCCATCCGTTAGATGGGCGTAGTGGCTTACACATGGTAATCATCCACGTTACCTTGGAAATCGAGGCAACCCTATATAAGAGTTGGTGTGTGCTACTGTTACACACAGTTTATACTTCTCTCCGCCATTGTTATTTCCAAGCTCATTCCTTCATACCTTCTCTTCTTATCCCACGGATTTTCTCCAGCGCAGGTTAGATCATCACGCCCCTCTAATCCTTATTATAAAACATGGTGAAGGATAATCCTCTTATTACGGATGTCCTCAACGTGATGCCTGTGGAGAAATACATAGACTTTTTGTCTAATTATTATATTCCTAAGAGCGTACATCCGACCTATCCAGGTGACGGTGAAGCTATTACGGATGCTCCGAAGGGAAAGATAGGCGTGTATAAGTGTCTATTTAACTCGGCTAACTACCGCATCCCCTTATCTAAGTTCTTAGTAGATCTGCTTCTATACTATGACTTCCACATAACCCAACTTCACTGCATAGGGGCATGTAAGATCAACCAGTTTGAGATTACCTGCCATACGTGTGAGGTAACCCCGACCGTGAATCTATTCAGGGTTTTTTACTCCCCCCAACTGGTTAACGGGTGGCTATCATTCAAGAAACGATCCGCATCTGCGCCCATGACTTATAAGAAACCCTTAGATTCCCTTAAGAACTGGTACGACCACTACTTTTTCGTAGATGAGAAAGTATTCCCCACCCCTTTTGTTCTCAAAACCAGAGCACCCAAAGACTATCCTCCCAAATCCAAGGACTATAGCAGTAAGGATTTGAAAATTTTAGAGACCCACCGCACAGAATTCCATAGGGGTCTGCCAGAGCACTTCCTGTGCCTAGTAGGGATCAGCCGCTATTACTATTGGAGGGAGGATAGATATCCGTGCTTTCTGACCGAACGTAGGCAGGGTAGGTCTTCTATTCGTTAGATGCAAAACATGTCTCATAGTACTTGTGAAATTACTAATCCGTGTATATGCATATGTCCGCAGAGATGAAGCTGTTTGGTTTATTCCGCCAAGGCGATCCAAGCAAAGTTCCCCAAGGATCACGACCACTAAAAGAAGGGGAACCCCCCTTACTAGAGGCCACCGTGAACATGACCATCCCGCTGGAAGAAACTTCTGAGCAGCGGTCGGATGAAGAGGAGCCCGTGATCCAGAAGTCCCCTCTTGACTTCCATAATGAAGATGGTGAAGAACTGATGTTGGAGGATGCCGTACCGCACCAAAATGAAGAAGAAGAACTCACCAATCCAGCTAACAATCTCACTGGTGAAGAGAATGAAACCATACAGGGTTCCGGATCCCCCCAGCCATCAGAGCCCAAGTCTAGAAAGCGGAAGACTACTAGGAAGGTAGCAAAAACCTGGGGGCTGGGGCGGGGGTACATAATGCTCCCCCAAAGAAGCTAAGGAAGGACCATTCGCAGTTCCAGGAAGGGAGCAGCGCCTCTACGGCCCAAGTCGACCCTTCGCTGCGTGTGGATGAGCAAGTCTGGATGGACACTCCTGTGAATGTCGTGGCTCCTACTATCACGGAACCCGTGACTGGCACTACGTAAATACCCATTAATACTCCAAAAGATATAATCCATAAACAAAACTAATAAGTGTGTTAATAACAGGGCGGACCCGTCGATAGTAGCCCAGGAGAAGGAGGTGGAAAGGGAACCCTCACCCGTGATATCAATGAGACCTCCATCCCCTCCCATAACTCAAGTAGAGGAGCCACGTCGTGAGGGACACGACACCAGCCTTCGCCTAGCCTGGAACTTTTCTAGCTTAACAAGATTAGAGGCGGAGTCCGAGTGCACTGAATTTATTGAACACATCACTCCTCCAGCGCTGACACAAGATTTGGACGAACTAGAGCACGAGACGCTGCTGGAGCAGTTTGATGTATCCTCCGCACACCAGGTGACAGTTGGTACGGCCCTACGATGCCGCCTGATCAAAGCTTTGGCTAACGTGAGCCGTGCTGATAGGAAGATAGCTCGCCGCGAGGAACTGGTGGACAAGCATGAGAAAACTATCACATCCCTGCAGGCGGCGTTGGTCTTGGCAGAGTCAACTGTCAAGGAACAAGCCCACCATGCCAACACACGTGAGGAACGCATTGCTGAGTTGGAGGCCCTCTTAGCTGCATCCAATGAGAAGGTATATGCTTATATTGACACTTATTTGTTCACGCAAAAAACCCACATTGTCTTGTAGTAATTCCAAGTATCATGTATAGGTATCCGCAGCCGAAGCCACCACTAAAGCCGTAACAGTACAAGCCTTCAATATTGCTCAGGAACACGACACGCTTAAGGATGAACTTACCCATGCGCGGACTACTTTGGAAGAGTAAGTTGCGGTAGCTGAGGGTGAACTGAGCAGGATGGCAACAGATTGCGCCGAAGTGCTGTGACCTCCCTTGCTCACAGTCATAGCTGGGCATAGATGGATGGTTGGCCAGGGAATGCGGCTTGCCGTGAGCAAGGTAACGGAGGCTCCTTACCTGTTGCAGGCTTTTGCCAACGTTGTATCGGACGATATTGACCGTGGTAGGCATGAGGGGCTGACTAAAGCTGTGGAGCTAATAAGCAAGAAGGAAGATATTACCCAACATGCCTACCACAACCCTCTAGCCGAAGATAAGATGACCGCATCAATGGCCGCCCTTGGGGAAATCCAGCACCGATTCCTAGACGAGCTAGAGTCGCTGAAGGATGCTCCCAATGAGGTAATAATGTCCAAGCTCACCGCCGATCCCATCCAACTGACCCTGCCCACCTACGACTTTGTTTCAAAGGTGATAAAGGTGAGAAGCTGTTAGCGGAGGCGTGGGATGCTAACATGAGCAGAGCACATGGTGGAAAAGATGCTCGCGGTGAGGTCCTCCGTGCCTTGATTGCTGAAGGAAAGAAAGAGTTAGGAGAGTTCTTACCTCCTTTGTAAGTTACATTGTAAACAGTTGTGCCTTTTATTCGTCCGTATATGTATACGGCTAGAACTGATAATATTGTTATAACCCATTATGTTTATGTAAGTCCATGATAACCACGGCTACTTTTGTGTTTTGAATTTGAAACTTGTGTATTTTTTTTTAGTTTTAGATATCATATACCTATGTTGCATAACATGTCACGTCTTACCCAAAATACAATCAAGTCTATATTTTACTAGACGTGCGGCGTGCGTCTTTACCATGCAAAGCACTACGTGAGCGCAGCATATGGAAACTTATCACAACGTCTTGTGAGTAAGGTGTCTAGTAAGGATACATGATCCGCGTCACTGGGGTTGCATCCCTCTTATGCAACAAGTTGAATTATTAGGTTCACTTAATCCTCTTACCCCGCCTGGAGGCGCATAGTACATGTACGGTTTTGAATGAATGCATATGAATAAGAGATAGCACATTATAGCAATAACAACTAAATCTATACGACAATAACTTGAACAAAGAATCTAAAAAACAAGACAATAATTTGCACAAGAACGAGCCGTGGAGCTAGCTAGGCACCACGACATTTTATTAGAACGTTTACGATTTTTGTTTTGATAAGAATGGGAAATCCTAAAAACAAAGGGAACCTAGAAAGCATGAAAAACAAAACAAAAGAGAATACATGGATCTTCATTGAAGCCAACTATAGCGAAGTGTCCATGCGGAAGCCGTATCTTTTCAAAGATAGCATCTTTTAAGATTGCAGATATTCCATGTGCG
The DNA here is from genome assembly GCA_025667525.1 of Glebionis coronaria. Classification (NCBI taxonomy): domain Eukaryota; kingdom Viridiplantae; phylum Streptophyta; class Magnoliopsida; order Asterales; family Asteraceae; genus Glebionis; species Glebionis coronaria. Next base: position 164,261,929 of record CM046879.1, read on the forward strand.
TTCCAGGTCGCGACCATCCATGTCACGTGTTGGAAATACGTTTTACGTATTAAGAAGGATCGGTCACTACAACGATAGTCCATGTAATAGCTCGTAGTTTAGTTAACTTTCTTTAATTATTTAACAAGAACAAGCCTAGCCTACAACATGTGTAGGCCGGCCCAAAATGTAAGCCCAAGCCCATGTCAAGGGCTTGGGTATATAAACCCTCTCCTTAGATGGAGAGGGGTGTGGTTTCATTATTTTTCACATAGAAAACATTACTTTCTCTCTCTAGCTTTGTGTGAAATCCACCATCTCTCTATCTCTTTCTCTCTCTAGATACATAAGCAAGATTTACAATCCTTCAAATGGTATCAAGAGCCATGGGATGATTGTATTGTTCATGTGTTTGTGTTCTTGATTCATACGCCATTTTTGATCCATTTTCACACGTCCAAAATTTTTTTTGTGTTTTTGATGGTTTTTTCTTGATACAAATCTTCTACATAGTTGTGGTAGGGATTTGGTATAGTTACTTTGGCTAAAAACACAAATTTTTTGGGTGTTTTGATCATTTTTTGGCTTAAAATCACGAATTGGTTGAGTTTTGTCCGAGAAAAGTGGGAAATATTCCGATCTGGTCATCTGAAAGGGGTTTATAGTACATTCCGATCAGTGTAATCGGAATAGGGTTTAGGTATTCCGATTGGTATTCAGATTGGGTATATTCCGATTGGTATTCAGATTGGGTATTCCGATCACGGCATTCCGATTGGTTGGTATTCAGATTAGGTACATTCCGATTGGTATTCAGATTGGGTATTCCGACCACTCATTCCGATTGGTATTAAGATTAGGTACATTCCGATTGGTATTCAGATTGGATATTCCGATCACTCATTCCGATTGGTATTCAGATTAGGTACATTCCGATCAAGGTATTCCGATTTGGGAGATTCCGACTGATATTCCGATCACTATTCCGATCAACATTCCGATAACAAAATTATTCCTTAAAAAATTTCGTGTGTAATTTTGACTTGGAATTTTTGGTTTATTGAGAACATATTTTAGGGGATTTTAACATTGTTTCTCGACTTCAACTCACAACAACAAACACATTTACTTTCTTTCATTGATCGATCAAAGTTTGTAAATCTTAACTTATTGAAATGGAGTACACATCTCTTACGGATAAGTCCATCCTCTCGGGTACGGATAATCGTCCACCAATGTTGGTGAAGACTATGTATGAGGAATGGGCTTCCCGAATGGAACTTTATATGTTGAACAAGGAGAATGGACATCTAATTTGGGCATCGGTGCTCAATGGACCATTAGATTATGGTACAGTGACGGAAGGTACGACTACTCGTCCTCGCACAACGGGTGAGTTGACTGGAGATATGAAGATTCAAGATAAATGTGATAAGTATGCTACAAACATCATTCTCCAAGCCCTTCCTCCAGATGTCTACAAACTCGTCAGCAAACATAAAGTTGCCAAAGAGTTATGGGATAGAATTCGTGTTCTCATGCAAGGCACCTCGTTAACTAAACAAGAACGAGAGTGTAAGCTTTATGATACTTTTGATAAGTTTGCCTATGTGCCAGGGGAGACTCTCAATGATTACTATCTGAGATTTACCCTATTGTTGAATGAGCTCAATATCTATGGCATGACAATTCCTACCTTTCAATTGAACACCAAGTATTTGAACACTCTTCCTTCAGAATGGAAAAAATACGTGACGGATGTTAAATTGGCTAAGGACTTGCATAACACCAATGTGGATCAACTTCAAGCTTTTCTTCAACAACACGAATGCCATGTGATCGAGGCTCGGTTATCTACACCTCAAGTTCATGATCCACTTGCAATGTATGCTTCTCAACAAAACATGGCTTATACTTATCAGCAACCATCATACTTGCAGCAGACACCACCACACACCTATCAGCAACCATCTTATCAACCACCAGTGATGCCACAACAAGCATTTCAACAAGGTGTTCATCAACAATCTTTTCCGCAGCAACCATCATATCAGACATCACCATCACAAGCCAACACTTCTCCAATGGGCTATACTCCTCAGCAAGGATATTTTCCAATAGAGACACAACCAGCACAGGCTTTTTACTCTAATGAACTTCCACCAATCCAAGCACCGGTCTTTACTCCAAATGATACGCCAGCTGATGTTCTAAACCATCTCACAGCCTACTTGTCAAAACTTGTTGCAACTAGAGGATTTCCACCAACAAACAATCAGCTCCGCACCTCTTCAAATCCTCGACAACAAGCCACTGTTCAAGATGGTCAAGTGACGGTGCAACCTATTCAGGGAAGGCAAAATTCATATGGACCTCCTACAAGGACTGGGAACAATCAAGCTGTGAATTCTCAAGCTAATGGAAATGGAAGTCCTAGTGGTCCTAAAAAGGTTGTGACTTGCTACAATTGCCGAGGACAAGGTCATATGGCTAGGGAATGCACTCAGCCGAAAAGGAGGAGGGATGATGCATGGTTTCGTGAGAAGATGTATTTGGTTGATGCTCAGTCTAAGGGGAAGATTTTGGATTCAGAGGAGTTAGCATTTCTTGCAGACCCAGGGGCAGCAGATACTGAAGGCATCGCAGTCGTCTCCACTTCTAATGCAGCTTATCAAGCGGACGATCTTGATGCATACGATTCGGATTGTGATGACATTCACCTTGCCCAAGCTGCTCTCGTTGCTAATCTCTCTCACTACGGTTCTGATGTCATCAGTGAGGTACCAACCACATCTAATAATATTGATGATAACCAACATCAAGTTGGGCATGAAAATGACAACCTCGAACAGCATTCGGGGACTAGTAACTCAAATGATGTGGTACCCAATCCAACACATTTGAGTGAACCTCAACCAAATGCTACGACGGGTATGGAATCTTATGCTCAACATGATTTGGTCATGGTGCCTAAACATATTATTGATCAAATGCATATGGCCCTCAGACAATCCGTAGATACGAATTCCACCCTAACTACTGAGCTTGCGTTGCATAAAGAAAAGGTCAAAACTTTTGAAATGGTCCCTCAAGAAGAGAAAATAACATGTTCTGAATTTGACCAATTTCGTTCTGAAAAGATTGAACACTTGAAAGAAATAGAATCATTAAAAGCTAATCTTTCCAATGAATTAAAAGAAAAAGAGTCGGTTGTCAATAATTTTCAGAAACTTAAAATGGATTTCGAAACTCTCGAGTCTAAAAAGGTTGAATCGGAAATTAATGCTACCAAACTTCTTAAATTCAAAGAACAACAGCTTTTAAAAAAATTCGCTTCCACAGAAAAGGTTCATCTTTTAACTAAATCATTTAAAGAATTCGAACTTAAGCGTCTTCAAGATTTACCACCTAATCCTGGTTATGCAAAACAAGCTCAGGAATATATTCCCGGTCTTTATGATATGACCATAATTGGCAAATCGAAAGAAGCACCTTTTGTTCGTAGTACTGAGGAGACACAATCACTTGGGGATGAAACTCATTCTAAAATGCTTTCAAAATTCCATACAATTGATTATGATCAACATAACAAAGATCAATTTTCGAAAAAGACACGCATTCGCTTACAAAAGGAATTAGCAGAATTAACAGTTCTTGTGCCCCAAAGTTTGTCAAATGAAAATCTTCCTAGTACGTCTCCTACACTCGTCAAAAAGGATTTAACGAAGTTAATTCCACCGGTAAGTAAGGCGTCCGTTAACTTAAATACGGTTCACCAACACTTAGCCGATTTTGACAAGGTCATTTTGGAACGTACGACGGCCACGGCCATAACGGAAGGTGAATGGAACTTTGAGCACACTAGAGCTGCGTTTCGAGATGAAATTGTTCCGTTTGTAAAGAATGTTAAAGCTTGTCTTCGTAATATTGATCAAGATTTGTTTTTGGAAATAGAAGAAGTTAGACGTGTTTTCAATGAAATGGAAGATGCTTATGAAAACAGTTTACTTGAAATAGAACGGGTTTCACGCCATAATGATCTGCTTCTGAATCAAGTGATGTCTCATGATATAGTTTCTGTCTGTGTGAATACAAGTGTTGATAATGATTCTATTGTGCATAATGTTGAATCTGTGGATAATGTGGTAGATAGTACTTGTCACGAATCTGACGCTGAATTTTTAAAGCTTCAAGATTCATATTCTTCGCTTTCAAAACGTTTTGATAAGATTCAAACACATTGTATTTCGCTTGAATGCAAGCAACAATTTATTCAAGAAATCTTTAAAACGTCATTCGAAGGTGTTAATATCGATGATGCAAATTTTGAAAAGAATTTTCGATTGAATTTACAATCAAAACAGCGTCAGCCAAGTGACAAAGTTGCTAACTCTTTGCCGATAGAAATAGAGAAATCCAAGGAGCTTAACTGTGTGAACGTACTTGAGGCCGCTGAGAATTTTAGACTTGATCTAGATAATCGAGTTTCCAAGATTTTGTCCAAAGTTGATAACTTAAAACAGAAAAATACACGACTCTTCGATTCAGTACAGCCCGCATGTGTTGATACAACTGCACAGAATCAATCATTGATTGAACAATTGAATCGAAAGTCGGTGGAAATATCTGATTTGAGGGAACAAATTTGTGATAAAAATCTGGTCTTGGCTGAGTTAAAGGAAACACTTCGTACTCTAAAAGGTAAGAATGTTGTGGATAACGCAGCCACTATCTCAGCTTCGTCCTCTAGTGCAATCAAAGGAACCTAATAGCCGTCACACCACTTAACCAGGGCCCTAGGACTAAATCTTCTCAAACATTGGTCACTAAAGATAAGGCGGAATCAAAACCAGCTTCTAATATTCCCGTGTTGCCTTCTACAGGAGTAAGCACCACTACTAAGGCTCAAATATCTAAGCTTAAGAGAAACAAGAAGAATGATAGGATCTTGCCCCCATCTAGTAGTCAAGTGAAGAAGAAAGTAGAAGCCCATCCTAGGAATGTTATTTCTGTTTTGAATAAAAAGAATCATGTAGCTAAACCTAAAGGCTCTGCGGTTGTGCAGCGTTCTAAGCCTACTATGAATTCTAATTTGAAATGTTGGAATTGCAATGAATGTATGTTTTCTAGTCGTCATGATTCTTGCCTTATTGACCATGTGAATGAGATGTATGCCCGGAAAAATGGATTACAATGGAAACCGACTGGGAAAGTGTTAACCCAAGTTGGTTGGATGTGGCGCCCCACTGGTAGAACTTTCACTATAGTAGGAAATATGTGCCCTTTGACTAGGATCAATCCCACTAAAGCGAAGAAAGCGTGCCCTTTAACTAGGAGTACCAAGGCTACCAAAACACAAGTGTGTCCTTTAACTAGGAACACCGACACTACGGTAGGAACCAAGTGCCCTTTAAATAGGTCTACTCCCACTGTAGTGCCCGCGAATAATCCAAAACCTAAGAAAGTTGGAACAGTAAAACCTGTTAGTGCTAAAACTCCCATTAGAAAAAGCAGGAAATCTAAGGGTCTCACAAATGTTAGCAATTCTGGTAATTCTATATCTGTATCTGCTAACACTCCGGAACCAATAGTTTCCAATGCATTGTCTACTGTTGTGATTGAAAACAGGTGGTCCAAATTGTTCTCTGGTATTTGGACTCTGGTTGCTCCAAGCATATGACCGGAGATCGCTCTCAGCTCAGAAATTTCGTCAGCAAGTTTCTTGGTACGGTTCGATTTGGTAATGATCATATTGCAAAGATAATGGGTTATGGTGAATATCATATTGGGAATGTTATAATTTCAAGAGTGTATTACGTGGAAGGTCTTGGTCACAACTTATTTTCTGTGGGACAATTTTGTGATGCAAACCTAGAAGTTGCTTTTCGAGAGCATACCTGCTTCATTCGTAATTTGGAAGAGGTTGATTTATTGAAAGGTACTCGAGGGAATAATTTGTATACTTTGTCTCTACAAGACATGATGGCCGCTTCTCCCGTATGTCTTCTCTCCAAAGCATCGAAGACTAAGTCATGGTTATGGCATCGACGGTTATCTCATCTTAACTTTGACGCTATTAATCATTTGGCAAAAAACGAACTTGTTTGTGGTCTTCCTAAACTTTCATTTCACAAGGATCATTTATGTTCCGCGTGTACAATGGGGAAAAGCACTAAGAAATCTTACAAACCCAAGACGGAAGACACCAACCAGGAGAAACTTTATCTTTTGCATATGGATCTTTGTGGGCCAATGCGTGTTGAAAGTCTTAGTGGCAAAAAGTACATCCTCGTCATTGTCGATGATTACTCTCGGTTTACATGGGTGAAATTTCTTAAAGCCAAGAATGAGGCACCTAAATTCATCATCGGATTTCTCAAGATGATTCAAGTGCGTCTCAACACTACTGTCCGATGCATTCGTACAGATAATGGAACCGAATTTGTGAATCAAATTTTGCGTGATTATTATGAAGAAGTTGGCATTTCTCATGAAACATCCGTTGCACGCACTCCACAACAAAACGGTGTCGTTGAAAGGCGAAATCGCACACTTATGGAAGCTGCTCGAACGATGTTAATTTACGCAAAGGCTCCATTGTTTTTATGGGCAGAAGCAGTATCTACAGCAGTGTACACCCAAAACCGGTCACTAATTCGTAAACGCCATGGTAAAACACCTTATGAGCTTCTCCATGGAAAAGTACCAGATTTATCATATCTTCATGTATTTGGTTCTCTTTGCTATCCAAATAATGATGGTGACAATTTGGGAAAACTTCAACCAAAGGCTGATATTGGTATTTTCATTGGTTACGCACCCTCAAAGAAGGCATACCGAATCTACAACCGTAACTCTCGCAAGATCCTCGAAACTATGGATGTTGATTTTGATGAGCTGACAGCAATGGCTTCTGAGCAAAGCAGCTCTGAACCCGCACTTCATGAAATGGGACCCAGTAATATTAGTTCTGGTCTTGTCCCAAACAACCCTACTTCATCATCATTTACACCACCTACTAGGAAGGAATGGGATACGTTGTTTCAACCGTTCTTTGATGAATTCTTTACTCCTCCAAGTATTGTTGCTCCAGAACCTGAAGTAATAGCTCCGGTAACCGAAGTTGTCGCTCCAGCAACCGTTGCACAATCAGATACATCTGCACCAACAATTTGTCAAGATATACCTTCAACAAGTAATTCTCAACCAACACATGTTTCAACTACCCATGTCATGCCTATTGATGATGAAGAGGATGATGATGATCACGATTTGGAATTCGCTCAAATGCGTGAACTTCCATTCTTTGGTGTATCTATTCCCGACCCTAATCAAGCCGGGTCGTCCACCTCAGAGGAAGCTCCTTCTATAGTTTACTCCAATCCACGGATTCGTGAACATGACAGCAAGTGGACAAAGGATCATCCTATAGATTCTATTATTGGTGACCCTAATTGTCCAGTATCCACACGAAGTCAGTTACAAGAAAGTGCACTGTTTTGTCACTTTGATGCTTTTCTCACTGAAGTTGAACCTAAGACATGGCAACAAGCTTTTACTCAATCCTGTTGGATAGAAGCTATGCAAGAAGAACTTAACGAATTCATACGTCTTGATGTTTGGGAACTTGTCCCATGCCCGGATCAAGTGCAGTTACTCACTTTGAAATGGGTTTACAAGGTGAAACTCAATGAGTTAGGCGGAATATTGAAGAACAAAGCTCGTCTAGTAGCTCGTGGATACAAGCAATTATTGGGCATCGACTTTATGGAATCCTTTGCACCTGTTGCCCGTTTGGAAGCTATTAGACTATTCCTCGCTTATGCAGCCCATATGAATATGGTCGTCTATCAGATGGATGTGAAGACGGCATTTCTTAATGGTGAACTCAAGGAAGAGGTCTATGTTCAACAACCGGATGGTTTTGTGAATCCTAATTATCCTAATCATGTGTACAAGCTTAAGAAGGCTCTCTATGGGTTGAAGCAAGCTCCTCGCGCATGGTATGATCTTTTGTCACAATTCCTCATTACCCAAGGCTTCGCAAAAGGCAAGGTGGATCCTACGCTGTTCATTCAGAAACGAGGTAAAGATATGATTATGGTACAAATATATGTTGATGATATTATATTTGCTGCCTCGACCCAAACCTTATCGGATGAGTTTGGGACACTCATGTCTTCCAAGTTTAAGATGTCAATGATGGGCAAGGTATCATTCTTCTTAGGTCTTCAGATATCTCAGAGTCCCAGAGGCATCTTTATCAATCAATCCAAGTATGCCCTTGAATCGCTTAAGAAGTATAAGATGGAATCTTGCGACCCCGTGGACACTCCAATGGTGGAACGAACTAAGCTTGATGCAGATCCACATGGAGTTGCCGTTGATCCAACACTTTATCGTGGAATGATCGGTACTCTTCTGTATATCACAGCCAGTCGACCTGATCTTCAGTTTGCCATATGTATGTGTGCCAGGTATCAAACTAGGCCTACTGAGTTACACTTAGCTACTGTTAAAAGGATCTTTCGATATCTTAAAGGAACCATTAATCGGGGACTTTGGTATTCGAAGGACTCTTCTATTGCACTAATGGCATATGCAGATGCGGATCACGCGGGTTGTCAAGATACAAGGCGTAGCACGAGTGGAACTTTGCAACTACTAGGAGATCGATTAATCAGTTGGGCATCGAAAAGGCAGAAAAGCGCTGCAATTTCAAGTACGGAAGCAGAATACATAGCTATGTCCGGTTGCTGTGCTCAAATTCTTTGGATGAGATCGCAATTAACCGACTATGGTCTAGGTTTCAACAAGATTCCGATGTACTGTGACAACAAGAGTGCAATTGCCTTATGCTGCAACAACGTTCAATTCTCCCGGTTGAAGCATATTGACATTCGCTACCACTTCATCAAGGAGCAAGTGGAAAATGGAGTAATCGAGCTTTACTTTGTCCGATCTGAGTATCAATTGGCGGATATTTTCACGAAGGCTTTAGATCGCGCTCGAATTGAATTTTTGGCCGACAAGCTAGGAATGAGAACCTTCTCGCCTGAGACTCTTAAGGAACTAGCAGATGAAGCGAAAGAATAGTGGTGGTAAAACTATTATCCGTATCCTTGGTGATCATTTGTATATATTGTTTATATTTTTATCCACAAAAGCAAAATACAAAAATATAAAACCATATAAAAAAAACCATAAAAATTGAAAAATCTAGAAAAATCCAAAAATGTTTTTACTTTATTTTTCTAAGGCATGTCTTTTGGTACGATAATATTTACGGCCTTAGAAATGTTGATTAATATCGACACGGCGCCATAAATAGAGTTCGTACAAAAGTTGTAAATATTTCATAAAACATGCCTAAATGGCTTGTAGTTATTTCAGACTGCAACCCGGTTTTCACATTAAAGTCAAGTATTTCTTATGAAAGCTTTGGCTCACAACGGGAATTAATTTTCTCGGGCAAGGTTTACTTTAAAACCTTGTAAGGGATCAAGTTTACTTTATAACTTGGTCTAACACAAATCAATGTACGTTTCAGTGCATTTATTTGTTAAAACAAGAGAAGTCTTGTTTTTATGAAGCTATCATCTCTACAACCATAGCAATCTACAATTGGTATCTACATATTCGACGATGCGACTACTCAACCGACGACTACAGCTCTTTCGATAGAACACGGGTCAACAATTGAGGGGGAGCAATTGTCAAGCATTCAGAATCTTCGATGCCGAACGTGTCAAGTTCACAAGTTGGTGTCAAGACAACAATACCAGTCGTACACGTGGTGTCAAGAGATGACTTCAGACGTGACGAGGCGACCAACATATGCTGACAAGAACCATTTGATCTTATCATTTGATGTTCTCATCTATCAGGTCCAACCTTGTCAATTCTTTTCTAATATGGTGAATATGAGATCATGTTACAAATCGGTATCATATCTCATACATTTGATACCATGAAGATAAAAAGGACTCGCATTTTTCTTCCCAAAACCTTTGTTAAAACTTCATTAAATCAATTGATATTAAAAACATCGATTGGGTTAATATTTTTAATGTGGGGGAGAAAATGTGATTTAATATGGGATATTATCACAAATGGTTTGACATAATGTGCTGGCTCATCCTGACATGTGCGAAATGTTTTCGAATATCGTGGCATATGTTAAGGGGGAGCAAAATGGATTTGCTATATCAAAATGAATTTTCATGGAGACAAATACTTACCCAAAACCCATTTATTTCACGACGATGAAGATTGTGGTGACATAAGGATGGTAGGATAGGTTAAGTCCTATGATTCTTCTAGAACCGGAGGAATCTTCCCAAGGACAAACCATAGCTAGAAATAGTAGTCCTTAGGAAAGATGGAGAAAGATTGTGAACGTAGCTGAATGCCGACCAAGTACTTAAGTTAGCACTTGAACAATCACAACAAGGTGCTAGTTATGACGTATTGGTAAGCATTGAAGGGGTTGAAGAATGAAAAAGAATTGTAAAGATAAAGGGTGTAAAGAAAGAAGCCCTCCTTACAACTTTAGGCAGAAACCGGGTCAATACATATGCTATCGAGATCATTTTTAATGATGTTTGATATTAAAATAAGACATCATGGACCCAGTGATGCAATGCACAACCCATCCCAGCTAACTCAGATATCTCTCAAAAGGTATTTGTTTTAATCACACGGAGACAACACATTATCTATTGATTTATTCACTACGAATAAATTGGTATTGAAAAGGTGGCACTCCTCTCCAGCCTCCGATCACTAAAATCCAAAATGCACGATCGAGTCTAGAGCCATTTGAGATCATCAAATATCTCATTAGGACACACTTTCATATTTCCTTGCTTCTTCACACACTGTGAAAAGTAAGAAAGATTTTAAGAGTCCTACGCAAAATCTTCATGATCTTGCCTGAACATCCGAGTAATACGAAAGTATTTACAATGAAGATGGAAATCCTTCTTGAGCGAATATCAAAAAGCTCATGGTAGGTGACTTGTGCGATTCTTTATGAATCAAACTTGTGATAACTGGAAAGCAACAGCTGTTTAATTCTTAACTGAATTTAAACACGTTCCAGGCCTCTACGCAATATCTTAGTGATCTTGCCAGAACACTCAGAGTGATACCTTAGTGTTCACAGTGATGAGTGGAAATCCTTCTAGTGTTAACCTCAAACAGCACTTGGTAGGTAACTTGCAAGATTCTATACGAATCAAGCTCGTGACAACTGGAAAGCAACGATGGTGCGGTTCTTAATTGAATTTCACTTGTTCCAGGAACATGAATTGACGGCTTCAAATCATGCGGATACTATTATCCAAATGATTCACTCTTTATGTTCGCAGTCAGCTTTGGACGGTCGAATAAAGAGAACGGGTTTACCCGCGAAATCCTGTCAGGAAGTTACTTAATTGAAACTATCCGTCACGGGTACGATATCTAATATCGTCCAACGGTCTTCACCGACCGGAGGTAAAATGCTACCGATTTAGAATGAAATGTTCAAAGCCATTTCGTTCGTGTCTACTTATGTTGCGGCATTTGAAGACGGTGGCGTTGCGGAATCCGAGAAGAAGTCGTCCCCGCATGCTTATACTTTATGCACTTAATACCTCATCTAATTCAAGAAAGCCTAAAAGTTAAGTCTTCCGCTGTATCGAACTCTGAAGCTTTCAAGAATTACTAAGGTATAAGTATGTGGGACATAAGGTCACGAAGAGGCAAAGATCACAAGTGAAGGATGCACGAGATCAAGGCAAGAGATTAATGCTCAAGACTGATATCAAAGATCACATCAGCATGTTCACCAGAAAAGAAAAAGAAAAGAAAGACGAAGACTACGAGCTCAAGACAAGCATAGTATGCTAGGTTTATTTTACTATTGTAACTAGGGTAACACCCTTGTTTGGAGTGACCTCCCTTAGGGGGAGATTGTTGGAAATACGTTTTACGTATTAAGAAGGATCGGTCACTACAACGATAGTCCATGTAATAGCTCGTAGTTTAGTTAACTTTCTTTAATTATTTAACAAGAACAAGCCTAGCCTACAACATGTGTAGGCCGGCCCAAAATGTAAGCCCAAGCCCATGTCAAGGGCTTGGGTATATAAACCCTCTCCTTAGATGGAGAGGGGTGTGGTTTCATTATTTTTCACATAGAAAACATTACTTTCTCTCTCTAGCTTTGTGTGAAATCCACCATCTCTCTATCTCTTTCTCTCTCTAGATACATAAGCAAGATTTACAATCCTACATCACGCAACTTGTACGCGCCCCGTCCTAAGGCTTCCGTAACCTCGTACGGTCCTTCCCACTTGGGGCCCAGCTTTCCTGTATTCTCCGCTCGACTTGCCTCGTTGGCACGATAAACAAAATCTCCCGGTCGAAAGGAAACACCTTTAACCTTGGCGTCATAATAAGCCTTCATCCGTGCCTTGGACTTGGCCTCGTTGATAGCCGCAATTTCTCTTTTTTCCTCCAACAAGTCCAGATTAATCCGGAGTTGCTCGTCGTTCGTGACAACATTAACCTCCGTGTTGGGAATAAAATTGAACAAGTCCCTAGACGCTGACAAGAGGAACTTGGACGCTGACAAGAGTAAACGAGGCGTTGACAGATGAGACGTTGATAAGAATTATCAAGACGCTGACAAGAAGAATCTTAACACAAAGACAAGGACTAAATCTGCCAATGATGAATTCTTCAAGCTGGTGGACAAAATATAAAGATAAGAATTCAGAATATATTCTTAAATGTTTAAAAGATTTAGTCAATAAGTTATTTGAGTATGTTTATCTTATGTCTCTTCCTAAAATAGTTGATCTTAGCTTTTTGTACAAGGCTCCTTAAACCTATAAAAGGAGGCCTTAGGGTTAGACATAAGACACATCCTTTTCACACACATCTTCCACATATCTCATAACACTTTCATTGTAATCATTCATTGATATTATTAATCAAAGTGAAAGTTTGGTTTACTTTGTTTTGTTCTTTGTTCTAAGTGTTAAATTCCGCATAACACTTAGTTTGTTCAATACAACAGAGTTTCTGTACGTGTTAAACTTGATTTAATCTCGTTAACACAAAGCTAAATCGATCTAAGTTTGGGATCAACAAGTGGTATCAGAGCTTGTTGAGAAACTTTGATTTGAAGAACGAGATCCAATACCGTGAGGTGAACCAGGATAAGGAAGAAGGTGAAGAAGAATATGATGATGTTTTCAGTCAAGGCCAAGTCTACTTCAAGTTCCAACTCATCTTCGTCATCTGATAATGAGGTATGTGATGACTCTTCTTGTCGTTTAAATACTGAAAGACTTAACAAAGAGGTTTTAAGATTGTTAGGAGATGTGAGTACTGAGAGATGCAAGTTGTCTAACTATCAACTTGCTCTTACTCAAACTGAAAAGACTGTAGCTGAGTATAAGAAAATGGAGTTTGACCTAAAAGATAAAATAAATATCATAAAACATGATTTAAATGCTAGTACTAATATTAGAAATATCATGGAAAGGGTCAATGTTGAACTACAGGTTAAGTTAGATGAGGCTATCCAGAATAAGGATAATGTAGACCTCAAAATTCAGAGATTTGATAAGGCCTCACAAACCCTAGGAGAATGTGTTAGTAAACAAAGGGATTCTAGGGACATGACAGGGATTGGGATGAAAGAGTATGCTGGTGTTCCACCACCAGCTAGGGACTTCTATGGTGTCCATAGAAAGGATCTCTCTTGGACTGGTATTCCATAACTCCAAGAAGAGGAATTTATTCCTCCACCTAGAGTCCTTTCTCCAGTTGAGGAATATCAACAAAAGGTTATTGACCTAGAAGAGTGGAAGAAGGCTAACCCCACTTTGTTTGTTAAGGGTGGGATGCTTAGTGAGAGTCCATTTATGCCTACACCCGTTAAGAGTCCAGTAGTATCTACCCCTATCACTGTGACCAATCCCATCACTGGAAAAGCTGCTAATCTTGGCTCCCCAATTAAGAAACAACCTAGTGTTAAATACGCTGAAATGTATAGGAAACCTAGGTCACTCAAAAGCCAAGCAAGTGTTAATGGGACAGGGTTTTATCAGTCTAAGCCTAAGTTTGTGTCCAAAAAGGCTTGTTACTCATGTGGGAGCTTCTCACATTTGGCCTATAATTGTGTCAGTGGATACAATTCATTTTCTGACAATAGGTCATCCAATGTCAACCATAGACCTTTTTTCCACACTAGACCACAGGTTACTAGACCAGCTCATTTCTTCTCTAAGGCAGCTAATACCCATGGACAAAGGCCCTTTCAAAAGACCAACACTTGGTCAAACAGACAGTATGTTCCTGCAGCAAACCCTAATTTGAGCGTTGACAAGAACAAATTCACCGCTGACAAGAAAAAATTCAGCGCTGACAGGAACAAGTTCAATGCTGACAGGAACAAATGCAACGCTGACAGCTCCAAGTGTTGTATGAGACCTTATTTTAGACCATATAAACAAATATACTTGGTAAATAAGTGTCAAGGGTTTGAAGCATCATCCCACTTAACATGGAAACCTAAACAAGAGCAAAACTCTAATTTTGATGGTATTTCAATGAGTTGCAATAGATTTAAATATCTTTAGAAGGTCATTACTAGACTCATTGGAACAAATTGGGTGATTAGGTCCCAAAGGGATGAACAGGGATTTGTGGTAAAGAATAAGTCCACTCTAGTTGAACAACTAGACAGATCCAAGTCTGAAAAGGCTTGGATCTCCAAAGAAAACTAATTTGTTTTCTTTTTGAGCAGCCTATCCAAAAGCAGGTTAATGATCAAGGATATTGGGATAGTGGATGCTCAAGGAACATGCATTGTTGGTCTTTCCACTGTTATTATTTTTATCCACTGACATGTTATCTCTACCCATTATTATGGGAAAGGGTAGCCTCTATTGGTGTGTTTTTGTGGTTTTTGTCTAACTATGCAAGAAAATGGAGCTACATTTGGATGGATACAGAATTGCAAACTTTTATTTATGATGGTTGGAGTGTTTACATTCCTATCTTGAGATAAAATTTTGCTTCTTTACATATAATGATTTGTATGATTTTGTTAAGGGGAGGTAAACCTCTCGGTTTTTGGGTACTCTTAGAGCACTCTTGCACAATTCTAGATTGTGTCCACTGGTGAGTACGATTTAGTCTTCTAATTCGTAAGGCACTGTAGCATGCAAAGTTGATATACTGTGTATGCTACCAAGACATTTGACCTAGATTTGGGTTTGGTCGGTTGGGAGACTTTGGGTATATGTTTGGGTTACTTGGGGAGTTGCAAAGGTTTTATATAAGTTAACTTTCTCTTTGGGGCATTTGTGAACAAAGGACTCTAGAGTTCATGTGTGTCTATCATGCTTTTGCATGAGTGTATGCATGAACAGTGTTTGTCACTCTTGCTTATTAGAGACTAGTTAATTTCCTTAGGATTATTACCTTTGTTTATGTTCTAACTAAAGTTTTCCATTCTCAAGTCCATTTTATGCTATGACATCTTAGCTGGTGTGATTTATAAACTTCTTTATAGTCCCAAAATGTTTCATCACCCTTTCATTTTTCCAATTTTTGGATATCTGGAAGCCTAATGATCATTGAGATGTTTTTCCTAGTGATTGACATCTAGTAGCAGCAGAGATCACTTTCACAAGGGTGTATAGTGTTATGGAGATGGCTGAGACTATTGGCACTAGCTTTAATGCAGGTCAAGTCAGTCTTATCATCAGTAAGTCCATCCCCATGTCCTATGAATCAATATTGACGATTCATTTCCCGAATATGGATGAGGACAGTATGAAACCTTTGACATTAATGGAATTGACGAAAATCTGTATTAGCTTGCAAAAGCAAAATATAGAACTGGTACAAATTGTCAAGGATCACTGTTTTGAACTGGTAGACTTGTTGTTTTGGAAGCTGATATGAAGCTATGGAGGATATTCATGGTACAGTCCTTTGATACTAATCTTTTTTAAAAAGGGGAGGAGTAATTGAATATGAGTGACAAAAGTTATAAAGAAGGCCCCAAAAGATTCTATAGATGTATTGCAGAAGATGATTAAGATCAAGTTTGAGTGTTGACTTTTTGAGGTTTATTCATACTCAAATTCAAGGATATAGCATGTTTGTAAGAATCCTCTCTGTATGTTTTATTTTATTCAGAAACTTGATTACTAGAGTAGATATCAAGTTTAGGGGAGGATTGTTGGGAACAAAATTGACCAATTCCCTAGACGCTGACAAGAGGAACTTGGATGCTGACAAGAGTAAACGAGGCGTTGACAGATGAGACGTTGATAAGAATTATCAAGACGCTGACAAGAAGAATCTTAACACAAAGACAAGGACTAAATCTGCCAATGATGAATTCTTCAAGCTGGTGGACAAAATATGAAGATAAGAATTCAGAATATATTCTTAAATGTTTAAAAGATTTAGTCAATAAGTTATTTGAGTATGTTTATCTTATGTCTCTTCCTAAAATAGTTGATCTTAGCTTTTTGTACAAGGCTCCTTAAACCTATAAAAGGAGGCCTTAGGGTTAGACATAAGACACATCCTTTTCACATACATCTTCCACATAGCTCATAACACTTTCATTGTAATCATCCATTGATATTATTAATCCAAGTGAAAGTTTGGTTTACTTTGTTTTGTTCTTTGTTCTAAGTGTTAAATTCCGCATAACACTTAGTTTGTTCAATACAACAAAGTTTCTCTATGTGTTAAACTTGATTTAATCTCGTTAACACAAAGCTAAATCGATCTATGTTTGGGATCAACAAGATAGTTGATCTTAGCTTTTTGTACAAGGCTCCTTAATCCTATAAAAGGAGGCCTTAGGGTTAGACATAAGACACATCCTTTTCACACACATCTTCCACATATCTCATAAAACTTTCATTGTAATCATTCATTGATATTATTAATCAAAGTGAAAGTTTGGTTTACTTTATTTTGTTCTTTGTTCTAAGTGTTAAATTCCGCATAACCTTAGTTTGTTCAATACAACAAAGTTTCTCTACGTGTTAAACTTGATTTAATCTCGTTAACACAAAGCTAAATCGATCTAAGTTTGGGATCAACACTCCGCTGTGCGGATGGTCGGCATTCCAATTTCTGCTGGTATAACAGCTTCAGTGTCGTAAGCCAGCGCAAATGGAGTGTCCCTATTTACTGTTTTAATCATAGTCCTATGCGCCCATAGAACATGTGGCAGCTCATCTACCCATTTGGCACTTCGTTCATCCAAGCGTGCCTTGATGCCTTCACCTAAGCTTCTATTTGCTCGTTCCACAAGACCATTTTTCTGTGGGTGTTTAACAGATGCGAAGCGCCGCGTGATATTCAATGCTGCGCACCAGTCTTTGAATGGATTATCCGCGAACTGCTTCCCGTTGTCCGAGATGATTTCTCCCGGCAAGCCCAAACGGCACACGATGTTTTCCCAAACAAACTTTTTAACTTGTTTGCCTATGATGGATTTAACTGCTTTAGCTTCTATCTAACGTGTAAAGTAGTCTATTGCGACAATCAATAACTGAACTCCCCCTGCAGCTACGGGGAAAGGTCGTGCAATGTCAATCCCCCACTTATAAAATGGCCATGGGGATGTAATGGGTATTAATTCCTGTTGCGGATGTCGCGGTACTGGTCTGTGCACTTGGCAATCACTGCATTTACGAATCATGTCGCGTGTATCCCTATGCATAGTAGGCTAATAATATCCTATGCGTAGAGCTCGTGCCACTACAGATCGGGGACATGCGTGCATACCACATAGCCCTTCATGTATTTCACTGATCACATAAGTAGCCTGGCGTGGCCCAACACACCGCAACCACGGCTGTAAGAAAGAGCGCTTGTAAAGAATACCTTCTCGAAGCTTAAAGTGCTGCGACTTCCTCCTGATACGTTGTGCCACCTTTTCCTCATCCGGAAGGGTTTCGTCAGTTAAATAGCTGATGATCGGGGTCATCCATGTAGGTCCATCTTCCTCAACTATAGCTGCAACTTCCCCTTCCGTTATGGACTTTTCCTTTAATATTTCTACCAGGACTTGCTTGGATAAGTGAGCGAAACTTGTAGATGCGATCTTGCTAAGAGCGTCCGCCTTCTTATTTTCACCTCTTGGTACCTGTTTGATAGAAAACTTGCTGAAAGTAGCGATGAGCGACTTGACTTTCTCCAAGTATCGAACCATGTTGTCCTCCTTAGCTACGTAACCCCCTAGAATGTGGTTCGCGACAAGCCGTGAGTCTACGTAGGCCTCAAGGTTGCGGACCCCTATTCTAGCGGCGATTTTTAAATCCGCAATCAACGCTTCATATTCTGCCTCATTATTGGTGGCTGTGAACTCAAAGCGCAGGGCGTATGTAAACTCCATTCCTTCCGGATTCGTAAGGATGAGACCAGCTCCTGACCCGTCCGTGCATGAGGATCCGTCAGTGAATAGTACCCATGGTTCTACTGGAGTTTCCGCTCGTTGTACGACCGGTCCGTCCTCATCTGGCTTATCTATTAAGAAATCCGCCAAGATTTGGCCTTTAACCGCTGTCCTTGGTCTATAAGAGATGTTATGCTCTCCTAACAGAATGCTCCACTTCCGTAGCCTACCGGCCACGTCTGGTCTGGAGATGACTTGTTTTATTGGTTGATCAGTAATAACCACAATTGGGTGCGCCTGAAAGTACCGGAGTAACTGTTTTGTGGCAAATACTAATGCTAAAACTAATTCTCCATAGTGGAATAATTCAACTCTGGCCCTTATAGTGTTCTACTTATGAAGTAGACCGGAGTTTGGACTGTGTCCCTATCCGTCATGAGTACCGCACTTATTGCTCCATGTGTGGCCGACAGATACATGATGAGCTCTTCCTTGGGTCGGGGTCCCACTAGCATGGGAAGAGCTGCGAGGTGTTGCTTATTCCTCAGCTTCCTTTGTCCAACGTAAATCTCCCTTCTTGATGCACTTCTTGAGTGTTTTGAATAGGGGGAGTGACTTCTCCGCGGACTTTGACAAGAACCTGTTTAGCCCGGCCAGCTTCCCATTTAATGATTGTACCTCTTTTCGCGTCTGAGGAGATGGTAACTGTATTACCGCGTCCGTCTTTTCCGGACAAGGCTTGATGCCGTTTGGATCAATTATATATCCAAGGAACATCCCTTCAGTTGCCCCAAACGTGCATTTCTTTGGATTCAGTTTCATATTAATCCTCCTCAATGTGTCAAACGTCTCTTGGATGTCACGGAGAAGTGCCTCCTTCGTATGACTTTTGATGACTAGATCGTCAACATAGACCTCAAGGTTGCGGCCTATCTGTGAGTCGAAGGCTCTATCAACAAGTCGCTGATATGTTGCCCCGGCGTTCCTTAGTCCGAATGGCATTTTTGTATAACAGTATACGCCTTGACTAGTATGAAACGTCGTCTTCTCCACGTCCTCTTCCGCCATTTGGATCTGGTGGTATCCTTTGTATGCATCTAAGAAGCACTTAAAGGGATATCCACATAGGGATTCCACCTTCCAATCGATCTCTGGTAACGGATAGCAGTTCTGTGGGCAGGCTTTGTTCAGGTCTGTGAAGTCCACAGACATGCGCCAGCTCCCGTCATGCTTTTTGACCATGATCCAGTTGGATAACCACTCGTGGTAGTATACCTCACGCATAATTCCTGCATCCACTAATTTCTTTACTTCATCCAATATTACTTGGCTGCGTTCTGGTGCTTGACCATACTTCTTTTGCTTAACGGGAGGATATCCCTGGCGGATTTGGAGTTTATGTTCTGCTATCGCCCGCGGCACACCCGTCATATGCTTGGGCTCCCATGCGAATACATCCAAGTTTGCTTTCAGAAGAGAGCACATGGCCCTCTTGCCGCTATCCGGGAGAGTTCCTCCTATGGACACCTCTTGTTCCAGATAATCAGGAAGGATTGCCACCCTCCAGTTGGGGGTGGTGATCATTCCTTGGCGGGGACCGGTAGGACTGGTGTTTCCACGACATGACATTCAGATGCTAGCATGATTGAGTTATAGATGGTGACAATTCCTCCTTCCACAGGGAATTTAATCATTCCGTGAGCTGTGGAGGGTACTGCTCGTATGGCCAGGATACCTGGTCTTCCTATTATCCCATTGTATGGAGAGTGTGAGCGTATCACCATAAAGTTCATCCACGCCGTGGTGAAATGCTCTTCATTCCCAATGGTTACTAGCAGACGCAGCTGTCCTATTGGCCAGATGGTGTCTCCACTAAAGCCAATGAGTGGTGACGTGGCCGGTACTAATTGGCTTCTTATTTTTGGTCGTAGCTGTACGAAACAGTGTTCATATAGTACTTCCGCCGATGACCCTCCATCCACATACATACGGCGAACATTGTGTGTTCCAATGCTTACCTCAATCGTGAGAGGTGCATCGGCCACGTCACTTGCCGTAATGGGCGGGAACGAGATTTCTCTGCCGCGTGAAAATTTTTGACTAATTTTCTGCTTTGTGTGGCGCTTCCAGGATTGGATCATGTATATGGTCGAAGGTTTGTCCTTTTGGGGATCCTTCTTGTCATGCTTCTTGTTGTCCTTTCCGTCCTTCCAATCCTTGACCAAATGTTTGAGTTTTCCTGACTTGATCAGTGACTCAATGTGCTTCTTGAGCTGGATACATTCCTACATGTCGTGGCCCTTGTCGTTGTGGAATTCGCAAAAGCGATTTCCTTGACGACGGTCCACCGGAGTCGTCATTGGGGGAGGTCTCGGGAAGTTGGCCCCTTCTGTCAGCAAGATCTCCCGGTAGGACGTCCTTAGAGGGGTAAATTTTTCCTCCGACCGCCCTCCTTTGTTTTGGCTCTTATAGTCCGAGCTCCTTCCACTGCCCTGGTTTCTTTGACCACCCGACTGCCTCCTGGACTGGTCGTTCGATCGATAGTTGTTTCGTTTTAAAGGATAGGCCACGGCTACCGCGGTTTCTCCTTCTATGAATTTCCTGACCCTTTCCATAAGGTCGTCATACTTCTCCGGTCGCTTGTCATTGAGACGTCTAATTAATTCTCTGTCTGTTATGGCATGCATATAGTCGGAAATTTTTAGAAGTTCCGGCATTGTCATTGTGCGCGTGCACTTGTCATTGAAGCGTTCGGTGAAGGCCTCCGTAGATTCCCTAGGTCGTTGCTTGACGGTTGCCAATGAGACCGGGTCCCTATTATACTTCGTTCGCTGAGTATAATTGTTTTTGGACGTAGTACGTAGTTCAGTGAAGCTATCAATGCTTCGGGGGGGGAAGTCCCTCAAACCAATCACGAGAATTGCCAATCAAGGTTGAATTGAACATCTGACGCCATATAGGCATGGGCCATTGTTCAATTTTCGCCTGCGTGTCGAATATCTTTAGGTGATCATCCGGATCACCAGACCCATCATAAGTCTTGACGCACGCCGGCATGCGACGCTTTTTGTCCTCAGAGTAATTCCGTATGCGGAGAATAAAGGATCTTCCCTGGGATCACACCGTGGACGGTGAGATTAGGATCACACCATGGGCGGGAGAGATCTTCCGCTTCCGCCTCACGATAATAGGGGCCACCGTAGTACTCTTCATCGTCTGGCGGCGGTGGAGGAGTACGCCTAGGTCGGCGACGCTTAGGTGGATGGTCATCTGAATCCTCTCCTAATGGACCGGGGGAAGGGGGTGGTGCCCCACCTTTTGGTAAAGGATCCTCTCTATGAAAAGAGCTAGGAGCCTTCTTCCCGGTATTCATCCTGTCCCACACGCTTTTGCGGCGATTAGTTCTGGTTAACTCTAGATCTGGCCGTTCGGCTGAATCATCGGACCTATCTCCGTCTTCACGAGATTGTAGCAGTTCCTGCATAACACGATCCCTTATACGTTCGAACACATTCCTAGGTTGAGGGGTTTCCTCAAAGAGTTTTTGTTCCTGGGGTCGTGCCCTCTTCTTCTTTTGAGTTTGAGGAGAGGTGTCGGGTCCGGCTCTGCCAAAGTTGAGCCTAAATTGGAGGTTCCTCCCTAGGTTTAACCTGGACGCGGTTCCTGGGACGATCCTCTCGAAGTTCTGCGTGAGAACTCGAGTGAGGTCTTCCTCACTAAGTGGTTCGACTTCCACTTCTTCCTCAGTCGATGGCCTGTGCGGCTCCTTGTTAGGGGGCTTAGGCGCACTCCCTGGATCAGGGTTGTCCAAGGATGAGGTTGGTGGTGGGGTGATAGCGGACGTGCCTATTCCACCCATGGACTGAAAAACACTCTGGTTATTCGGTCCACCAGTTTGGTTGCCGGGGGATTGAGTGGGGATGAGTATCCCGTCCCCTGTGGACTTCCGATTCGTAGGATTCGTGTTCCTGGGGTTTCCTTGCGGATGTCCTTTCGTCATTGAGAGATCGAGATGAGGTTTGCTCTAGCTTAGTGTATGGTCCCATGGATGGTGCCAACTTGTTGATACAAAAGTTGGATGATCCTTGCTAGACCCGAATTAGGCTTAATTCGGGTTGACTGGGCTCCGGCTCCTGCACCAAGTGAAATATCTGGTTGGGATCTTGCACACTTAAACAGCACGCGTTAGGCTTACCGTGGGAATGTATCCCACGATTAGACTTCGACGTGAGAGTAAGTAATCGGTTAGGGTCTGAGAATCGGATGAGTTGTGAGTGTGTAGAATGTAATACCTTTGTGGAACCCTTGGGGGTTCCTTATATAGGCAGTGAAACCCTAATGGGTTGTCACTGATGCTCCGGCCCCAAGGAAAGGATAAGTACCAGAATTAGTTTGATTGTTATCTTCTAATTATGGTGAGTGTATATCCTCTTCTTTGGGGTAAATCCTAATCATAATAAGAGTATGATTCTGTCTAACCCTGTACCGGTCATGCCGGGTCGTGGGCCGCACACATGTATGCGGTTACAGTTCATTTAAGCCCATAAGCTTAAATGACATCAATCCACCCCACCAGTAATGGGCCGGATGCGGGTAGTACCCGTGGGCCGGGTTCATGACCCGGCTGGGGACTATACGTCATTAATGAAGATGAACGCTTTTGGGTCGGTTCATCAAAACAAAATGACATGAGCTAATGTGACGCCTATGGGTCAGTTCACCAAGTAAAATAATTCGAATAAAAGCACATGCGACTAAATATGGCCAGTCTTGTACCAACCATTATTTAGTCAAAATTCTGCAAACAATGATACATGGAATAAAATGCATGAAAATAAACTGTCAGATTAGGAAGACGTTGATGACTACCCACTAATCACAGGTCAAATTTTAGAGCCTACAGGTCGAAACCTTGGCTCTGATACCATAATTGTAACACCTCATTTGGATAAATAGACGGTTACGTAGTAATTATAGCGTGTCATCAAAGCATGCAAGGTAAATGTCTAAACATTAAATGACCATAAAAGAATCCGGAAACAAACATCAGATCTAACATAAGCTCCACACACAAAATGCATAAGTATAGAATGTAAAGGAAAGGACTAAACAATGTCCAGCAAAGCAAAAGTATGTAAATGCATTAAAGAATAAAAGAAAACTGGCGCCTCATTCCATGCACGTACTCTTGAATCCTAACTTTACCCTTTAGTACCTGCCATATTGGGACACGGAAAGACAAATACGGTTGAGCAATACGCTTACTGTGCGGATATATAACATAGAATGTAAAGCATAAACATAAGCAAGTAATGAAATGAGATGCATAGCAGCGGAATAAATGTATGTCCTGGAAAACCTGGTTTAAGTTCATAAGACTGGTTTATATTTCTGAAAAGACTTATGTTTAGTTTATCTTGAAAACCTGTATTTTAAATATGCCTGAAGCCCATATAGGTCATGTTATATCAATGTGCATGAATACTTAGAGGGGTGACCTCATCATGCAATTAGAGGGGCTGCCTCTAATTAATATATAAAGTGAGTGGAGGGATCAAATCCTGTAACAGATGCAAGACACACACCGCAGTGACCATGAAATCATACTACTTGTCCTAGGATGCACCCATTCGCCCCACATGATAATAATAATAAAGTCCAAATACTGTAAAGGGACGCTGCGAGCAATCACTCTCACCGCAGAAGAGTCATAACACTGGTGCCTCCAGTTCTATGGTCATAGAACCCCCACAACTAGGTGAAACTAGCATGCATGTATATAGCTCAGGAAATCTAAAATAATCATAACATATGCTGATGTGTTTAAGACACTTAACTACTGGGGAAAATAGATAGCTACAAACAGGGAATCCTAATATAGGAAGAAAGATGTCCTTACTGAAGGACGGAATATCCGTACGTTATGTCCAGTAAATGAAGACGAAAACGATCGCGAAAGATCACTCCGACTTCACAATAGCTACATAATAAAGTGACATGAATAAGTGTCGGTTTTACTTATACATACTTGTTATTTAGTTTACTTGACGTGTTCATACTTATTATACTTGTTCTTGTCTTGTCTTATTATTTCATGTTTAAATCATGTATTTCTAATAGTTTCATGTGTTTTAGATTCATGTATTTCATGTTTTATGTGTTACAGTACTTGTTATAACATAATGAGTAACTTTCTAAAAATAGGTGATTTTCGTATGTAGTAACTTTCCAAAAATAGCAGGTTTCCATATATAGTAAATTTTCAAAAATAGTAAGTTTCCTTAAATAGTAAGTTTCTAAAAATAGAAAGTTTCCATAATTAATAAGTTTCCAAAAATAGAAAGTTTCCATATTTAGCATGTTTCTATAAATAGCATGTTACCATATTTAGTGTATTTCCATATTTATCATGTTGCCATAATTAGTGTAATTCTATAATTAACATGTTTCCATAATTAATGTATTTTCATATCATCTATAATTATATTATAAAGTTTAATAAATAATAAATACTTAGGCTTAACTTATTATTATTAATTAATAATGTCATGTCATATTATCATAACTTAACATTAATTAATAATATTACATATTTCATGTTATTAAACTTTACCTTAAAAGATATTAATTAATTAAACTAAGTTTTAATTAATTAAATAGTGTACATGAATAATTAAACTATTAATTATTTTAACATAACTTTTATTTAAATAAAATGTACATACAGCATAACATTATTTAAATAAAATTTCAACCTAGGTCTTATTTTATTTAAACCATAATTAATTAATAAAATTAATTAATTAAACATAACATAAAGTATTTTCGTATATACGGTTTAATTGTGTGTTCTTGTAAAAAGTGTCAAGTTACCGAGCCCAAAACCCGAGACCCGACAACCGAGCACCACAGCCCGAAGGCTGCGGCCTCTTGCTGTCGTGACTCATCCGAGCCAACAGCCCCACCACCGAGAGCCAAAGCTTTCGGTTTGACGTTGCTGTACGAACCAAACTGACCCCCAGCTTGCGCTGGGGTTCCCCCTGCCTGCGACAACTCCATACCGAGCCCCCTAGTGGGCCTCGGTTCCCACTGTTGGGTCAAGTTCCCCAGTGCGGGGTTCTTGGTCCTTGCGACTGTCGACCAAACACCACCAACGTCAACCTATTGTTGCGACTAGTGGTTAAAAACCCACGCCGACCCCCACTTGGGTTGCGGCTGTTGGAAAAACACCACCGAGACCATTGTGGGTCTTGGTTGGCTGCGATTAAGACAAACAAACCCCCCAAACCATGTTTTGTTTTTAGTCGATCTATGATTAATTACATGTTATTGCATTGTTTTTAATGATCATACATGATTTAAATAAAACAAAGAAAGATTAGAGTGATGCCAGATGCGTGTGAATAAAAGGGATGAACACGAATATGTTATCGTTATCAAAATAAAGATAAAAAAAATAACGTCCTTGTGATTTTGTTGTTATTCGCCGTGGCCAAGAAGAAAAGGAGGAGAAGAAAAAGTGTTTAGGGCTTTTGGAATTCTCTGTGTTTTATGTTTATTAGTCTTTATTTGTTTACATAAGACTTACTATTGGATTAGGCCATTGGGCCCCCTTCTTGCTCTTGTTTGGACGCGGACACACACACACATATAAACAATTCGTTTATTTTTCGTGACTTAAATTCTTATTGCATATGTTCGGTAAATGTTCGTGTTTTTTATTTCTTGTATATTTTAAGTATTATACATGAATACTTATCGTGCATTTACATGCATGTTTACATACGTAATACTTAGTATAATTAATTAATATACGTAATGTTCATATTAAATATTCATGATTCATAGCGTATATTAATTAATTAGAAAGTTTAAATTTAACCGTAAATTCGTGCATTAAATAATCTTAGTTTTTTTAAAGCGGGTTTTACAACGTCTTTCTTTTTCAAAGATGTAACAATTGGTTGTGGAACTTTGGTTTCAATGGCTTTAGGCTTCTGCTGGACGACAGCGTCTTTCTGTTTTAAAGATGTAGCAATTGGTTTTGGAACTTTGGTTTTAATGTATTTTGTTGGAGTACCTGCACATTGCCATATAGCAAAGCAGCATATAAAAGTATGTTTATGTATGCATGGTTGGTGTTCCAAAAAAGGAAATAAAATATGTGAAAAGTTGTTTTGTTTTTAAAAAATGGTAATAGTTAGATGTGATTGTGTACGCAGTTATCAAGTGTTGCCAATTGAAAGTCAGAGCATCTTGGTGAAAAGTTATTGATTTTGACATATTTGTCTTAACCAATATGTGGATACTATTATTATGGGGTTATTTTTTTATCTAATTTTGGTAAAGGATGTGTTAGGACCTATGGAATAGATATTTGTAATAGATAAACTAGGAGGTATGTAGTTCCTCCTGGTCCTAGTAGTAGTAGGAGCAATACGTGCTCCTGGTCTAGTATAAAGTCAAACATTATTATTCTTAGTAGTTTGTTAGGATATGCATGAGATAAGTTAGGAAAGGATATGCATATCAGGAGTTACACGTTTATGTTTAATGTAGTATTAGGGTTTCCTTGTAGTATAAAAGGAACCCATTGGCAGAAGGGTTAGACACACCTTTTCACCATTATTCATTTCATATTAATAGTAGAAATCCTTAGTAAGGATCAAGTTATTTAGTTATTCTGTTTCTTCTTATTCATAGTATTTGTATTCCGCACTTATACTTTGTGTTATATTAAGAGTCTCTCTGTGAATAGACTTATGATTACAAAAGTTGTTCACCATCCTTAACATGCTGCAAGATCCACATCTAGTGGACCCAACAAGTGGTATCAGAGCCTGGGAGAGTCTCTGCTCAAGAAGAATCAATTTTTTTTACTAACATCATTGTCTAATCATGTATGCTTCTAGTTCTACTGAAACAGGAGAAGCAAGCACCTCCAAAACACAACAAACACAACAAATAGTGGCTACTGTTTCCAATACTAATGGAAAATTCCCACTCTTGAAAAAGGAAGAGTATGATAGTTGGGCCATGAAGATGGAGTGTTGGATCACCAATACTGATCTAGACTTGTGGAAAATTTTCCAGAATGGCAACAGCAAGAAGAAGACTGGTAGAGACAAGAATGGTCAGATCATGATTCTAGATCCTAAGTCTAATTAAGAAATCACTGCTGTTCAGAAGCGAATCAAAGCAAAAACTATTTTGCTTCAGTCTCTTCCTGATGATCATATGGGTGATTTTCATCACTTGGATGATGCTAGGGAGATTTGGAATGGGATAAAGGCAAGATCTAGAGGGAATGAGGAATCCAAGAAGATGCGCAGATCAATGCTGAGAGATGAATTCACAGAATTCAAGATTTCTGAAACAGAAGGTCTTCATCAAGGCTATGACACGTTTCAAAAGATTCTTAGCCAATTGAATCAACTCCGGTCCAAACCTAAAAATGAAGACATCAATGATAGGTTTCTTAGAGCCCTGCCTCATTCGTAGAATCAGGTAGTCATCTCTCTAAAAGCTAAAGGAGGTCTTGAATATCTTTCTTTTGATGACTTGTTCTATAAACTCAAAACCTTTGAGTCTCATGTGAGAGGATACTCAAGTGATTAACTCTGCTTTTGTGAGTTCCATGGGATCTAGTCCAATGTCTTATGCCAGTAGCCCAAGCTATACTTTGTAATCTCAACATACTTCTACTCCTGAATCAAAATCCAAGACTAGTAGCATGGTAGAAACTGTTCTTCACTCTTTTGTTGCTGATGTTGATCCACAATAGCAGCTTGCTTTTGATGATTTTAAACAGGTTGATAAACTTGACTTGGATGAAATGGATCTAAAGTGGCAGATGGCTATGCTCATTCTCCGGGTTCATAAGTTTGAAAAGTAAGCCGATAGAAAATTCAGCTACAACCCAAGAGAGCCAGCCAGGTTTGATAGGAGAAAGGTCAGATGCTATAATTTTCAGCAACAAGGACATTTTGCTAGGGAATGCCCTAACAAAAATGACCAGGAGAAGAACAGGTATTCGGCTTTTAAGGTTCAAAAGCTCAAGGATGAAAAGAAAGCTTTGGTGTCAGTTGACTCCATGGTAAACTAGAATGATCATCAGACTCCTGCCTTGGAATCAGTTAAATCTTCTACTGATGTGTTTGCTATGATTGCTGGGCACATATCTGATGCAGAGGAAGCAAGAGAATTTTCTCTTATGGGAATCTCTCCTCATGTACAAAATTGCCCTCTTGGTTGTCACGATAAATATTCAGAGCTCTTGACTCAATACAATGAACAAGATGAACAAAATGATAAATATTTTTTAGAAGTTCAGGCTTATAAGAGTTCTCTAAAAACTTTAGAACAACAAAGGAAGTGGCTTTAAAATACTCAACGTGAGTATGAGGATAAGATTAGAGTGCTAATCATTGATTTAGAAAACACCACTAACATGCTTATGTATACTGAAAAACTTAACAATGAGAGTATTAAGGCTAAGCAAGAAATGCAGGAAAAATTGGATGCTACACTTTTAAGA
Source organism: Glebionis coronaria (assembly GCA_025667525.1). Taxonomy (NCBI): domain Eukaryota; kingdom Viridiplantae; phylum Streptophyta; class Magnoliopsida; order Asterales; family Asteraceae; genus Glebionis; species Glebionis coronaria. The sequence continues at coordinate 164,290,878 of CM046879.1, forward strand.
TTTAAAAAATGGCAAAAAGCACCCAAGAATCTTTCAAAGTTAACAGATAGTAGCATGTCTGGTAGAACTAAGAGAGGGTTAGTTTTTGATAAATATATTGATTCAGAAGATGTTTTTTATTTATCTTTTTCAAGTGTCTTTGATCCTGGCAAAGAGGAGGAGGGAAAACCTAGTTACAATAGGTTTAAACCAGCTGCAGCAATGCATGTTGTTCCTCCACCTCTTACAGGAACATTTATGCCCATATCCAGGCATACTGACTTGGATGGATCACAGATGCATGAGTCTCCCAAAAGCTCTACTAATACTAATGACTTTGTCTCTTGTACTTTTAGTGACAAGGCCAGTGACTATGCATCCTGTGGTTCAAGTGAAGAGTCAAGACCTTCAAGTCCCAAGACATATGGCCCTGCTACTACTAGTGCTAGGATGAGTGATGAGAGAGTTGCTTCTGCTTCTACTTCCATTGTTTCTAGTTCTAGTTTGTTGAGTTCTAAGAATGTTGATTCTCCTAGAATTGTTTGTAATAAGAATAGCAGTTTAAAACAATGTCATTTGAATAAAAGGTCTTTTAAAACATACTTTGTTTGTGGTGGTAAATTTCATTTGATTAAGGATTGTGATTTTTATGATCAAAAGCCTTCTGGTTATCAAGCTTATGCTACTCCTGGTCCACCAGGAGTTGCTCCTTTTGGCATGGGTTTTGCTTCTAGAAGATTAAATCCAAGTGCCCAATCTTATCTTTCTACTAGAAGGACCTCTCCTTCAGCATCTACGTCTTGGAGAAGTGATGCTTATGCCTATACCTATAATAGACCAGCCAGCAACTATTTTCAAAACCTTCATCAGACTTATGTTATTAATTCAGACCAAATGCATTTTGGGTTGGGACATTTGGGTACTGTTGTTAAGCCCTCAGCAGGTTGTTCTTAGTCACAATATAACACCCATGTGATGAACAGGCAACACAAGAACAACAGTGGATCTCATCAATCTTCTTGGCTATCTTCTAATGATCCACAAGGCAGACTCAAGCCTGAAAAGGTCTGGGTCCCCTTAAGATACTAACTTTTACCTATGACTTTTCTATTGTTGTAGATTACTCTATTCCAAGATCCATCTCTTGGAATAGTAGATAGTGGATGCTCTAGGAGCATGACAGGAAATAAAGGACTTTTGACTAACTTTGTACCATTTCAAGGCGGAAAGGTATACTTTGGAGGTAGTGAAGGAAGGATCTCTGGCAAAGGAACCATTCAGACTCCTAACCTTAATTTTGAGCAAGTTTACTATGTGGAAGCACTTCAACACTTCAACTTGATCTATGTCTCTCAGATTTGTGACAAGAAGCAGTTTGTCCTCTTTACAGATAGTGAAGCACTGGTGTTGTCCAAATACTTTAAGCTATCGGATAACTCCCATGTTCTACTCAAAATCCCAAGAAGAAATAACCTCTTTAGCATCAAGCTGAATGAAGTTAATCCTACTGGTCAACTAGCTTGTTTGGTTGCCAAAGCATCAGAAGATGAAGCCACAAAATGGCATAGAAGGATGGGACATGTAAACTTCAAGACCATTCACAAACTGGCGAATATGAACTTGGTCTTTGGTTTACCTACCAAAACTTTCAGGAATGACATCAATTGCCTTGTGTGCAGCAAAGGCAAAGAACACAAAGCATCATTCAAAGCCATTACTGCTCTCAGTCTCATAACTAAACCATTGCAGCTACTACATATGGATTTGTTTTGTCCTACCTCCATTAGGAGCATAGACCATAAACACTATTGTCTTGTGGTAACTGATAGATATAGCAGGTTCACGTGGGTTTTCTTTATGGCTGCCAAAAGTGAGACCTACTCCATTCTCAAAGACTTCATTGTACTCATTGAGAATCAGTTGTCCAAGAAGGTGAAATGTATTCGATGTGACAATGGAACTGAATTCAAAAATGCACACCTCATAGCACTTTGCAATTCCAAAGGTATCAAAAGAGATTATAGCGCTTCCATGACTCTTTAACAGAATAGTGTTGCAGAAAGGAAGAATCGGACTCTTATCGAAGCTGCAAGAACCATGCTTGCAGATTCCAAGATTCCAACTATGTTTTGGACAGAAGCTGTCAACACTACAAGTTATATGTTGAATAGGGTTTCCATTACCAATCCACATAAGAAGACTCCCTATGAGCTACTCACAGCCAAAGTCCCAAGCATTACTCATTTGAAGCCATTTGGTTGTCCTATCACTATTCTGAATACTAGTGACTATTTGGGGAAATTTGATGGCAAGGCAGATGAAGGCTACATTGTAGGATATTCAGCTCACTCACGAGCCTATCGGGTCTACAATCTCAATGCCAAGCGTGTCATTGAAACTATTAATCTCATGTACTTTGAGGAGAAGACAAACATCCAAGGCAAAGGTCCTGAATGGTATTTTGATCTTGATTATCTTAGTGACTCATTGGGATATTTTCATTTCAAAACTAACCAAAATGCAGGTCCACAAGTGTTTACGTCTTCTAGTGCAGGTACTACTTCTAGCTCTTCGGACTCAGATGAGGATGATGACATTTTTGTCATACCATCCTATTACACCACAATCGCCCCCAACACCAATGCTACTCCTATTGATGCTACTTCATCAGACATTGTGGACTCACAAAGAGCTCTTAATACACTGCTTAAGCAACAACAAGATGCTACTACAACAGCTACTCAAAGAGGCTTTGAGTTTCCTTTGAGTACTCTTGTTGTACCTGTTACTCCTGGTGATCCTAGTGTTCCTCCTAGTGCAAGTTTAACACCTATTGGTAGTCCGGTTAGTGATCCTACTTCCACAACTAGGTTCTCTGGTCCTTCTGACTTGGGAAACTATCAAAAGAAGTCTTCTACTAACCTGGATGATATTCATAAGCAACCAATAGATGGCATTTTTTACTCTGCTTCATATGATGATGACATAGTTAGGGATCTTAATAACTTGGCACCAGAAGTAGAAGTAGCTCCTACTCCTATTTAGCAGATCAATAAAGACCATCCTACTACTCAAATCATAGGAGATCTTGGTTCTACTGTCAAGACTCGCCGCATGTATAAGAAACAACGTCTGGTCATCATGATCTTGTGAGCTACATTGAAGACCAAAAGCGTAATAATCACACAGATTTTCTTCACTGTTTGTTTGCTTGTTTTCTCTCACAGGTGGAACCTAGGTCTGTATCACATGCCCTTGAGGATCAAAGTTGGGTGGAGGCTATGCAGGAGGAGATGCAGCAGTTCTTGTTTCAGGATGTTTGGATCTTAGTTGATTTACCAGATGGAAAGACAACAATTGGTACCAAATGGATTCTCAAAAATAAGAAAGATGAAAGGGGTATTGTGGTGAGGAATAAGGCTAGACTAGTCGCACAAGGTCAGACTCAACTAGAAGGAATTGACTATACTGAAGTTTTTGCTCTTGTTGCAAGAATTGAAGCCATTCGTCTGTTTTTGGATTTTGTTTCTTATATTGGCTTTACGGTTTTTCAAATGGATGTCAAGAGTGCTTTTCTCTATGGCAAGATTGACGAGGAAGTTTATGTTACTCAACCTAAGGGCTTTGTGGATCCACTTCATCCTAAGAAAGTCTACAAGGTGGTCAAAGCTCTTTATGGACTTCATCAGGCTCCTAGAGCTTGGTATGAGCGTATATCCACTTTCCTATTAAAGCATGGCTATAGAAGAGGCACTATTGACAAAACCCTGTTCATTAAAAGGAATGCCAAAGACATTATCCTGGTCCAAGTATATGTGGATGATATTAACTTCGGATCTACTAAGAAGGAATGGTGTGATGAGTTTGAACAGCTAATGAAAGGCGAATTTCAGATGAGTGCCATGGGAGAACTCACATTTTTCCTTGGTCTTCAAGTCAAACAGCAGTCGGATGGTATCTTCATTAGTCAAGATAAGTATGTTCATGAGATCATTCGGAAGTTTGATGTGGATCCTCTTAGACCAGCAGCAACACCTTATGAAGTCACTAAAGTCAAACTCAAGAATGAGCCAGATCCCCTGGTAAATGTTCACATGTACTAAAATGATTGGCTCACTCATGTATTTGACTGCCTCATGCCCGGATATTATGTTTGCTGTTAGTGCTTGTTTTAGACATTAGGTGGCTCCAACCGTGTCTAATTTAAATGTTGTCAAGAAAATCTTCAAGTATATCAAGGCACAACCCAAGCTCGGCTTGTGGTATCCAAGGGAATCACCTTTTGTTCTTGAAGCTTATAGTGACAGTGATTATGCAGGTGATAATAATGATACGAAGTCCACTACTGGTGGTTGTCAGTTTTTAGGACGACGACTTATTTCATGGCAATGTAAGAAACAGACAATAGTAGCTACATCCTCAACAGAAGCTGAATATGTAGCTGCTGCTAGTTGTTGTGGACAAGTCTTGTGGATACAAAATCAAATGTTGGATTATGGGTTCAACTTCATGAACACCAAAATTTTCATTGATAATCAAAGCACTATTTGCATTGTGAAGAATCCTGTGTTTCATCAACGAACCAAGCATATAGAGATTCGGCACCATTTTATACGTGATGTCAATGAGAAGAAGCTGATATAGGTTCTTAAGGTACATACGGATGATAATGTTGCTGATTTGTTGAATAAATCATTTGATGGTGCAAGGTTTAACCACCTGGTGGTTCACATTGGTATGGTCAATCCATAAGGTCTAGGATTGAGGGGAGGTTAAGCCTAAGGGGAGGTTTCTTGTACATATATACTTGTACATTTTTACATCTGGTAGCTACTAACAACATGTTCAATGGGTATTTGTGGTGTGTGCAACTTCTAGTGGAAGATTTTGGTTACTCCTAGTGGCACTCTTCTGCTCCTAGTGGGTTAAAATCCTCACTCTTCATTTGTGTTTGGCTTCTGGTCTCACTTTGGGTCACTGTTCATTGTGTTGACTTTTGTTGACCACTCGCTGCTCCTAGCGTTGACCTCTACGTGTTTTGACTTTCAGTCAACGCGAGTTACTTCTAGTGCACATATTTGTTATCTTTGGTAACTAGGATTTGCTAATAATGGTTTAGAGGGCAAGTGGATACTCAGCATTAATGACTTAATTTGGAAAGGGCAACCCCCATAATTAGGGGTCAATGAACAGTTTTTGTGACCATTATTTATGGTCAAAAGGCTCATTTGACTCAATTATCAAAATATAAACACACACGCATACGCTCCTACCGTTAACCATCCGCAATCAATCATCTTCCACTGCTCCAATCATCATCAATAGCATCACCTCAATACAAATCCGATCACAACAAGGTTGCTTATCTTGGAGATGGTCCTAGAAGAGAAGAGTTTCTTGACATCTTGGAGTACATTAAGGCTTCTAATCTCAGGTATGCCCTTACTGTTTGCCCAACTGTCTATGATTCTGTCATTAGTCAGTTCTAGGCTACTACCAACACCCATGTTGTTTTGGGTCACCCATTGGAGATCCATGTTACTATAGATGGTCGCTCCTATGTGGTGACAGAAGCATCTATTAGGTTTGCCCTTCATCTCCAAGATGAAGATGGCATTCTTTCTATTTCAAATGCAGAGGTGTTGGATGGTATTTACAATCATGAGGGAAAGTTTAACTTTCAGAAAAATAGGTTTTCCCATCAATGGAGGATGCTTGTTCACTTCTTGATACAATGCTTAAGTCTCAAAGTTGGGAGTTGGGATGCATTTCCCATCTCTCTTGCTACTGGTTTGGTGTGTATTGCTCAGGGTAGACCATTTAACTTTTCTCGTTATCTGCTTGATGGTATGCTTAGTAATCTTAGTGTTACTGGTTCTAGAAAGAAGTTTCTGATGTATCCTAGGTTGTTGCAACAGATTCTTATGTGTATACCTAGGAATAGGCAAGAATATCACCATTCTAGGCTTACTCCTAAAGTTTATGTGAATATGACCATTGGACATGTTAGACCTCACATGGCCCTCACTGATGCTATGTTGGGCCTTGACCAAGGGGATCCCAATGTGGTTCCTCTGGCTGTTCAAGCAGAGGAGGAACCTCAATTGGTGGATGATCCCATGGAGGAGGATATTCCAGTTGCTTGTGTGCCACATATGGAGGTAGAGGATCCGGCTAGAGAGGTTGTGGTAGAAATGCCAGCTACCTCAAAGGCTCCCTCTTCTTCTCGCCCACATGTGTCCCCATTTGCTGATACTCCCCCTCCTAGCCCAGTACATCCTTCAGCTGAGGAGCCCTCTAGCTCTCATGCACATATGGATGACCAATCCTTTGCTTCTGGTCCCAATGAAGCATCCCTCAAACCAAGTTCCCTGTTACTTTGACTTCTTTGCTTGCTCTTGTGCACAGGTATTACGAGAAGATTGTTTCTTTGAAGGATGAGCTCAACGAGAATCGAAAGCTCACAAGAGATTTTGTGCTCCCTTTGGCGAACAGGGTCAAATCATTGGAGAAGCAGCTAAAACGCCATAAGAAGAAGGTGGTGGTGTCTGAGTCTGATGAGGATGAGGAGGAAGATGGGTTGACTGTGTTGGCTTGGGCTGCTTTTGCTGCAAAGCCAAGTGATGACCTACCTGCTCCTCCTAGTCCTTCACGCATTCCACCTGCTATTGTTGGCCCCATGCCAAAGGATGATACTGCTGGTCCTTCATCCCCCACTCCTGGTCCCTCTCATGATCCAAAGGGTAAAGCCCCTATGACTGATGCACCCTCCCCTCCCAAAAAGAGAACACGTAGACAAATGGAGGAAGAAAGATTGGGAGAGGAGGTTGCTCAGAAGTTGCAAGAGGAGTTTGACCAACAAGCTGCGGCTTCCTCAACGGCTGCGGCTAAGGATGAAGCCTTGAAACAACAAAGACGTGAGCAGATAAGGCACAATGCCATGTTTTGGGATAATGCCAATTGGATGAATGTGATTACAGTCCTCACTTTTGACTACTCTCAATTCATCGATGTGTTGGGTACGGATGTGAATCAGGAAAATTGTGTTCAAAGGGCAATGTCGTTGATGCAAAGGCAAAGGGAAGATCTAGCTGCTCAACTTCGCGAAAAACGACACAATCTCCCTTTGTCTTATGCTGAGCAAAAGAGGTTGATGCATCAGTATCTGAAGAATCAGTCTGGCGCCTATTATCAGACTGGTTGGACATGGAAGAAGGTGAGGAAGCTATCTGATGATGAGCTTAAGGAGTTGTACACCAAGATGATCAAGCAGAAGGATGTCCCTATGCCTGCTCATGTTATCTATCGCCACCTCCTCGTGTTGTCCACACCTCCAAGCCTATTGCTGCTCCCACTCCATCCTTGGTTGTTCGAGAAGAAGGTACTTCTGGTGTTCCATCTACTGGTGCAACTTCTATTGATGTTCCCACTACCTCTTCTTCAAAGATTGATCCCACTCCTTCTACTGTTGATGCTACCACCACTCATGAAGCTACTACCACACCTGATGTTATTGCCACACCTGCTAGTCTTGTTGATGATCCCACACCTACACCAGTTACTGAACCACTTCCCACTCCACATGAAGCTACAACTACTAATGCACCTATCAATGTTGATGATCATGTTTCTTCTGCTGCTGCACCTACCACAGTCAAGGTAAAGGAGGAACCCTCTAATGCTGTTCCCATCCCTCGTCGGTCTATTCGTAAGAAACAGGCTCGCCGTGGTAAGACTGTCCCATTTGAGAAGAGGGATCCTGCCCATTTGATAGATGTCGCTTCTGATAGCGATGATGACTTGCCCCTTGGTCGTGGAAGGATTGTACATTGGGAGGTTAACCCATCACCCATTCGTGCTGGAACTTTTACTCATATGGTCCGAACCAATGATACACACCATAAATACTTCTCTGGTTTGAATGATATTTTATCTTGGGTGGATCGTCAGGATCTTATGTTGTTGTATGGGTTGGTTGATGTTGAAATTCCTAGGTCCCCCACTGGCCTGGCTTAGCTCTTTGGGGAGATTTGAAGTTAATGTTGGATTCCCCCTGATTCTCCTAGTGCTAGTGTGTGGAAGGAACAACCTCGTTGGGTGGTAAAGAGGTGGAAATTTTATACGGGATGTGTTGTGCATGTGTTGGAACTTAAATCTGGTGCTTGTGTTTTTATGCTTGTTGATTTGGAGTATCCCTTGACCATTGCTACCATGGAAGCCATGTTGGAGAGCCACCTGGTGGTGTCCAATGCTCCGTCTGGCAACGAGTCTGCTATGGCCACCTCCTTGGTTGAAGGAATTCAAGCTCAGCTACTTGCGGACAAGGTTGCTGCTTTTAGTCAGTGATTGGTTTGTTTATACTCTACTTTTGATACTCTATACATTCTGTTCACCAATATGTACAGTGATTGGTGACTAACATTTTCCTTAGTTTGTTATAAAAAGAAAACAAAAAACATACTTTTATATAATATCTGCTTATACTTTTCTATCATGAAACTGTTTCACACTTGGATTTTTCACACTTGGGCTGTCATGAGATATACTACTAGTGTTGGACCTAGTCCACACAACAAATGGTGCTCAACTCACCATGTCTTGAAGACAAGAAAGAGTTGATTCACCATGATGGTACGGCTCTGGTGTGATTCTTAAATCCGTTGATGGTTGCCAGTTTACCCAAAATTGGATGGTTTTCACTTGCCTTGGTCCTAGACTGAAAAGTGGCTAGTCCAAGGGGGTACGGCTCTTGGTAAAGACTCATATCAAATCCGTTGATAGCTGTAATAGCTTGCTCAAAGCTATAGGGTTTTCAGCTCACCGATGCTTTATTGCTAAGAGTTGGCTAGTCCGGAAGGGTACGACTTCTGGTAAAGATCTAAATCAAATCCGTTGACGGCTGTGATGATTTGCCCAAAATCATTAGGGTATCCCCACTCACCATTGATTTACGTTCTAAGAGTTGGGTTAGGTTCTGGTCTCCCAGGGTGATGCTTATTCCACCACAAAGACTAGCTAGCCCAAGAGTGATCAGCTACTTAGTAAAGGCTTATCAAATCTGCTCATGTTGCTGTGAAGATCCAACAGGTGCAGATATGTTCCAAGCTTTCAAGAAGCTTCTCGGAGTTACTAGTTGCAACAGTCTTTGTGTTTTCAATTCGGATGGTTATATTGCTGCTATTTGTTTTGCTGTGTCAATCCTCGTGCTGTTTTACAAGATCTACCAAGAAACTTGAACTCAACTAGTCAAATTCAAGTTTAGGGGAGGATTGTTAGGACCTATGGAATAGATATTTGTAATAGATAAACTAGGAGGTATGTAGTTCCTCCTGGTCCTAGTAGTAGCATGAGCAATACGTGCTCCTGGTCTAGTATAAAGTCAAACATTATTATTCTTAGTAGTTTGTTAGGATATGCATGAGATATGTTAGGAAAGGATATGCATATCAGGAGTTACATGTTTGTGTTTAATGTAGTATTAGGGTTTCCTTAACCCATTGGCAGAAGGGTTAGACACACCTTTTCACCATTATTCATTGCATATTAATAGTAGAAATCCTTAGTAAGGATCAAGTTATTTAGTTATTATGTTTCTTCTTGTTCATAGTATTTGTATTCCGCACTTATACTTTTTGTTACATTAAGAGTCTCTTTGTGAATAGAATTGTGATTACAGAAGTTGTTCACCATCCTTAACAGGCTGCAAGATCCACATCTAGTGGACCCAACAGGATGGTTTGGTGAGGTGATGTGTTATGGGAAAGTGTGTTTCCAAGTTGGAACTGAACTAAGGTAGTTGTAAGTGTGAGATAACTTTGGTTAGTTAGTTGGACTAAATGGTAACTGTAATCTCAAATGTAGAAACATTAGATGAGCAACTTATGCTATTTAAGGACATGTGTGCATTTGTTAATCTCACACAAATCATTTAACTACTTTGCAAAACCTAAAGAAAGAAAGAATGGCATATCCTCCTAGAATCTGGGCATTGGAAGCTAAAACCGGGGCTACGGATTTGGGCAGTCTGTTTATTTGTTACTTGGGCAATGACGTCTTAGCCGACAAAGCATGGAAGACTAAAGTGGATGGGGTCCGTAGAAAAGTCTTTAAGAACGTTGTTGAGCGTCAGCACTTTAGTCAAGAACTGAAGGCCTTTCCAATTGACCTTATGATTGTCATGATGATAACCTTCTTGGACAAGAAACAGGTGGAAGACAATGCATTCATTGAGAAGCTGCAGACAGAGGCAACCACAATCCACAGTATGATCAATCTGAAGGAGGCTTTTGTTGCCAAGCTCACGACCAACGAACCCTGGTGAACGGAGTCTGTAGTTGTTGGTTTTCTGCTGCTGTTTTAGGTCTCAAATAAAAGTCCTAGGTTGTTGTGTGTCCGGTTTGTCCATCGGTGAGTCTTTAGGGCTATGTGTTTGTGTTGTAGTTGTTTTGTTTGTCAGTCTAATGTTGTGTCTGTATGATCGGTTTAACTCAACCGTTATTAATGTAATATATTTTGTTTAAAACGCTTCTTGTTTCGTACACATGTTTTCAGGCTAGATGAGCATAGGGTAATAAACATGTTATATGACTGTATTTATGAGTAGAGTATGAATGTTGTTCTGGAAAGGTAGGAAAAAATACCTTAAGCGGTAAATGAATATGAGATTAGAGATTAGAAGTAAAGATGGTGCACTTGTTTATGTTATTGTAGCCATTTCTGAGAGTTTGTTTGATGGACCTTCCATTTGTGAGGCATTGGTTAATGGAGCTTCTTGTTTAATGTTTGCAATCGCTATTGGCGTCGGACTTGGGGCTGCAATTGCTAGCGGTGTTGGGTCTGGTGTTGCTGGCGTGGAACTTGTACCAGCCTCTATCAACTTCTACATGCTCAGAACTGAATCTACCATAAATTTACCAGACACCATGCGTGATCCAGGGATGTAGCGAATTAGAAACATGTGTGTCTTGCCATCAATGGCGCGGATGTCATTAGGTGGTTGTCTTTCGTCTGTTGTCCTGTACTTCCGCGATAGTTCTGAACAGGGGTAAGTTGTGACTTCGTCTCCCCCGGTGAGAAAAAGGTGAAAGTCGTTGTTGCTGTCGCATCGCGGACCGTGGCCTTGAAATTGTACATGCGTACGGTAGTTGCATTCAGATGGTTTAGTGTGTCAATGAGTTTGCAGATTACAATTTTACACAAACGAACATATACTGACCTGAAATTCGGTGTCTCTTGCTCACCATGGTCTTCGCACTCGTAAATGCCCTTGTCATCGTGTGGTTTCTTGCCGCATTTAGTACACGAAACATAGTCCCACACCTGGTTTTCCATCACTTTTTGTATGGTAGCTTCGCAGCTGAATTACACTTCCTAGAAAAACACATGTGTTAGGAAATAATGTCGGTCTTCAAGGTTAATTCACATAATTTGGTCATACCTTGTACGTCACAGGGTTCTGTTTGAGTGATGCTGCTAATGTCTGGACATTTTTCTGGTTATCCATGGTGGGTTCATTGAACCGATGCTTTGAAATCTGTAGGGGCGGTTGTTTTTTGAAGATGTCTTAAAACCTGCATGTTATGTTTGTGAAAAAGGCGTTATTGACCGACCTGTGAAATAAGAGTATAATCTCTCATCTTGTATAAAGAACGGAAAACGTACGATGCATGTGCGGCGTCTGCTTGGGCTGTTGATGGATTCACGTAGTAGTGGGTGGGCGACATTGTAGATAGCTGGTAGTCTATGGTAAGAGACGCTTATTCATGCGTCAATAGTAAACGCGTTATTAAGATCGGATGTAGAGAGGGAGTTACCTCTGTATTAACTGTGAGAACTCGTATTTTCCCGGTATTATTTTATTCTTTTATTCGTGCTTCTTGAATTTTCCAACGTGTTACATTTACTTGTATTTTTCATACGTAAATCCTGAGATCTTGATATTGTTAATAAATTATACTTTTAAGTATTTTCTAATCATTGATAATACTTTATTTGGAATTATAAAATTTCTTATTTTATTTTTCCATATTTATTTAAATCAAAGTTTTTGATTAAAAAGCACCCCGTGCATTTTACAAAATTTTACTCAAATCAACGAGTAACGAGAACCACTAGTGATCGCGATACCGACGGATGCTCGATATTTTACGTTTCATTGTCGATTGTTTCGTTGTTTGATGTTTTCGATGTCTTCTTTTTAATGACGTGTTAAGTCGTGTCGGGAAACCATATTATCATATTTTTGATGCAATTTAACTTTTGAAAAAGTATTTTTACGAAACCCGAGTCCCGTAAATATTTTCAAAATTGACTAATAGTCATTTTCTACCCTTTAAACTATTTAATTGTACTTTAGTCCAAAAGATCGCACAATTGGCAAAAACTACCCTCCACCCCACTATATATTGTTTTTCCACCAGGAACGACACATAGTAATCATGTAAAAAAATCAACCCCCTCCCCTCTCTTTCTTGTTTCCACCGTGAGCTATACCCCCACAAACACCAAATTTTCTTGGTTTTAATCTTGATCTAGATAAAAAAAAATTCAAGTCCTACTCTTGAAATTAAAAGGTGATTGTTTTGGTACAAATTTGACCCACTTGCATTGAGGTTTAAATTTTCTTATGATTTAGGATTGGTAAAATGTTTTAAAGATCATACATGTGATGATCTTCACTAGATCATGATGTTTTGATGATGAAAAGTTTTAGTTTTTGATTTTGATCATGTATAAGTAACATGCAAGTGATAGGATTGAAAGTGAGTAATTATAGGATGTTAGTAATGGTAGAAAAATGGGTAAAATGAGTTGAAAAAAGGTGATTTTGTATGAGTTTTAAAGAGGTGGTTTATGGCAGTAGGTTTAAGGCTAATTTTGGGTATTTTAAGTATGAATTATTGTTGTACTAATGAGATATGGTTGTAGAGATTTTCATTAGCTTCGTTTTGATATAAATTAGAGCTTCTAACTCAAAACGAGGAGGAAGTTACGATAGTTTGATTATTCGTGTACCGGGAGACGAGTATCAACACAATTTGAAGTTGTCGTCGATATTTGGATCGAATCTCTGGGACTATAAAATGAGTTTTAAAAAGAGTCGAGGGCTGTTCTAAGTTTCTAAACCTAGGTTTTTGAGTCTATTGTCAAAACCATGTGTCGGTTTTGTAAACCGAGGTGTTTGGAAAGGTCAAAATGGTTTTATGAGTCGAAGGCGTAAAAGTGTCTGGTTTTTGTAATTCAAAGATGTGTCGGGCAGAAGGTCTTAGAAGTAAAAATATTTGACGAACTTTTTAAAGGACTTCCTATAGATAGTAAGTGAGTTCCTCAAGTCATTTCATAAACTTTTGACGTATCTAAGTAAGGGAAATGAGCTTGTACATTTGGTATGTGCCGGCAGATTTTTATTGAGAATGTAGTTTAATAAAGTGAACATATAGAAGGGTATTGTAGTACCACTTTTATTGTTGTTCTTTTGGGTTTGTAATGGTTTTGTTATGTTATTAAGTATGGTTTATACTTGTGTCAATTATTAATAAAGTGTGCGCCTTATTTTCGTGTTTACCGAGCATCCATATCGTCGGCGATCGTCTTACCACTACTGTTTCTAATCAACTTCTGAGTTCCATGATTCACTTACCTCGTGGCTAAGGTGAGTTCATAGCCCATTTTACTACTTGCACATTGTTTCTAAAAGCGGGGTGAGATTTTACATGGTGGAACACATCCATTTAAAAACTGTATGCTATCCAGAACTTGTATGCTATCCAGAACTTGTATGCTTTCCAAAAGTTTTCATTGATATTATTGCTTTTAGTCTATATCTCTTAAGTTTCCTCTCTTGATCATGAACCGTTAATTTATTGTGTTTCTAAGCGCGAATATTGTGGGTAGATCTATCGGGATTGACTATCCCCGTCCCATGTTGCGGTTGTTTAACCATTGACGCATTTAACATTTGATTTGTTACTTGAGTATTAGGGCTGAATACTCCCTAAAGGAGCTTACATTGATGTTAAGCTTCGGTTCATGAACTAAATAGCAATAATAATGGTTTCGGACTATGGTTAATGTACATAGCCATTTTCTCTATTTCTTGTTTTACAAATGAATGATTGTGTTCCACACCTTTACTGCTAAACCTATGAATATCACTCAACTTTGTGTTGACGATTTTACATGTTTAATCTCAGGTAATAATTCTTAGTTGTGCTTGGATGGGAGCCCGCAGGATATTATCGCAGCTTGGAGATTTCTGTGTATATTTAAACTTTGGTTTTGGTAAAAACTGTCAGAAGTTATCATATATTCTTGGTAACTATATGTTACAAAACCATGATTTAATAATAGACTTGTCCGCTTATAAAACTATGAGACCTTTGTTTAAAAATTCTGATCTTTTGTGATATGATGTATATGTTTTTATTATGTCAACTTTGTGTCAACAGTATTTCTTTGTTTCTTGTACCATTACATGGCCCCCCTTGCTGCCTACGTGTTTCCTTGCCTGATTTTGGGGGTCTCACATATTGGTATCAGAGCAATGGTTACAGGGAACTGAGTCGTTTTCAAAACTTAGTTTATAACCGAAAGTTTAAATGTTTTATGTTTTTAAGTGTCAAACACAAAATCTGCCAATGTTGTTTGATATCTGTGTGGTTAACTCTCTAATGCTTTATTTTTATTTTTAATTATCGTTGTAATATTTCATCTCTTGGTTACATTTTGAAATATTACATTACCCTAATGACGATAATTACTATCTCTTTACAAATCCTTTGTGCTCAATGAATTATCATTGGATATTACTGTGATTACATCTGCCCTTACTGTATTTCTTAAATTCTTGTTCATGTAAACTTGATCTTGTTACCGTGATTTTAATTTTTTATGACGTTACATACTTGTATTCAGAACGCGTATTGCTGCCGACTTTTCATACTCCCTTTCCTGAGTAATACTGCTATTTCATTTATGCATGATACGACTAACCTCACATACTCGTTCGTTTTGAACCGCTTGTTTTTCTCGATTCACTTTTATTTGTTGTGCATACTCTCGTGATACCATTGTTTGGGATTAAGAAGTGTTGCTTTCAATGAAACTACCGATTTTTAGTATACTACCCTGTGCGTTACTTCCATTGTTAAACCTCTTTAAGATATCTATTTAGATATCCAAATTGATTTCCGACCATTTGTGATTGGATGTCTTAAAAAATAGTCTATAGACCATTATGTGTGTAACACCCTATTTTGATAAATGGAATGTCACGCGTAATAATGGCGTGTCATCAAAGCATGCAAGGTAATATGTACTAAACATACATGACCATAGGGAAAACCGGAATCAAACATCGATTCCCAAACATAAGCCCAAAACATAAATAAAGTAAATGAACAAAAGGAAGACTTAAACAAGCATAAATATATGAAGGCATGAGGAGAAGAAGTCTAAGGTAGCTCCCATCCTATGCGTGTCCTCCAAATGCTCCAGTCTAACTTTAGGTACCTGCCGTTTTGGGACATGGAAAGGAAAGTAACGTCCGAGCATAACGCGCAGTGCACGGATATAAAACATAGTATGAATGGTTGAATCATAAATAAGACTAATAGCAGCGGAAATGTATAACTCCTGGAAAATCTGGAATAACTTAGTAAAACTGGTTTTATAGTTTGAAAGCCTTATGTTTATCTTATAAAAACTGTTTAACATGTTAACCATTAAGCCAATATAGGTCATGAAACATCAACATGCATGAACACTTGGAGGGGTGACCTCGTCATGCAATTAGAGGGGCTGCATCTAATTAATATACTGTTTGGGTAGGAGGGATCAACTCCTTGTGAAGGATGCAAGGCACGCACCACATTCACCTGAATAATCTGTTGAAAACATGTAAACTAGGATACACCCATACGCCCCACATGATAATAATAATAATATGGCCAAAAGCTGAAGGGACGCCACGAGCTATCACTCCGTCGTGGTGGAGTCATAACACTGGTGCCTCCAGTGTTATGGTTATGATACCTCCATAACTAGGTGAAACTGGTCATGCATGTATATGGCTTTAGGCATCTAATTAAACATAAGCAATTCAAAAACATATAAAACATATACTAGGGAAAACAGTTGACTGCATACAGGGAATCCTAATAAGGAAGAATGTCCATACTGAAAGGACGGAGAATCCGTACCTTGTGTCCAGTGGACGAAGAAGACGAACGGAAGAGAGTCCTACTTCGATATCACCAATGCTACATAAATAATATACGTGTATAAGTATCTGATTACTGAGTACGTAACTGGTTCTATATCATGTCTTAGCTTGTTTCATATGTTCATGTCATGTTTTACTAGTTTAAGCTTTATACTGCGTATATCATGTATTCTGTCTATTCTGATTAGGTATTACTTGTATTTCATGTATTATTACACTTGTTGTGTAATAATAAGTAACTTTCTAAAAATAGCAGGTTTCCTAAATTAGAAAGTTTCCAAAAATAGAAAGTTTCCAAAAATAGAAAGTTTCCAAAAATAGATTTACTGCTTAAAATAGATAAGTTTCTAAAAATAGAAAGTTTCCATAAGTAGATTAGCTGCCTTAATTAAATAAGTTTCTAAAAACAGAAAGTTTCCATAAATAGAAATAAGATGGATTATTAAGCTAATAATATAAGCTTAAGTGTTTACTGATTTATATTCTAAGTCATGTGATTAAATAGTATAGTTTATTAATTATTTCATGTAAATTAAATAAACTATAGGTTAAAGTATTTAATTAAATATAATATGATTTAATTAAATAAAAGTTAAAAATACTTAGGTTTATACATGTATTAATATTTACTATTAATATAACCTAAGTCATGTAAATTAATTAGTTATAAGGCATGTTTAATAATTAATTAATTATATAGTCTAACTTAAATAATAAATACTTAGGTTAAAATCCATGTATTATTATTATTAATAATAACCTAAGTCATGATGTAACTAAATTAATTAAGTAACATGTTAAATTAATTTAAATAAACCTTGAAATTATTTAACTTGTAAAATAATTAACTCGAAAAAATAACCCATGAACCGAACCCGTGTTTTAATCTAAACATGTCATAAACCGGACCGGTTTAACCCATGAACCGGCCAACCAAACACACCCTTAACAGTGGCTAACCGGCTTAGCCGGTTGCCACTGTTTGTGTAAAACATCCACCGGCCCACGTCGGTGGTTCCCTTGGTCTTGGCTAGCCGCCGGCTAGCAAAAGTTCCCACCGGCTAGCCGGTGTTCCCCTTGCTGCCGCAGCCATGGTTCCCCCTGCTTTCCTTAATTAGCCACCGGCTTAAGCCGGTGGTGGTTCTTTGTAACACCCCATTTTGATAATGGAAATGTCACACATATTATGGCGTGTCATCAAAGCATACAAGGAAAAATGTCTAAACATTACATGACCATAAAAGGAAAATACCGGAATCAAACATCGGTAGTCCAAATGTAAAGCTCATCACACACAAACATAGTATAGTAAAGGAAAGTACGAAACAATGTCCATAGCAAGTGTATCAAAAGAAAAGTAATGCATAAAGTAAAGAAAGGCTAGAAAGCTTCCAGTCTATATGCACGTACTCTTAAAGTCTACGAGCGTCCCTGAGTACCTGCCGTTTTGGGAACATAGAAAAGGAAAACGGTTGAGCAATACGCTCAGTGCACGAATGTACAATAAAGCATGAATAGGATAAGTATATAACATATAACAGCGGAAGAAACTAAGTCCCGAGTAACCTGGTTAAGTCTTGATAAAACTGGTTTTATAGTTTGAAAAGCCTTATGTTTATCTTGTAAAAACTGTTTATCATATTTTACCATTAGCCAATATAGGTCATGAAAATCCACCGTGCATGAATACTTGGAGGGGTGACCTCATCATGCAAATTAGAGGGGCTGCCTCTAATCTAATATACTGGTTTTTGGGTAGGAGGGATTAGCTCCTTGTGAAGGATGCAAGGCACACACCACATTCACCATGAAATCCTGACTGAAAACATGTAACTAGGATGCACCCATACGCCCCACATGATAAATATAATAATATGGCCCAAAGCTGAAGGGACGCCACGAGCAATCACTCCGCCGTGGTGAAGTCATAACATCAGTGCCTCTAATCTTATGGTTATGGTACCTCCATAACTAGGTGAAACTGGTCATGCATGTATATGGCTATAGGTATTCTAAATTAAACATAAGCAAATCAAACACATAACTTATACTACGGGAAAACATTTGGCTGCATACGGGGAATCATAATAAGGAAAGAATGTCCATACTGAAAGGACGGGAATCCGTACCTTATGTCCAGTGAACGAAGAAGACGAACTGAGAGGAATCCTACTCCTGTATCACTAATGCTACATAAATACATACATGAATGAGTATCTGCTTACTAATACGTAACTGATTTTATGTCATGTCTTAGCTTATTTTATATGTTCATATCATGTTTCACTGTTTAAAGCCTTAAACTGTGTTTATCTTATATTCTGTCTATTCTGATTAAGTATTTCTGGTATTTCATGTATTATTATACTTACTGTGTAATAATAAGTAACTTTCCAAAAATAGAAAGTTTCCAAAAATAGAAAGTTTCCAAAAAATAGAAAGTTACCAAAAATAGAAAGTTTCCAAAAATAGAAAGTTTCTAAAAATAGAAAGTTTCCAAAAATAGAAAGTTTCCAAAAATAGAATTACTGCTTAAAATAGATAAGTTTCTAAAAATAGAAAGTTTCCATAAATAGATTAGCTGCCTTATTTAAATAAGTTTCCATAAATAGATTAGCTGCCTAAAATAAATAAGTTTCTAAAAATAGAAAGTTTCCATAAATAGATTAGCTGCCTTATTTATATAAGTTTCTAAAAATAGAACATTTCCATAATTAGATATGAGGTGTTACAATTATGGTATCAGAGCCAAGGCTTCTACCTGTAGGCTCTCAAATATGACCTGTGATTAGTGGGTAGTCACTACGGTCTTCCTAGAACTGACAGTTGTTTTCATGCATTCATTATTTTTAAGCATACATATATATGTCATTGTCGCAGATTTATGACTAAGTAATGGTTGGTACAGGACTGGCCCTATTTAGTCGCATGTGTTTTATCGAAACTTTTAAATTTGGGACCGACCCATAGGCGTCCCATCGTCATGTCTTTTGTTTTGGGTGAACTGGCCATAGGCGTTCACTCTCGAACATACAAAAGTTTTCATAAAACTGCATCATGCATTCATACACAAAATTTTCTTGCATAAAATTTTTCTCGTGAAATTTTAGTATAAACTTTTTTTTCATGCATATATATTTTATGTTTGATCTGTTTAATCATATGTTTTATGTTATACTGTCAGATGGTTCTCACACGCGAACAGGAACAGCTCAATGCTGCAATTCAAGCTGCTATGCAAGCTTTGCTTCCTCAACTGAGGAACGACATCAGGGCTGAATTTCAAGCTGCCAACAATCAGCAGCATAATCAGGCACCTCCTCCTCCTCCTCCAGTGACATTAGCAGTATGGCTGGAGAGATTCAACAAGCTCTGCCCTCGAGCTTTTGAGAAGACAGATAGCCCCAGTGATGCTGAAAGCTGGTTGGCTCACATCGAGAAGATTTTCAATGCTATGGGTTGTGACCCTACATATAAGGCGAGGTTGGCATGCTATCGGTTCGAAGGCGATGTGCTAAATTGGTGGTTAGCGTTGATGCAATCTGAGGGTGGTGACGAGTGGGTTGCCGATTTGACTTGGGCTCAGTTCAAGGAAAGGGTGATGGAGCAGTTCTTTCCCAAGGCTGAGCAAGACAAGCTCAAGAGAGAGTACCATGGGATCTGACAGAGAGCTGGGGAGAATAGCAACGAGTTTATGCAGCGCTTTCTTCGCTTAGTTGGTTTCCTTGGTGCGGCTGCAGGTACTCCTGAAGAGCACGCACACCACTTTAGGTGGGCTCTTCGCACATCGGTCGCGAACAATCTGGTGTGTGCTACGTTCAACATTGTAGCACAAGTGGCCGATGCAGCACGTAAGCTGGAGATTCTGCAAGAGAGAGATGAGTTCGGGGAAGTTGAGAGACCCGAAAAGAGGCAGAAAACTGGGGACCGGTCTCAGCCGGCTACTCAGCAGCAGCCTCGTCAGCCCAAGGGAAACGGTCAGACTAACGACCGTTCTGCTACGGATAGGCGTGGCGGTAATGATAATTACCGCAACAACGCTGGACACTCCAACAGCAGTAGGTCCTAATACTTACGCATTTCATTATGATTTCATGTTATAACTCATATTCTGACACTTTAGCAAAACTTCTACCAGGAACCATGGAAACGGCAGGTACTCAGGGACGCTCGTAGACTAAGACTACGTGCATATGGACTGGAAGCTTTCTAGCCTTTCTTTACTTTATGCATTACTTTTCTTTTGATACACTTGCTATGGACATTGTTTCGTCCTTTCCTTTACTATACTATGTTTGTGTGTGATGAGCTTTACATTTGGACTACCGATGTTTGATTCTGGTATTTTCCTTTTATGGTCATGTAATGTTTAGACATTTTTCCTTGTATGCTTTGATGACACGCCATAATATGTGTGACATTTCCATTATCAAAATGGGGTGTTACATTCTTGTTTCTGCCGAGACCCAACAACACCAAAACACACCCCGACACATGTCGGGGTCCCCTTGTTCTTGCGGCCGAGACATGACAACCCAACACCAAGACCTTGAGGTCTCAGTTGGTGCGAAACCAAGTAAGCCGAGACCATAGGGTCTCGGTTCCCTTGCGTCGGCCAAACAAACACCCCTAAAAACCATGATTAATTTACCCCCCCCCCCCCATGATTAATTACATGATGATTTAACTTGTTTATATACAACCTATGATTTCATGTGTTTTAATTTAATAAAACATAAAAAAAGGGTTTAATAATTTACCGAATACGTGGAATGAATAAATCTTGATCTCACGAACACACTCCTAATTAATAATTATAAATCAAAACCCATCCTCCTTTTGGGTGCTGCTGGCGGCATAAAGAGAACATCGCGTTCTCCTTTTGAGTGCTGCTGGTGGCATAAAGAGAACATCACGTTCTCCTTTTGGGTGCTACTGGCGGCATAAAGAGAACATCACGTTCTCCTTTTGGGTGCTACTGGTGGCATAAAGAGAACTGGAGGCCACCATAGGGTTTGCTAGGGTTTTTGCTTTGTTTTGAAAATGTGATAAGTGAAAATATAATGTTTAACCTTCCTGACATATTTTTGTGAAGTAGGTTGGGCCATAAGGCCCGTTTTCGTTCTTTGTGTCCGCGGGTAGGTGGGGCCCACAAGGGAAACCCGAACCTTTTCATGCTTAATAATTACGTGTTCGTACGTTTGTATTTACGTTACGTTATTATAATTTATTCGTGTTATTATAAATACTTGTACGTAATCGTAATAATAACATACGTAAATACATATTTATGTGTTCGTGATTCTTACGCTCATGAGTTCATGTTCGTGATTATAATTATTATTGATAATAATTCTCTTGTATTAATACATACTTAATACTTATCGTGTAATAACACGTACGTAATTCTTGTAATTAATATTCGTGACACGTGTTCATGTTATATAAGGAAGGTTGTAATCTTGTACGTACGATTATTAGTGTACTGTTCATGGTAAAAGCATGCGGGTTTTACACCTCTTCCCCCCTAAAAAGAATAATTCGTCCCCGAATTATAGATAATGTAACTGGAAGCGTAACATACCCGACTCAAACTGGAAGGGTATGCAAGATAAAAGGAAATGAAGGTGACGTGAAACGTGACATAGCTTAAAAGGACGTGGGACATGACGTGACTGAAAGAGTCTTACTTGATTATGGAAGGATGAGAGGATACAATCCGGATGGACTCCTCCGTTTCCAAGTGGCTTCCCTCTCGGAACGGTTCCTCCACAAGATCTTGACACAAATGATAAATCTTGGTCCTCCTGACCTTGACTTGAAAACACGAAGAGTTCATGGTTATCAACGTAATATAGATCCCCTGAATTTGATCGAGGGAATAAGAATTAACGTGCAAGGGTAACTGAAATGTTATGGTGCAAAACAATCTAACTTAACTGATAATTAGCAACAATGCGCGAAACATATAGAAACGTACTACGTGAAAATTTTTGAACGTGATACGTGAAAAATTTCGAACGTGTTACGTGGAGATATAGTGAGTGTAGTATGAGTAAACATATTGTGATCCATGATACATGTAACATATCGTAAACGTGATATGAGGAACGTGGAATGAACATGACATGTGAAACATATCGTGAACATGTAATACAACTGTGGTAACGCAAAACGTTACAAGGTGAGACGTGGAATGTGACGTAAAACGTTTATCTGCGGATAGGGGGTTATACTAAACTTGAGTCTGGTCTCTCCAGTTCCTGCAAAACTTCCCAGAACGAAGATCAATGTAAAATCGTAAGATACGATCATGAACGTAATAGTGTCATGAACGTGAGCGTGAAAGCAAGTCGTGAAATTAGAACAAGGACGTGGACTTAAATAAGGAGCACAAAATGCGAACCCTTGTCTGACCAAATATCTGACGGATTACCAAGTGCTCAGATGAGCCTTAGCTGGAACATGTCCGATCAATCTGTTGGTTCTTAAATCCTTGCGGATGTAAGGATTCTACAGACTTTATCAAACTATTGGCAATAACCTAGATAGCATCTTATTCCTTCTGAGTTCGCGTTAATCTGGTAACCAATCCGTGGGGATCTTGTCTCATTTTTTATCACAATTCTGATGGTGGATAAACATCCCAGTCAGTTGGTGTTCTATCTTAACCTGTTGGTATGTCAGGTACATAGATATGAACGTAATTGTATCTTGCTTCGTAGAAACTTGATACATCGAAATTTGCGAAACTATGAGTCTCCGAAATTAGACTTCTCTTAGCGTAGGATTTTCTGGAACACCTAATGTAGTGTAGGGTTCTCACCTTTGCGCATAAGCTGAGTCATGGTAAGATTAACCGTGCGAATCCATGGAATTCAACGTGTCACTGTAATCAACCAGAATTTATATTGAAAAAAACAATCAGGGTGAAATTTTTCTCGTTGTAGAATTTGCAACATAGTGCAAAAATGATCTTCCTGCTCTTCTCTAGACTTAAAGATAATCATGTTATCCTTGATGAACACTGATGAATTTGTTTACGAGTTCATGGAAATTCAAATTATTAAGTCCATAACGCTGTTGGGGCATTTATGAGACCAAATAAAAATTAATGAATCTAGCATGACCGAGTTGTGCACGAATAGCAGTCATGGAAATGTCCTGCTCTTTCACTCGTCACTGTTGGTAGCATGATTATGAAACCGATCTTGGAAAGTGCTAAACACCCAATAAATCTGATCTTGTCAATACGTGGAAGAGAATAACGGTTATGAATGGTGATTTTTTAAGTCGACGGTAGTCGACACATAATCTCATGGTACCGTCCTTCACCTTGAAGGTTCTTCTGGAATGTATGGGAATATTTTGGAAAAATCGTCTGGTTATGCGCAAAAGGAACTTCCGTGGTCATGTCTTAACTGACAGCTAGAAAATTTAGCAGTCAAGGCTAACAAAGCACGTGCTTGGAAAGCATAGATAATTTATACAGATTTTCCTGATGGAAAACCTTGCTGAATGTATTCAGGAGCCTGCACATTACTCTACAAAATCATGAATCGTAGCAGGGTGTGATGCTTGTAATCCATGATTAGGATTAAATTCAACTCGCATCTGTCCGAGGTAATGCGTTAGCAGCTTGGATCTCATCCTTAGGCTGAAGGAAAACCTTCGTATATATGGGGGATACGAATGGCATCCTTTATGGTCATGAATATAAAAATATGGGTGAAAGAAATGAAAGTGTCATCGTGCAAACGTGACAGATATCACTCATACACCGGTGATGGTACTAAAATTCTTGTGGCCTGATTAATACATGGCACAACAAAATGGATATACCCTTTGGAGGGTACCCTGAATTTCTTAGGAATGTTCCAAAATTGGACGTGAGTCATGTGTCATGACCCGTGTCTTGGGAAATATAAGCATGACATGTGTCTTGACTAGTGTCTTGACATGTGTCTTCAGAAAGTATACGTGAGACATGTGTCTTGACTGATGTCTTGACATGTGTCTCGAGATGAGAAACAAATAGAACTACAAATATTAGGTTATTATGCCAGAATTGGCGGATCGGATGGACTACTGATCCTTTGTCTTTCTGATGACGTCCGTGACTGGAGCTTCGATTGTTATTGCTAGGATAGTTGTTGTCATAGTAGTGGTTACTATCGTCTTGTCTGTCAGTTCCATGACGGTCATTCTCATGACTGTGATTCATGTAACTATTCAGCTGAGTGACCGGCTGGTACCGGTTCACTCATATGACTGAAACGACAACTGAATGACATGTGACATGTAACAAAGAATTAGGGACAATGATTGATGGGAATCGTCTGGTGGTGAAGCATCTTCTCGTCCGATCGCTTTGATCTAACGCCTTTGTCTTCTTCTTGCAAGATCTCCAGGTTGTGAACAGCATCAGCAACTCGTAGCGTCTTTAAAATAATCAGCAGCATCAACTTTCGTAACATCTCCAAGTTATGAGCGACATCAGCAATCTTGTAGAGTATCAGCAAGTGGAGTACACCTGAGATGATTTAAAATCGACTAGCGAATACTCATGGAGCGTTGCAAGTAAGGTACACATGGATTAAGGTACGTGTAATACACATGGAATACGGTACATGGGGTACACATGGAATGCACATGAAATGATCAGTATGGGGTCGATCATCTAACATGATTTTAAAGGAAAATAATTGGTTAAACGGTCAGAAAGACCATCATGATAACCTGGGAATGCCGGTATATACCTCATTCTGGTTGCATAGAGAAACGCTAACGTGTTGTTAAACGAATTTCAACGATAAGTTTCCTGAAAGTATGATTAATGAAAACCAACCATGACTATCATGAAAGCAGGATTTAAGTGAACTCCAACAGTGTCTTGCAAGAAATCATAACCACAAAAGAGACGTAAGACATAATCAATCATGAAAACGAAATCATCATGAAGAAACATGAAACAACTTAACATGAAGGATGAAACCGAAGTTATATAACATAATCAGCATGAAACTGAAGTTAACCATGACAGTATGAAAACATACTTGACATAAAACATAATAACTTATGAGGGGACATGAAAAAAAAATTATGCCAATAAATCATGAGAAAAATTTTATGCATGAAAACAGTGCATGAATACATGATGCAGTTATAAAAACCATTATATGCACGAGGGGACGCCTATGGGTCGGTCCCAAAACAAAAGACATGGCGAGGGGACGCCTATAGGTCGGTCCCAAAGTTCAAAGTTTCGATAAATGCACATGCCAGGGCCAGTCCTATACCAACCATTAGTTAGTCAAAATTCCTGCAACAATGATACATGAAACATAAATAAGTAAAAATCATCTGTCAAAACTTATCAGAAAAAAATTTATGTGACTAATTATGAACTACTGGGGTTCAGTCCACATAGTCACAGTTCACGAGGAACATCATGCATGAAACAATGACACATAACTAAATATGGATGACGGTTGTCTATCCATATTAGTAAAACAATATCGATGAAAACATCAAGGTGCTGAAAACATCATGGTTAAAACAACAATGCGCTGAACACATCAATACGTGGAATAACAAGCGTTGGCTTAGGAAGCTCCTGGTGACTACCCACTAGTCATAGGTCAAGTTTTAGGGCCTACAGGTCGAAGCCTTGGCTCTGATACCATAATTGTAACACCCCATCTTGATAAATGGAATGTCACGCGTAATTATGGCGTGTCATCAAAGCATGCAAGGTAATATGTACTAAACATACATGACCATAGGGAAAACCGGAATCAAACATCGGTTCCCAAACATAAGCCCAAAACATAAATAAAGTAAATGAACAAAAGGAAGACTTAAACAAGCATAAATATATGAAGGCATGAGAAGAAGAAGTCTAAGGTAGCTCCCATCCTATGCGTGTCCTCCAAATGCTTCAGTCTAACTTTAGGTACCTGCCGTTTTGGGACATGGAAAGGGAAGTAACGGCCGAGCATAACGCTCAGTGCACGGATATAAACATAGTATGAATGTCTGAATCATAAATAAGACTAATAGCAGCGGAAATGTATAAGTCCTGGAAAATCTAGAATAACTTAGTAAAACTGGTTTTATAGTTTTAAAAGCCTTATGTTTATCTTATAAAAACTGTTTAACATGTTAACCATTAAGCCAATATAGGTCACGAAACATCAACATACATGAACACTTGGAGGGGTGACCTCGTCATGCAGTTAGAAGGGTTGCATCTAATTAATATATTGTTTGGGTAGGAGGGATCAACTCCTTGTGAAGGATGCAAGGCACACACCACATTCACCTGAATAATCTGCTGAAAACATGTAAACTGGGATGCACCCATACGCCCCACAAGATAATAATAATAATAATATGGCCAAAAGCTGAAGGGACGCCACGAGCTATCACTCCGTCGTGGTGGAGTCATAACACTGGTGCCTCCAATGTTATGGTTATGGTACCTCCATAACTAGGTGAAACTGGTCATGCATGTATATGGCTTTAGGCATCTAATTAAACATAAGCAATTCAAAAACATATAAAACATATACTGGGGAAAATAGTTGGCTGCATACGGGGAATCCTAATAAGGGAGAATGTCCATACTTAAAGGACGGAGAATTCGTACCTTGTGTCCAGTGAACGAAGAAGACGAACGGAAGAGAGTCCTACTTCGATATCACTAATGCTACATAAATAATATACATGTATAAGTATCTGATTACTGAGTATGTAACTGGTTTTATATCATGTCTTAGCTTGTTGTATATGTTCATGTCATGTTTTACTGGTTTAAGCTTTATACTGCGTATATCATGTATTCTGTCTATTCTGATTAGGTATTACTTGTATTTCCTGTATTATTATACTTGTTGTGTAATAATAAGTAACTTTCTAAAAATAGCAGGTTTCCTAAATTAGAAAGTTTCCAAAAATAGAAAGTTTCCAAAACTAGATTTACTGCTTAAAATAGATAAGTTTCTAAAAATAGAAAGTTTTCATAAATAGATTAGTTGCCTTAATTAAATAAGTTTCTAAAAATAGAAAGTTTCCATAAATAGAAATAAGATGGATTATTAAGTTAATAATATAAGCTTAAGTGTTTACTGATTTATATTCTAAGTCATGTGATTAAATAGTATAGTTTATTAATTATTTCATGTAAATTAAATAAACTATAGGTTAAAGTATTTAATTAAATATAACATGATTTAATTAAATAAAAGTTAAAAATACTTAGGTTTAAACATGTATTAATATTTACTATTAATATGACCTAAGTCATGTAAATTAATTAATTATAAGGCATGTTTAATAATTAATTAATTATATAGTCTAACTTAAATAATAAATACTTAGGTTCAAATCCAAGTATTATTATTATTAATAATAACCTAAGTCATGATGTAATTAAATTAATTAAGTAACATGTTAAATTAATTTAAATAAACCTTGAAATTATTTAACTTGTAAAATAATTAACTTGAAAAAATAACCCATGAACCGACCCGTGTTTTAATTTAAACTTGTCGTGAACCGGACCGGTTTAACCCATGAACCGGCCAACCAAACACACCCTTAACAGTGGCTAACCGGCTTAGCATGTTTCCACTGTTTGTGTAAAACAGCCACCGTCCCACGCCGGTGGTTCCCCTGGTCTTGGCTAGCCGCCGGCTAGCAAAAGTTCCCACCGGCTAGCCGGTGTTCCCCTTGCTGCCGCAACCATGGTTCCCCCTGCTTTCCTTAATTAGCTACCGGCTTAAGTCGGTGGTGGTTCTTGTTTCTGCCGAGGCCCAACAACACCAAAACACACCCCGACACATGTCGGGGTCCCCTTGTTCTTGCGGCCGAGACATGACAACCCAACACCGAGACCTTGAGGTCTCGGTTGGTGCGAAACCAAGTAAGCCGAGACCATGGGTTCTCAGTTCCCTTGCGTCGGCCGAACAAACACCCCTAAAAACCATGATTAATTTACCCTCCCCCCCATGATTAATTACATGATGATTTAACTTGTTTATATACAACCTATGATTTCATGTGTTTTAATTTAATAAAACATAAAAGAAAAGGGGGTTAATAATTTACCGAATATGTGGAATGAATTAATCTTGATCTCACGAACACACTCCTAATTAATAATTATAAATCAAAAGCCGTCCTCCTTTTGGGTTTTGCTGGCGGCATAAAGAGAACATCACGTTCTCCTTTTGAGTGCTGCTGGTGGCATAAAGAGAACATCACGTTCTCCTTTTGGGTGCTACTGGCGGCATAAAGAGAACATCACGTTCTCCTTTTGGGTGCTACTGGCGGCCACCATAGGGTTTGCTAGGGTTTTTTCTTTGTTTTGAAAATGTGATAAATGAAAATATAATGTTTAACCTTCCTTACATATTTTGTGAAGTGGGTTGGGCCATTGGGCCCGTTTCCGTTCTTTGTGCCCGCGGGTAGGTGGGGCCCACAAGGGAAACCCGAACCTTTTCATGCTTAATAATTACGTGTTCGTACGTTTGTATTTACGTTACGTTATTATAATTTATTCGTGTTATTATAAATACTTGTACGTAATCGTAATAATAACATACGTAAATACATATTTATGTGTTCGTGATTCTTACACTCATGAGTTCATGTTCGTGATTATAATTATTATTGATAATAATTCTCTTGTATTAATACATACTTAATACTTATCGTGTAATAACACGTATGTAATTCTTGTAATTAATATTCGTGACACGTGTTCATGTTATATAAGGAAAGTTGTAATCTTGTACGAACGATTATTAGTGTACTGTTCATGGTAAAAGCATGCGGGTTTTACAGTGTGGCTCAATGTGTCTCCAGAAAAGACTAAAGGATATCGTGTGAGTCACACATCTTGAAGCATTCCTTGAATCCGTGTTGAATAATATCGTGAGTTTTCATAACCTTGATTGACCTTTACGTCACCATTTTACTTGACACTCGTATATTGATTAAATTTCTTATTTGATTGATCATTCTATGTTTCGACTTCGAATTGCAACGTTCGTTTGTACCTTGGAAACACCATCGTCATCTTGTAATTCATCCTCTATTATGTAGCGATTGTTTGGAATACGATCCTACTTCTATAAACTTGTATCCTCCCCTTTCATTAAACCTCCTCGCTCCGGGAGTGCAACCCGTTAATGTTCTCTTTCTTTCTTGGTATGTTTAGTGTTTTTGAAAAATCACGCCGCAAGAGACCTTCCTACCTTGCATCTTGAAAATCTAAGACATAGATGTCATACCAGTTTTTGGTTTCGTAGATTATCGTTGGTATTCTTAAACCATTTTTATACTATGTTTTCTTTTATATGCTTAATTATACAATTTATTCTCTTTCGTCTTTATGGAATCCACAAGTCATGTGTGTACATAAATTTCGGGTCGTTATGAAGCTTGATTAAATCTCAAGGTGTGTCGAAAAATATACTTCCTGTAGAAAGGTTACATGTAATTTAACGATGTCGAGAAAATATTTTTATAAACATTAGACATAAAAATATATTTCTACTTGTTGAGACGTTCGTTTTGGACATAAAATTCGACCCGAAAATCTTAAGAACGAGCAAGTTATACTCATTTGAAATTGTAAAATTTAAGAACTTATTTTTGCGTATTTCTAAAATATCATTTTTTGACAGATTTGATGCGAGGGCATTTTCGTCCATTTTTTATCCGTTTCAAGTCTCGACTAAAAATAGAAAGTTGTTCAAAACATCGTTTTACACCAAATTGCTTTACACTTTGAGTCTTAAAAATATCATTTAGCGAGTCAATTGGTCTGGTGGGACCCACCAAAAGTCAAACGTAAAAAGTCAAAGTTGATGGAATTTAACAATATGGTTTGAAGCGTTTTTGAGTTCGTTTGAGCTCGTAAAACTTTAATGAATGATATTTTACAACTAAAAACATTGATTGCGTTTGAGAACGTTTAAAATGGTAACTTTGAGTGCGGGTTATACGTATATATATATCGTGAACACATAGGTATTCCTTTATCCTTTCTTTTATATATGACTTATTTGTCATTTTATATTGTCTTTCTTTGCTTCTATCGTACCACTGATTTGGTTCGAGGTTGGAAGTTCTTACTTTCACATCGTTCGTTACCATCTTGACATGTGTCTCATGACGATTCCGACTAAACCTTTTGAAACATTATCACCTAGTAACTATTTCATCGATTGTCTGATGAACTACTCTTTACTACTCTCGTGTAACCCACTCGCTATTTTATAAGTTACCATATAAACTTAAATTGGTATTGTTTGCGAATTATTTTACAAATTTTTTTAGTGTTGGTCATAAAAAGAATTATTGTAACATTACAATTCTTGATTTAAGCATCTAGCCAATTAGTTACTGGCGAAAAGTTTCATAAATTATTTTGATTCCTATTTTTACAAATGACATTATATACATATTTTAAATCATATGACATGTAATACTGGTTTGATGAAGCTAAGCATCGCATTGCTAGTCCTAAATTATGCATGGCCTGATCACCTATGCATAATTTAGAAGGAGCCCTGCGAGGCCGAATAGTAGTCACCTTAAATATTAGACCAAGAACCAACTTTTTACTTGTGTTTCTGATAAGTTAGATAAATTAAAATTTTGAGAACTTTTACATCTTATGCGAGTAGCACCAGTTCACGACATACACATATGACCCCTTATCTTTTCTTGAGTAAATTACGTGCCTGCATGCACATATTTCCTTACTCAATGATCTTTGTTTGACTTGTTACCTCATCTTCCTTCGTGATATAATCCTCGTTACCACTCGTCTAATTTCTTACCACTGATACCAGACTTGAAAGTTTCAACATTTTTATGCTTCTACATCGATCGAACTTCTCTATCTATTTTGGTAGACCTTCGAAACATCTCCGGACGCGAATAGTGATTTATGACTGGACGAGAACGATAATTTCGTGTATTTATCATGATGTGTGCTAGACTCTATCGTCTTGAAATTCATTCGTGTCACCATGTGATGACTTCGCTCTCTCACTGCTAATGTTGCTCATTTTACTGGAATTACTCTCAAGTGACTTCTTAAGAATTTTCTTTGATTCGAAAATTTGTTGTATGGCTTTTCTGTTTCGATCGTGTATCGACCAACGAGAACTTAATAAGCCGTTGTTGGTGACGCCAACCACAATCATGAAATAATCTTGCTAAATCATTTGTTTCTTATTGTCCTTATCATCGATGCATCTATTCTATCATGTTCGTTAAGAAATTGGTACGAAATACGTTTTATCCCCTCGTACTATTGCTCGCATACTAATTGTTGATTATTATTTGTTTCATACACGTTTGCTATCTTGTCACCTTTTGAAAACCATAATATGTCACATGTTCACCATTTGGTGCATTAAACACCTTCTTGTATTTCTAAGAATTACTATAAATTTTTAAGAACGTTTTACATATTTTATCACATGTTTAAATTACCAAAATACCCATTTCAAGTTTAGTCTCGGATCTATACATCCTCTTTGGTAGATTTATAACTAGTGTTTAAAAGGATGTCAAGCTTTATCTTTTAAAGTATTTTATTGTACCATACTTTACTTTCAATCTAATGAATTGTCGATTTAATTTATAATTTCTGACAATGATTCTAAATAATTTAGAAATGTGATTTTCTCTAATGGTAACGACAAACCTGAGTTTTTAACAATAATTTCATACAGACATTCAAAAGCTCTTAAGCTGATTGAAATAATTATTTGAACTAAATTACTTTTACTTTGAATTTCTTATCAAGAAAATACTTAATCTGAGTTTGAAAGTAATACCAAATCGTAGACAGATAATTGTGACAACTTGTAATTCAAATGTCTATATGTAATTCATATTTCCCCTTTATTTCTCTAGTAAATAGATTGTTACATTTTAAGATTTGTCATGTTTTACAGTTGCACGATTTGTGATTCCTTGTCGATTATCAATCTTAACTTGTTTTAGCGCAACTTGTCCGTCTAAGAAATTCTCTTGTTCATTATATCTCTTTATATTTCTTCATACTGAAAAGTTACTATTTCAATCCGAGTTTGAAATAAATTTGAAAAAGAAGTTAAGAAACTGAGGCGTAGTTGGATTTCAAATTGTTAAGGTTCGCCGTGGTGCACAAATTACCTCGGAAAGCGAAGATGAGTACAAATCTAAGTATCCCTATTTGTTTGCATCTTCTTCCGTCTCTAGTTGAACTCTGAGGGACCAGAGTTCCTTAAGGGGGTCGACTGTGAGAACTCGTATATTCCCGGTATTATTTTATTCTTTTATTCGTGCTTCTTGAATTTTCCAACGTGTTACATTTACTTGTATTTTTCATTTGTAAATCCTGAGATCTTGATATTGTTAATAAATTATACTTTTAAGTATTTTCTGATCATTGATAATACTTTATTTGGAATTATAAAATTTCTTATTTTATTTTTCCATATTTATTTAAATCAAAGTTTTTGATTTAAAAGCACCCCTTGCATTTTACAAAAGTTTACTCAAATCAACGAGTAACGAGAACCACTAGTGATCGCGATACCGACAGATGCCCGATATTTTATGTTTCATAGTCGATTGTTCGATGTTTGACGTTTTCGATGTCTTTTTTAATGACGTGCTAAGTCGTGTCGGGAAACCATATTATCATATTTTTGATGCAATTTAACTTTTGAAAAAGTATTTTTACGAAACCTGGGTCCCGTAAATATTTTCAAAATTGACTAATAGTCATTTTCTACTCTTTAAACTATTTAATTGCATTTTAGTCCAAAAGATTATACAATTGGCAAAAACTACCCCTCCACCCCACTATATATTGTTATTCCACTAGAAAAACACATAAAATCATGTAAAAAAATCAAACCCCTCCCCTCTCTTTCTTGTTTCCACCGTGAGCTATAACCCCTACAAACACCAAATTTTCTTGGTTTTAATCTTGATCTAGCTAAAACAAATTCAAGTCCCATTCTTGAAATTAAAAGGTGATTGTTTTGGTACAAAGTTTACCCACATGCATTGAGTTTTAAATTTTCTTATCATTTAGGATTGGTGAAATGTTTGAAAGATCATACATGTGATGATGTTCACTAGATCATGATGTTTTGATGATGAAAAATTCTAGTTTTTGATTTTGATCTTGTTATAAGTAACATGCAAGTGATAGGATTGAAAGTGAGTAATTATAGGATGTTAGTAATGGTAGAAAAATGGGTAAAATGAGTTGAAAAAATGATTTTGTATGAGTTTCAAAAGGTGATTTAGGGCAGTAGGTTTAAGGCTAATTTTGGGTTTTTTAAGTTTGAATTATT
This sequence comes from Glebionis coronaria, assembly GCA_025667525.1. Taxonomy (NCBI): domain Eukaryota; kingdom Viridiplantae; phylum Streptophyta; class Magnoliopsida; order Asterales; family Asteraceae; genus Glebionis; species Glebionis coronaria. Next base: position 164,324,457 of record CM046879.1, read on the forward strand.
GTTGTACTAATGAGACAGGGTTGTAGAGATTTTCATTAGATTCGTTTTGATATAAATTAGATCTTCTAACTCAAAACGAGGAGGAAGTTATGATAGTTTGGTTATTCGTGTATTGGGAGACGAGTATCGACAATTTCGAAGTTGTCGTCGAAATTTGGATCAAATCTCGGGGACAATAAAATGAGTTTTAAAAAGAGTCAAGGGCTGTTCTAAGTTTCTAAACCTAGGGTTGTGAGTCTATTTTCAAACCCATGTGTCAGTTTTGTAAACGGAGTTGTTTGGAAAGGTCAAAATGGTTTTATGAGTCGAAGGCGTAAAACTATCCGGTATTGTAATTCAAAGAAGTGTCGGGCAGAAGGTCTTAGAAGTAAAAACTTTTGACGAACTTTTTAAAGGACTTTCTATAGATAGTAAGTGAGTTCCTCAATTCATTTCATAAATTTTGACGTGTCTAAGTAAGGGAAATGAGCTTGTACATTTGGTGTGTGCCGGCAGATTTTTATCGAGAATGTAGTTTAATAAAGTGAACATATTGAAGGGTATTGTAGTACCACTTGAATTGTTGTTCTTTCGGGTTTGTAATGGTTTTGTTATGTTGAGTTTTATGTTATTAATTATGGTTTATACTTGAGTCAATTTTTAATAAAGTGTGCGCCTTATTTGGTAAGTTGCGGCTTTCGTTTTTACCGGGCATCCATATCGTCGGCGACCGTCTTACCATACTGTTTCTACTCAGCTTCTGAGTTACATGATTCACTTACCTCGTGGCTAAGGTGAGTTCATATCCCTTTTTACTACTTGCACATTGTTTCTAAACGTGGGGTGAGATTTTACATGGTGGAACACATCCATTTAAAAACTGTATGCTATCTAGAACTTGTATGCTTTCCAACAGTTTTCATTGATATTATTTGTTTTAGTCTATAGCCCTTAAGTTTCCTCTCTTGATCATGAACCGTTAATTTACTTGTGTTGCTAAGCGCGAATGTTGTGGGTGGATCCATCAAGATTAACTATCCTCGTCCCATGTTGCGGTTGTTTAACCATTGACGCATTTAAAAATTGATTTGTTACTTGAGTATTAGGGTTGAATACTCCCTAGAGGAACTTACATTGATGTTAAGCTTCGGTTCATGAACAAATTAGCAATAATAATGGTTTCGGACTATGGTTAATGTACATAACCATTTTCCATATTTCTTGTTTTACAAATAAATACTTGTGTTCCACACTTTTACTGCTAAACATATGAATATCCCTCAACTTTGTGTTGATGCTTTTACATTTTTAATCTCAGGTAATAATTCTTAGTTTTGCTTGGACGGGAGCCCGCAGGATATTATCGCAGCTTGGAGATTTCTGTGTATATTTAAACTTTGGTTTTGGTAAAAACTGTCAGAAGTTTATCATATATTCTTGGTAACTATATGTTACAAAACCATGATTTAATAATAGATTTTTCCGCTTATAAAACTATGGGACCTTTGTTTAAAAACTCGGATCTTTTGTGATGTGATTGTGATGTATATATTTTTATTACGTCAACTTTGTGTCAACAGTATTTCATTGTTTCTTGTACCATGACGTGGCCCCCTTGCTGCCTACGTGTTTCCTTGCGTGATGTCCATGTTCGCCTGAATCCCGTTGCCCTATTAAGTTAGTGAACGCGCATTAAAAGACTGATTAATAAAACCATTGTCTAACGAATATTGGTGTTGTAATAATCATGAACCTGTGCATCGATAAGCATGCAGGAAAAAGTTGTTTCCTTCATGTCTGGGAGAGATTTTGAGATCCACTTTCGGTAAATCTTTTCTTTGAGAACATAGTTTCTCCCGCCTAAGACAATTTCGTTAATTGGTGTTGATATTCTTGTCAGAGCTCTTGTTTCCGCAAGTTTGATAGGCAGTGATGCCATGTTTGTCTTTTACCTTAAAAATAGATAAGAGAAATAACATAGTTAGTTCTGTAGTATAGCGGGTGTTTCTTTGTTTGAAATAATGGCATTGTATCTACATAATGTACACGCACCACAACATGGATAGAAGCATGCAAATGCAACACATAATGGAAAAAGTCATGTATATGTTAGTAAAGTGTATTGTGTTAGCTAGAGTTGCAATTATTGATAGGCCAAAAATGAAGACACATAAGCAGTTATGATGTTAGCGGTTACAACTATGTAATATATTTTATATATAGCTGTGCATAATGTGTTTTTATGGAAAATGTGTTAGTTAGATGTTGTCGCTTGAGAGGCAACACGTCCGTTTTCGATAGCATTTAAAAAGTCAGTGTAGACTATGTTTTTTGTTGTGTTGGGTGGATGACCGTCTTCTTCCCGAATCAGTATTTTCAGCCCATTTGGTGAGGTAGCTCTTGACAAAGCCACATATAGTTGTCCATGGCTAAAAATGGGTTTTGGGAGATAAACACCTATCTTAGAAAGCGACTAGCCTTGGCTTTTGTTTATAGTCATTGCATAACATAGCTTTACCCGGAATTGTCTACGCTTGAAAGTGAACGCCAGGTTGGGATCGTCATGAATCAAAGCAATTCTATGTACGTAAACCTTTTGTTCTATTCGTGTGCTGGTAATAATTTGCGCTTCTATAAGTTTAGTCTTGAGTGACTTTACAATCATCCTTGTGCCATTACATAATCCACCAGCCAAGTTTCTTTTCCGGGGAGCATAATTGGGGGTCCAATCGTTAATTTCAGTTGATGGGGCGGGAAACTCGGAAATGACAGTGTGTTGAGGTACTCCATCGGATAGAGCATGTTTGTCTCAGACGTTTCTCCACCTTTCGGGAAAGCTTGGTCATTGCTGAGGTAAGTTGTTGGCTCTCCTAGGATGCCTGCCAAAACGTTTTTGTTTATGACGTCCGCCGTTTCGTTTTTCGGGCAGACAATGGCTTTTTCTTGAAGTGTTTCTTGCGTGGGCGGTTGTAGAGTGTCTTTGTCATAGAGATAGTCTATAAGCTGTGTAAGGCCTTCGTCAGTTGGTGGGAAACAGTGTTCAGTTTATATAGTTATCAACTTTGAGTCCGTAGAATTTGTGCCACCTGGTATGCCAGCATGTCCATTACCCACATCAAGCAGCCAGTTTGCAAAAACTGTTGCTTGTGTCTTTTCAGTTTCACTCATGCCTTCGCGTCGTAGTCGTATATTCTGACTGAGTGTGTTAATCTTGAAGTGTGGCCACAGATCTGAGAGGGAAACAAATGATGTTATAAGCTCTATTTTGGATGCTCCTTTTTTGACCGGCAATGTTTGTCGAAAGTCGCCTCCCAGTATGACTGTTTTCCCACCAAAGAGTTTGTTTGGCGCACATATGAGGTCCCTGAGGCTTCTGTCTAAGGCTTCAAAACAACGTTTGTTATTCATTGGGGCCTCATCCCATATGATCAAACTTGTTTCCATCATCAGGGATCCTAGCTGAGTGTTTTTTTATTGTGGCAGAGAGATTCGTCGGTTAATTCGAGAGGGATTTTGAAGCGGGAGTGTGTTGTTCTGCCAGCAGGGAGAAGGAGAGATGCAATGCCTGAAGACGTAACTGCAAGAACTATTTTGCCTCGTGCACATAGGGCTCCGGTGATGGTCTTCCACAGGAATGTCTTACCTATCCCGCCATGACCATACAAAAATAGAAGTTCCTGTTTATTTTGTTCAGACGCGACAATAACACGGTCGTAAATGGGTCGTTGGTCCGAGTTTAGCTTAGGGAAATACGCTGCTGTTTCCTCTAACATCACATCGCGGTTGTAGTTCCTCTCTTTCATGAGAAGTTTGTTTTTAAGAATGTCTAGCAGCTATTAAGGAGGGTTGGAAGACCAAATTCCAACAAACTTTTTCCATACCCGTCTAAGATCGATTGTATCTCAAAAAGAACATAGTTTTTCAATTCGGAGTCGTTGACATGGTAGTTAGGGATGCCAGTGGTTTGTGACACTCTCATTGGTATGTCGTCTGACATATTCCTCTCATGTTTTGCCCAAAGCTTAGGTGGATCTGCAACTTCACAATACACTAGAAGTTGTGCAAACAGCACACGGATTTCAGAGGCAGACCCATTTCCCGTTGCTTTTTCTAGCGCTATATCCCATTCTTTGTCGTCACCGAGCAAAACCAAGGGCTTCACATGCAGCCCGGTATGTGGGAAAAATAACTGTGTTAATTGTGCGGACGTCTATAGGTGACTCACAACCCTTTTGATGAGAAAGGAGCATTCTGAAATAGTAGAAAAGCTCCCCCGAGCTTGGATGAACGTAAGCAAGCCTACCAATGGAATGCTTTGTTTTGACAACTCGCTTTATCCACCTTTTTTAGTCTACGTACCATACAAATTCAAAAGGAAAGTCGAGGTACGTTAACCTGTCCCCGTCTTCGTGTTCTGCGTTGTATGCATACCATTCAGTTAGAGTGGTTTTCTTTTTGTCAGGGAGGTTGACAACCACATCTATCCTGTTACGTGCATGAAAATTCACGGGCTGCATATTTTCTAGATGGACAACGAGTATCTGCACAGCTGGTTCCCTACTATGTATTGGGAAGTCCAACACCCTCCAGCAAGCTTTGTGCGGGCAAATGAAATGGCCATCGACATAGTTTTAGATTTCATCCTTTGCGGTTTGTTGTATGGTAGCCGGTGTAGAAGCCTCACCAACTGGTCTTGTGATATTTGCAAAGATGTGGTCGGGCCCTTTTGAAATGTACTTGAAAAGGTATTTGATCAGCATGCTCCATCCACAGTATTCGACATTTATGTGTGCTTGGAACATGAGACACAAAGAACGGCTGTAAGGAACGACGTAACAATTGTCCAACTGCGTGTCGCGTTTTGTGATGTACAGACATGTGTCTCTTCGTCGATAATGAACATACCCTTTCTCATCTAAATAGGTTGTGTTGTTGTGTATTTTGGGGAAATTCTTTCCGCATGACATCCTTCATACACGGTGCAGACATATTTGGTGGGCCGCAGGGTCCATGCATCATGAGCTCCTTGACAATTTTATATACCTCTGGATCAATGACGGGCTCTGGAATTTCAGCAGAGATATACTCATCTATCTAAGTCGGTTCAGTTATCTTGTCTTTGACATCGAACCATAAAAGAGTGTGGCAATGTGGGAGGTCGCGCTTTTGAAATTCTATTGTGTATAGAACTGCGGGAAAAGAAGAGGCAAAACACCTTAGGTAGTGTATGGAAGAATGAAAAACACAACAGTAACAAAAAAGAACAAAAGCAATTACCGCCTGTGATAGCACCAAAAGGACGATCTTCCTTCAAGTACTTAACAAACGCTTTAACTTTTTGTTCAAAGACCCTGCAACCAACGTCTGGCTTGTCGACCGTTGTAAGCATAGGGAAGTCAGCCATGAAGCGTTCGATTTTTGTCCATTTAGCGTTACATGTAAATGTGATGAAAATCTGTGGGTTCCCCAACGCCCGGCAGATGGAAAGTGCATCCAAATAATGGTTGTACATATACCTTGGGCCTCCAGTAAAATAACGGGGTAGCACAATCTGTTTCCTGTACGTGATTCCCTCTATGTCACCTCTCCCTAGGGCATCGTATAGGCCTGCAAGACATTCACTTCGTATGTCGCTCTGGTGTGTCCGTATGAAATCAAGCCTCGCTTGCTCAAAACAGTAACAACATACTGTTGGAAAAAGCAGCCTGACCTGAATATCATCCCAAAGTGACGAACGCGGGGGTGAAGCTGGTACTTATAGTACTGGTTCATAGAAACTTTTTTGGCTTCTCCACCGCCACCCCTAGGGCTTAATTTCATTTCTGGGTAGAAACCCGGCTGGCCATACAAAAATAAGACGGGGAATTGCAAGGGCATATATGACTCGTCAAGTTTATTTATGTGTTTAAGTTCTCATCCACGGTATTCGATTATAACATCGTAATCTGTTCTAGTCCTTGGACCACTTTCAAATACAATGCCCCCAACATCATTAGAAGTTGGTGGTTCGTACCCGCGTACGCTACACATGTTGTACAACCGGATCCTGAACGGTTCAATGTTTGAATCCGCACATTTATCGCGAGATATACAAAAAAGCTAAACCAACGAATGGTTTTCATCCATGATCTGAATTAGATGTTGTACTATGGATGGTTCCAGACCACTTTCAAACTCAACACCAAAATAAGCCATGTGGTTTGCAACCACGTTTGCTGTATCATACACATACAGTTGTAAGAACCTAGGCGGATCACCCTCCTCAGGACAAAGTGACCCAATTTGATGGTAGATTTGACCTGAAACTTTGAAAACGTACGGACCTCTGCCTGAATTAACCGAGTTGTCAATAGTAGCACCGAACGATGTCATAGCAAACATATGGTTATAAGCCCGAATATTGTTCATAAATCGTGCATCTAGCAGAAAAGATTGTATAGCTCGTGGAGGAGGAAGATATGGTTCCATGTATATTTTCACCCCATGCAGTAGAGATGATATTGTGGGCGCCTTGCATAGCGGTTTGATTTAAGACGCTTGCCCATCCAGAATTTAGCGTGACAGTGCTCACATACTTGATCACAATCACCTAGATCAATATACGCTGACAGGCCAGGAGCTGCAGCATGTGGTGAGGCATTCTTTGGGCGACCACGTCATCGGGAATTGGTTCCCCGTGTAGGAGTGGAAGGTCCTGGTATAGGACGTCCTGCAAGCGTGTATAGAAAAACACATGAAAGGCACATAAAGTGAAGCGTAAGCCACGCATGATGCGATTTACCAAAATCCTAATGAATAAACGTTGTTTACCAGGACGTTGAGATGTGGTTGTAGCACCGCAGGGAACAGTTACCGATTGGTGTTCAAAAGAATAAGAAGTAGAGGGTACATCATTGTCTACGGGGAGACCACCTCCTCTAATGTCATTATCAGCAAATAGTTCCCACACAAAAGTCCTACGGCCCATGGGAGGAAGAGAAGAACCTGTGGAGTTGGAAATATTTGAATGGACAATAGATGTGGGCGGTGCCGCAGAGAAGTTCAAGATGTGCTGTTGTGACACTAAGACATGCAGGTGTGTATCCCTTGAACAGAATGAGGGGCCCGTTGGAGGAAGGGCATAGCCCACGGGCCTGAACATGGTTGGAGGGTCGCCAGATGTTGTTGGGGGCGGACGGAACTCCAAGATATGTTGTTTTACAGCTGGGGGCGCACAGCCTTACCGCCTGCACAGAATAGACACATTCAACATAAAGAATACGATGTTTGAAAGCCGTGGGCAACCCAAAAGTTATAAGGCAATAGCAAAGGAAGGAAACCTGTCAATGCAAGCAAGGTGTGGGGGTTTTGTTATTACCAGACCCCAAATATAACCTAGGTTTCTTAGACGGACGGCGGCCATCCTTTGATATTACATCAGAAACAGGTTTAGATACATCTTGTGATCGTCCATGACCAATATTTTCGTTGCATGTGTTGAGGCTCGTAAAGCATATGCGAGGCGGCGTGGGTGGTGCGGCAGAGGAAGCAACAGCTATTAGGGAAGGACAGGGGGGAAACAAAAAAAGAAACGTCAGTATGTGCTATTGTGGATACATATGCAACTAAGCAAGTCGCGTGTATCAGATTCTACCTCTAGCAATAGCGGGTGAGAGGAGGGCAACACGGGCACCGTCTAAAGACGCATTGTAGAGACATATGCTAGTAATAGTGTGCCATACTCGACATGTGTTTGAGCTCCTCGCAGGAGGTGGATCTACCATTGGAACAACGGGTAGAAAGCGCGTAGAAAACAGGGAAGTCCTTACAGGCAGAAGAAAACGCGGGGATAAATTAGTGTTAACAAAATTTGCTAAAAAATAAAGTCGCTAAAAAAATTGAACTTTGTTCAGTGTCTCAGCTGTCTTCGCAGTGGTTGGTTAAAGTAGACAAATATAATATTGTCTGTGCATTACATAGATAAAACAATATAGGCAAAAGCCGCAAAAACATACAACGCTAATAATTAAAATATCAAATATACCATCAATCAAAACAACCAAAAAAGCACATTAAATGCAAATACGTACAAAATTATTAAAATTCACAGTCAAGGTAGCAAATAGGTAAATCATCTAATTAGGCAAACAGGGACACAAATCAGAAAATAATGAAGTAGAAATGAACATGGGTAAACAGTCATACCAAAAATAACTTATACTCGAGTTACGATTTGAAGATCTATAGATTCCAACACCAATTATATGTTCTAAACAAAGCATCATTCAATTTTAGTGATTTAAGTATTTTCTAACAAAACATGGCTAAACACTCATACCACAAATAACATACATTCGAGTTAGGATTCTAAGATCTACACATTCCAACACCAAATATATGTTCTAAAAAAATAGCATTCAATTTTAGTGATTTAAGTGTTTTCTAAGAAAACATCCAACATTAAAATCAACAACCCAACAACAATAACCCCATTAACCATGTTACAATCCAAATCATTCATCAACAAAAAGCATTAAAATCAATAGCTGAACAACAATAACCCAACTAACCATGTGACAGTGAAAATCATTGATTAACAAAAAATAACCATCAAGAGCAGCTAATAATAATAAGAAAACACCCCAAAAATAGGAAATGCAAGGAGTAGAAAATTACCTATGCAACTATTATTAGGGTTGCAAATAGCGGCTGGGGAAAGTGAGATTCAACCAACTATTAAAATTATTGGGCATACATATACCAACCAACAATCTGTTACTGTACAATACACATGGCGTTTCCTAAAATTGGCAGATAAAAAGATCTACGGTCAGGATGCAATTTACACATCTAACGGCGAGGGAAAAGCTAGAAGACTTTTGCGACAACCGATCTAACGGTTAAAAAGAGTGTTTTGGAAGGAAACCCATACCTGTGACTCCATTTTCAACTCAATAAACGAGTAAGATTTTAGTTTCCTCAATCGATGGGTGAAAAAGGTTCAAGGTTTTATGAAACCAACCCATATACAGGACTCACATTTTCCACATAAAAACAGCCAAGATCTAAATGAAACGAATCCATGGTTGGGAGAGCATTAAAATGGATGGTGCATATGTGAAGGAGAAATGGGAGGAGACAATTGGATGGACACATATACTCTTGCAACTGTTCTCCTCACAGAAGTTTATAATTGTTTAGTCATGAATAAAAATTCTTCTTAATGTATAAAAGGGGTAATGATTTTTATAAATTACGCCTCCCATGTCATACTCAGGAGACATATAAATTGAATTTGCAAGTAAAAGAAAGAGATAGTCTTAAAATCTACCAAGGAATCATGACAATTTATAATAATAAAAAAAGATACAAGTAAACATCTTTTTATATACATATACAATTGATCATATTTTCACACGATAAATTTGTACAAAACTAAATTATAAATAGGACGAGATCCTCATTTTCACACACGTGTTTTGGTATAAAGACAGTTATGTGTTTGAATCTGATTAAGAACCTTTATAATAAAACAAAGGGTAAAAGCTATAAAATACCAACAAACTTTCTAAAATTTACCATTTTGAAACACTTATTTTTTTATTACTTATATCACCAATATACTTTCAAATATCTTTTTAACTTGAACCATCGTTAGTTAAAATGAATCATCGTTAGTCCATTATCCGACGATCGTTCGTAACATTAATCCTTTTATATTAACGATAGTTTGATTTTTCTCCTAGAAATTTGCTTTCGAATTTTTTTCTTATATTTTAATAAAAAATTCAAAAAAAACTAAAAAAAATCAAAAGAAAAAACAAAAATAAAATTTTTTAGTTTTATTTACTAGGTAAAAAGAATTCGAAAAAATGTATAAATTTTTCAAAAGAAATGTATAAAAAATGCATTCTTTCATCGCGATTCGAAAAAAATTGAGAAAAAAACATTTTTTAAAAATTAATATTATTTTTTATGATTTTTTCAGAAGAAATGTATAAAAAATGCATCCTTTCTAAAAAAAATTTCGAATCGTGATGAAAGGATGTATTTTTTACACATTTCTTTCGAAAATTTTATACATTTTTTCGATATTTTTACCTAGTAAAGAAAACTAAAAATTTTATTTTTATTTTTTCTTTTGATTTTTTTAAGTTTTTTTTTGAATTTTTTTCTTTCGAAAAAATATAAGAAAAGAATTCGAAAGCAAATTCCTAGGAGAAAAGTCAAACTATCATAAATAGAAAAGGATTAACGTTGTGAACGATCGTTGAGTAATGGACTAACGATAATTCATTTTAACTAACCATGGTTCAAGTTAAAAAGATAATTGAAAGTATATTAGATATACAAGTAATAAAAAAGTAAGTGTTTCAAAGTGGTATATTTCAGAAAGTTCATTTGTATACTATAGGCTTTACCCTAAAACAAAACTTGTCTAATAGTCTTTAGCCGCAAGCATGAACTTGTCATAAGGTTAGAATACATTCTTTCTTCTATACTAGACACATATACGCGCATATTTAAAAAAATTACCTAGCGACAAATAGTTAACGGTATGTTAATTGTCCAAGTGGGCGAACTGGGATCCTGGTGACTCAATCGGGTTAACCAGGTGGTCGAATCAGTAACCCGTGACTCGACTTAGGTTAACCGGTGGTCGAATCAATGACTCGACCTGGTTAACCTAGTGGTCAAACCTGTGCACCAATGACTCGATCGGGTTGACCCAGTGGTCAAACTCGTGTATAAGTGACTCAACCAGAATGGCCCGGTGGTCGAATTCGTGGCTGGTGACTCGACTGGGTTAACCCTTGGTCGATCCCCTGACCCGATAACACGATCATTTTGACTCGGTGGTCGATCCCATGACCCGATGACTTGATCGGGTTGACCTAGTGGTCAAACACATGACCCGATGGTCAAACCTGTGACCCGGTGACTCGATCAAGTTGACCTAGTGGTCGATGTCGTGACCCGATGACTCGACCGGGTTGACCTAGTGGTCGAACCCGTGATCCTATAATACTGTGTGAAAAAACCAATGTTGTAATGTATATATGGAAATGTTGAAAAATTTCAACTTTTCAATATTTGGGATGCATCCTTTATGTTGGAAATACGTTCTTACGTATTTAGGAAGATTCGGTCACTCCGATAATATATTAAGTAGTAGCTCGTAGTCTAGATATCTTTATTAAACAAGCAAGACCAAGCCTAGCCTACAACATGTGTAGGCCGGCCCAATATTATAAGCCCAAGCCCATCACAAGGCTTGAGTATATAAACCCTCTCCTTTGATGGAGAGGGTGGTGGTTTTCATAATTTACACATAGTAATCTTTTATTTCTCTCTCTAGAAGTATGAAATCATCTATCTCTTTCTCTCTCTAAAACATAAGCAAGATTTACATATCCTACAAATGGTATCAAGAGCCATGGATGATTGTATTGTTTATGTGTTTGTGTTCTTGATTCATACGCCTATTTTGATCCATTGTACACGAACCATTTTTTTTGTGTGTTTTTATGGTTTTTTCTTGATACAAATCTTCTACATAGTTGTGGTAGAGATTTGGTATAGTTACTTTGGCTAAAAACACAAATTTTTTGGGTGTTTTGATTATTTTTTGGCTTAAAATCTCGAATTGGTTGAGGTTTGTCCGAGAAAAGTGGGATATGTTCCGATCAGTGTCATCGGAAAAGGGTTTAAGGATTCTAATAGTTATTCCAATCAGTGTCATCGGAAAAGGGTTTAAGGTTTCCGATCACATTTCGATTTGGTACATTCCGATTGGTACATTCCGATTTGGGACATTCCGATTTGGGACATTCTGATTTGTGACATTCCGATTAGGGGACATTCCGATTAGGGACATTCCGATTAGGGACATTCCGATTAGGGACATTTCGATTAGGGACATTCCGACAAGGGTATTCCGATAGGGTATATTCCGATCAGGGTATTTCGATAGGGTTTATTCCGACAAAGGTTATTCTGATAGCTTTCCGATCCTTTATTCCGATCAACATTCCGACAACCCAAAAATTATTCCTTAAAAAAATTCGATCGTGTGCAATTTTGACTTGGAATTTTTGGTTTATCAAGAACATTATTTAGGGGATTTCAACATTATTTCTCGGATTTAACACACAACAACAAACACATTTACTTTCTCTCATTGTTCGATCAATATTTGTAAATCTTAACTTATCGAAATGGAGTACACATCTCTTACGGATAATTCCATCCTCTCGGGTACGGATAATCGTCCACCAATGTTGGAGAAATCTATGTACCAGGATTGGACATCCCGAATGGAACTTTACATGTTGAACAAAGAGAATGGACATCTTATTTGGGCATCGGTGCTCAATGGACCATTAGATTATGGTACAGTGACGGAAGGTACGACTACTCGTCCTCGCACAACGGGTGAATTGACTGGAGATATGAAGATTCAAGACAAATGTGATAAGTATGCTACAAACATCATTCTCCAAGCCCTTCCTCCAGATGTCTACAAACTCGTCAGCAAACATAAAGTTGCCAAAGAGTTATGGGATAAAATTCGTGTTCTAATGCAAGGCACCTCGTTAACTAAACAAGAATGAGAGTGTAAGCTTTATGATACTTTTGATAAGTTTGCCTATGTGCCAGGGAGACTCTCAATGACTACTATCTGAGATTTACCCTATTGTTGAATGAGCTAAATATCTATGGCATGGCAATTCCTACGTTTCAATTGAACACCAAGTATTTGAACACTCTTCCTTCAGAATGGAAAAAGTACGTGATGGATGTTAAATTGGCTAAGGACTTGCATAACACCAATGTGGATCAACTTCAAGCTTTTCTTCAACAACACGAATGCCATGTGATCGAGGCTCGATTGTCTAAACCTCAAGTTCATGATCCACTTGCCATGTATGCTTCTCAACAAAACATGGCTTATACTAATCAACAACCATCATACTTGCATCAGCCACCACCACACACCTATCAGCAACCACTGCAACAATCTTATCAACCACCAATGATGCCACAACAAGCATTTCAACAAAGTGTTCATCAACAATATTTTCCACGGCAACCACCATATCAGATATCACCATCACAAGCCAACACTTCTCCAATGGGCTATACTCCTCAGCGAGGATATTTTCCAATAGAAGCACAACCAGCACAAGCTTTCTACTCTAATGAACTTCCACCAATCCAAGCACCGGTCTTTACTCCAAATGATACGCCAGCTGATGTTCTAAACCATCTCACTGCCTACTTGTCAAAACTTGTTTCAACTAGAGGATTTCCACTAACAAACAATCAGCTCCGTACCTCTTCAAATCCTCGACAACAAGCTACTGTTCAAGATGGTCAAGTAACAGTGCAACCTATTCAGGGAAGGCAAAATTCATATGGACCTCCTATAAGGACTGTGAATGCTCAAGCTGAGAATTCTCAAGCTAATAGAAATGGAAGCCCCATTGGTCCTCAAAAGGTTGTGACTTGCTACAATTACTGAGGACAAGGTCATATGGCTAGGCAATGCACTCAGCCGAAAAGGAGAAAGGATGAAGCGTGGTTTCATGAGAAAATGTATTTGGTTGATGCTCAGTCTAAGGGAAAGATTTTGGATTCAGAGGAGCTAGCATTCTTGCAGACCCAGGGGCAACAGATACTGAAGGCATTACAGTCGTTTCCACTTCTAATGCAGCTTATCAAGCAGATGATCTTGACGCATATGATTCGGATTGTGATGACATTCACTTAGCCCAAGCTGCTCTCGTTGCTAATCTCTCTCACTACGGTTCTGATGTCGTCAGTGAGGTACCCACCACAACCAATCTTGGTAATGATGATAACCCACATCAAGTTGGGCATGAAAATGACAACCTCGAACAGCATTCGGGAACTAGTAACTCAAATGATGTGGTACCCAATCCTACACATTTGAGTGAACCTCAACCAAATGTTACGACGGGTATGGAATCTTATGCTCAACATGATTTGGTCATGGTGCCTAAACATATTATTGATCAAATGCATATGGCTCTCAGACAATCCGTAGATACGAATTCCACCCTAACTGCTAAGCTTGCGTTGCATAAAGAAAAGGTTAAAACTTTTGAAATGGTCCCTCAAGCAGAGAAAATAACATGTTTTGAATTTGACTAATTTTGTTTTGAAAAGATTGAACACTTGAAAGAAATAGAATCATTAAAAGCTAATCTTTCCAATGAATTAAAAGCAAAAGAGTCGGTTGTCAATGATTTTCAGAAACTTAAAATGGATTTCGAAACTCTCGAGTCTAAAAAGTTTGTATCGGAAATTAATGCTACCAAACTTCTTAAATTCAAGGTACAACAGCTTTTAAAACAATACGCTTCCACAGAAAAAGTTCATCTTGTAACTAAATCATTTAAAGAACTCGAACTTAAGCGTCTTCAAAATTTACCACCTAATCTCGATTATGCAAAACAGGCTCAGGAATATATTCCCGGTCTTTATGATATGACCATAATTGGCAAATCGAAAGAAGCACCTTATGTTCGTAGTTCTAAGGAGACACAGTCACTTATGGAAGAAACTCATTCTAAAATGTTTTCAAAATTCCATACGATTGATTATGATAAGCATAATAAAGATCAACTTTCTAAAAAGACACGTATTCGCTTACAAAAGGAATTAGCTGAACTAACAGTTCTTGTGCCCCCAAGTTTGTTAAACGAAAACCCTCCTAGTACGTCTCCTACACTCGTCAAAACGGATCTAACGAAGTTACTTCCACCGGTAAGTAAGGCGTCCGTTAATTTAAAAGCGGTACACCAACACTTAGCCGATTTTGACAAGGTCATTTTGGAACGTACGACGGCCACGGCCATAACGGAAGGTGAATGGAACTTTGAGCACACTAGAGCTGCGTTCCGAGACGAAATTGTTCCGTTTGTAAAGAATGTTAAAGCTTGTCTTAGTAATCTTGATCAAGATTTGCGTTTGGAAATAGAAGAAGTTAAACGTGTTTTCAATGAAATGGATGATGCTTATGAGAACAGTTTACTTGAAATAGAATGGGTTTCTCGCCAAAATGATCAGCTTCTGAAGCAAGTGATGTCTCATGATATAGTTTCTGTCTGTGTGAATAAAAGTGTTGATAATGATTCTATTGTGCATAATGTTGAATCTGTGGATAATGTGATAGATAGTACTTGTCACGAATCTGACGCTGAATTTTTAAAGCTTCAAGATTCATATTCTTCGCTTTCAAAACGTTTTGATAAGATTCAAACACATTGTATTTCGCTTGAATGCAAGCAACAATTTATTCAAGAAATCTTTGAAACGTCAATCGAAGGTGTTAATATCGATGATGCAAACTTTGAAAAGACTTTTCGATTGAATTTACAATCAAAACAGCGTCAGCCAAGTGACAAAGTTGCTAAATCTTTGCCGATAGACATAGAGAAATCTAAGGAGCCTAACTGTGTAAACGTACTTGAGGTCGCAGAATTTTAAACTTGATCTAGATAATCGAGTTTCCAAGATTTTGTCCAAAGTTGATAACTTAAAACAGAAAGATACACGACTCTTCGATTCAGTAAAGCCCGCATGTGCTAATACCACTGTACATAATCAATCATTGATTGAACAGTTGAATCGAAAGTCGGTGGAAATATCTGATTTGAGGGAACAAATTTGTGATAAAAATCTGGCCTTGGCTGAGTTAAAGGAAACACTTCGTACTCTAAAAGGTAAGAATGTTGTGGATAACGCAGCCACTGTCTCAGCATCGTCCTCTAGTGCAATCAAAAGGAACCTTATAGCCGTCACACCATTTAATAAGGGCCCTAGGACTAAACCATCTCAAACTTTGGTCACTAAAGATAAGGCGGAATCAAAACCAGCTTCTAATATTCCCGTGTTGCCTTCTACAGGAGTAAGCACCACTACTAAGGCTCAAAGATCTAAGCTTAAAAGAAACAAGAAGAATGATAGGATCTTGCCTCCATCTAGTAGTCAAGTGAAGAAGAGAGTAGAAGCCCATCCTAGGAATGTTATTTCTGTCTTGAATAAAAAGAATCATGTAGCTAAACCTAAAGGCTCTGCGATTGTGCAGCGTTCTAAGCCTACTGTGAATTCTAATTTGAAATGTTGGAATTGCAATGAATGTATGTTTTCTAGTCGTCATGATTCTTGCCTTATTGACCATGTGAATGAGATGAATCCCCAGAAAAATAGATTAGAATGGAAACCGACTGGGAAAGTGTTAACCCAAGTTGGTTGGTTGTGGCGCCCCACTGGTAGAACTTTCACTATAGTAGGAAATATGTGCCCTTTAACTAGGATCACTCCCACTGAAGCGAAGAAAGCGTGCCCTTTAACTAGGAGTACCAAGGCTACCAAAACACAAGCGTGTCCTTTAACTAGGAACACTAACACTACTGTAGCAACCAAGTGCCCTTTAAATAGGTCTACTCCCACTGTAGTGCCCGCGAATAATCCAAAACCTAAGAAAGTTGGAACAGTAAAACCTGTTAGTGCTAAAACTCACATTAGAAAACACAGGAAATCTAAGGGTCATAAACATGTTAGCAATTCTGATAATATTTTATCTGTATCTGCTAACACTCCGGAACCAATAGTTTCCAATGCATTGTCTACTGTTGTTGTTGAAAACAGGTGGTCCAAATTGTTCTCTGGTATTTGGACTCTGGTTGCTCCAAGCATATGACCGGAGATCACTCTCAGCTCAGAAATTTCGTCAGCAAGTTTCTTGGTACGGTTCGATTTGGAAATGATCATATTGCAAAGATAATGGGTTATGGTGAATATCATATTGGGAATGTTATTATTTCAAGAGTGTATTATGTGGAAGGTCTCGGTCACAACTTATTTTCTGTAGGACCATTTTGTGATGCAAACCTAGAAGTTGCTTTTCGTGAGCATACCTGCTTCATTCGTAATTTGGATGGGGTTGATTTATTGAAAGGTACTCGAGGGAATAATTTGTATACTTTGTCTCTACAAGACATGATGGTCGCTTCTCCCATATGTCTTCTCTCCAAAGCATCGAAGACTAAGTCATGGTTATGGCATCGACGGTTATCTCATCTTAACTTTGACGCTATTAATCATTTGGCGAAAAACGAACTTGTTCGTGGTCTTCCTAAACTTTCATTTCACAAGGATCATTTGTGTTCCGCGTGTACAATGGGGAAAAGCACTAAGAAATCATACAAACCCAAGACTGAAGACACCAACCAAGAGAAACTTTATTTGTTGCATATGGATCTTTGTGGGCCAATGCGTGTTAAAAGTCTTAGTGGTAAAAAGTACATCCTCGTCATTGTCGATGATTACTCTCAGTTTACATGGGTGAAATTTCTTACAACAAAAAATGAGGCACCTAAATTCATCATCGGATTTCTCAAGATGATTCAAGTGCGTCTTAACACTACTGTCCGACGCATTCGTACAGATAATGGAACCGAATTTGTGAATCAAATCTTGTGTGATTATTATGAAGAAGTTGGCATATCTCATGAAACATCCGTTACACGCACTCCACAACAAAACGATGTCGTTGAAAGGCGAAATCGCACACTTATGGAAGCTGCTCGAACGATGTTAATTTACGCAAAGGCTCCATTGTTTTTATGGGCAGAAGCAGTATCTACAGCAGTGTACACCCAAAACCGGTCACTAATTCGTAAACGCCATGGTAAAACACCTTATGAGCTTCTCCATGGAAAAGTACAAGATTTATCATATCTTCATGTATTTGGTTCTCTTTGCTATCCAAATAATGATGGTGACAATTTGAGAAAACTTCAACCAAAGGATGATATTGGTATTTTCATTAGTTACGCACCCGCAAAGAAGGCATACCGAATCTACAATCGTAAGTCTCGTAAGATCCTCGAAACTATGAATGTTGATTTTGATGAGCTGACAGCAATGGCTTCTGAGCAAAGCAGCTCTGAACCCGTACTTCATGAAATGGGACCTAGTAACATTAGTTCTGGTCTTGTTCCAAATAACCCTACTTCATCATCATTTACACCACCTACTAGGACTGAATGGGATACGTTGTTTCAACCGTTCTTTGATGAATTCTTTACTCCTCCAAGTATTGTTGCTCCAGAACCTGAGGTAATAGCTCCGGTAACCGAAGTTGTCGCTTCAGCAACTGAAGCGCAATCAGATACATCTGCACCTACAATTGGTCAAGATATACCCTCAACAAGTAATTTTCAACCAACACATGTTTCAACTACCCATGTCATGCCTATTGATGATGAAGAGGATGATGATGATCACGATTTGGAATTCGCTCAAATGCGTGAACTTCCATTATTTGGTGTACCAATTCCCGACCCTAATCAAGCCGGGTTGTCCACCTCAGAGGAAGCTCCTACTACGGTTTACTCCAATCCACGGATTCGTGAACATGACAGCAAGTGGACAAAGGATCATCCTATAGATTCTATTATTGGTGACCCTAATCGTCCGGTATCCACACGAAGTCAGCTACAAGAAAATGCAATGTTTTGTCATTTTGATGCTTTTCTCACTAAAGTTGAACCTAAGACATGGCAAGAAGCTTTTACTCAATCCTGTTGGATAGAAGCTATGCAAGAAGAACTTAATGAATTTATACGTCTTGAAGTATGGGAACTTGTCCCATGCCCAGATAAAGTGCAGTTACTCACTTTGAAATGGGTTTACAAGGTGAAACTCGACGAGTTAGGCGGAATATTGAAGAACAAAGCTCGACTAGTAGCTCGTGGATACAAGCAATTAATGGGCATCGACTCTATGGAATCCTTTGCACCTATTGCCTGTTTGGAAGCTATTAGACTATTCCTCGCTTATGCAGCCCACATGAATATGATCGTCTATCAAATGGATGTGAATACGGCATTTCTTAATGGTGAAATCAAGGAAGAGGTCTATGTTCAACAGCCAGATGGTTTTGTAAATCCTAAATATCCTAATCATGTGTACAAGCTTAAGAAGGCTCTCTATGGGTTGAAGCAAGCTCCACGCGCATGGTATGATCTATTGTCACATTTCCTCATTACACAAGGCTTCGCTAAAGGCAAGGTGGATCCCACGCTGTTCATTCAGAAACGAGGTAAAGATATGATTATGGTACAAATATATGTTGATGATATTATATTTGCAGCATCGACCCAAACCTTATCCGACGAGTTTGGGAAACTCATGTCTTCTAAGTTTAAGATGTCAATGATGGGCGAGGTATCATTATTCTTAGGTCTTCAGATATCTCAGAGTCCTAGAGGCATCTTTATCAATCAATCCAACTATGCCCTTGAATCGCTTAAGAAATATAAGATGGAATCTTACGACCCCGTGGATACTCCAATGGTGGAACGAACTAAGCTTGATGCAGATCCACATGGAGTTGCCGTTGATCTAACACTTTATCATGGAATGATCGGTACTCTTCTGTATATCACAGCTAGTCGACCTGATCTTCAGTTTGCTATATGCATGTGTGCTCGGTATCAAACTAGGCCTACTGAGTTACACTTAACTACTGTTAAACGGATCTTTCGATATCTTAAAGGAACCATTAATCGAGGACTTTGGTATTCGAAGGACTCTTCTATTGAACTAATGGCATATGCAGATGCGGATCACGCAGGTTGTCAAGATACACGGCGTAGCACGAGTGGAACTATGCAATTACTAGGAGATCGACTAATCAGTTGGGCATCGAAAAGGCAGAAATGTGCTGCAATTTCAAGTACAGAAGCGGAATACATAGCTATGTCCGGTTGCTGTGCTCAAATTCTTTGGATGAGATCGCAATTAACCGACTATGGTCTAGGTTTCAACAAAATTCCAATGTACTGTGACAACAAGAGTGCAATTGCCTTATGTTGCAACAACGTTCAATTCTCCCGGTCGAAGCACATTGACATTCGCTACCACTTCATCAAGGAGCAAGTGGAAAATGGAGTAATCGAGCTTTACTTTGTCCGATCTGAGTATCAATTGGCGGATATTTTCACGAAGGCTTTAGATAGCGCTCGAATGGAATTTTTGGCCGACAAGCTAGGAATGAGAACTTTCTCGCCTAAGACTCTAAAGGAACTGGCAGATGAAGCGAAAGAATAGTGGTGCTAAACTATTCTCCGTATCCTTGGTGATCATCTGTATATATTGTTTATACTTTTATCCACAAAAGCAAAATACAAAAATATAAAACCATATAAAAACCATAAAAATTGAAAAATTCATAATAATCCAAAAATATTTTTTTTACTTTATTTTTCAAAGGCATGTCTTTTGGTACGATAATATTTACGGCCTTAGAAATGTCGATTAATATTGACACGGCGCCATAAATAGAGTTCGTACAAAAGTTGTAAATATTTCATAAAACATGCCCATATGGCTTGTAGTTATTTCAGACTGCAACCCGGTTTTCACATTAAAGTCAAGTATTTCTTATGAAAGCTCTGGCTCACAACGGGAATTAATTTTCTCGGGCAAGGTTTACTTTAAAACCTTGTAAGGGATCAAGTTTACTCTATAACTTGGTCTAAAACAAATATATGTACGCTTCAGTGCATTTATTTGTTAAAACAAGAGAAGTCTTGTTTTTATGAAGCAATCATCTCTACAACCATAGCAATCTACAATTGGTATCTACATACTCGACGATGCGACTACTCAACCAAAGACTACAGCTCTTTCAGTAGAACACGGGTCAACAATTGAGGGGGAGCAATTGTCAAGCATTCAGAATCTTCGATGCCGAAAGTGCCAAGCTCACTAATTGGTGTCAAGACAAAAATACCAATCGTACACGTGGTGTCAAGAGATGACTTCAGACGTGACGAGGCGACCAACATATGCCGACAAGAACCATTTGATCTTATCATATGATGTTCTCATCATTTAGGTCCAACCTTGTCAATTTTTTCTAATATGGTGAATATGTGATCATGTTACAAATCGGTATCATATCTCATACATTTGGTATCATGAAGATAAACGGACTTGCATTTTTCTTCCCAAAACCTTTGTTAAAACTTCATTAAATCAATTGATATTAAAAACATCGATTGGGTTAATTTTTTAATATGGGGGAGAAAATGTGATTTAATATGGGAAATTATCACAAATGGTTTGACTTAATGTGCTGGCTCATCCCGACATATGTGAAATGTTTTTGAATATCGTGGCATATGTTAAGGGGGAGCAAAACGGATTTGCATATCAAAATGGATTTTCATGGTGACATATACGTATCCAAAACCCATTTATTTCACGACGATGAAGATTGTGGTGTCATAAGGATGGTAGGATAGGTTAAGTCCAATGATTCTTCCTAAACCGGAGGAATCTTCCCAAGGACATTCCATAGCTAGAAATAGTAGTCCTTAGGAAAAATGGAGAAAGATTGTGAACGTAGCTGAATGCCGACCAAGTACTTAAGTTAGCACTGGAACAATCACAAAAAGGTGCTAGTTATGACGTATTGGTAAGCATTGAAGGGGTTGAAGAATGAAAAAGAATTGTAAAGATAAAGGGTGTAAAGAAAGAAGCCCTCCTTACAACCAACACATATGCTATTGAGATCATTTTAATGATGCTCGATATTAAAGATAGACATCATGGACCCAGTGATGCAATGCACAACCCATCCCAGCTAACTCAGATATCTCTCAAAAGGTATTTGTTTTATTCACACGGAGACAACGCATTATCTATCGATTTATTCAC
This sequence comes from Glebionis coronaria, assembly GCA_025667525.1. Lineage (NCBI taxonomy): Eukaryota > Viridiplantae > Streptophyta > Magnoliopsida > Asterales > Asteraceae > Glebionis > Glebionis coronaria. Next base: position 164,346,177 of record CM046879.1, read on the forward strand.
TCCGAATAAATTCGTATTGAAGTGGTGGCACTCCTCTCCAGCCTCCGATCACTAAAATCCAAAATGCACGATCGAGTCTAGAGCCATTTGAGATCATCACGTATCTCTCTAGGACATACTTTTATATTTCCTTGCTTCTTCACACACTGTGAAAAGTAAGAAAGATCTTAAGAGTCCTACACAAAATCTTCATGATCTTGCCTGAACATCCGAGTAATACGAAAGTATTTACAATGAAGATGGAAATCCTTCTTGAGCGAATATCAAAAAGCTCATGGTAGGTGACTTGTGCGATTCTTTATGAATCAAACTTGTGATAACTGGAAAGCAATAGTGGTTTAATTCTTAGCTGAACTTAAACACGTTCCAGGCCTCTATGCAATATCTAAGTGATCTTGCCAGAACACTCAGAGTGATACCTCAGTGTTCTCAGTGATGAGTGGAAATCCTTCTAGTGTTAACCTTAAACAACACTTGGTAGGTAACTTGCAAGATTCAATATGAATCAAGTTCGTGACAACTAGAAAGCAACGATGGTGCGATTCTTTAATGAATCAAACTTGTTCCAGGAATCAGAATTGACGGCTTCAATCATGCGAATAATTTTATCCAAATGATTCACTCTTTACGTTCGCAGTCAGCTTTGGACGGTCAAGTAAAGAGAACGGGTTTACCCGCGAAATCTTGTCAAGGAGATTTTTAATTAAATCTACCTGCCACAAGTACGATATTTTATATCGTCCAACGGTCTTCACCGACCGGAGGTAAAATGCTACCGAATTAGAATGAAATGTTCAAAGCCATTTCGTTCGTGTCTACTTATGTTGCGGCATTTGAAGACGGTGGCATTGCGAAATCCGAGAAGAAGTCGTCCCCGCATGCTTATACTTTATGCACTTAATACCTCATCTAATTCAAGAAAGCCTAAACGTTAAGTCTTCCGCTGTAACGAACTCTGAAGCTTTCAAGAATTATGAAGGTATAAGTATGTGGGACATGGTGTCACGAAGAGGCGAAGATCACAAGTGATGGATGCACAAGATCAAGGCAAGAGATTAATGCTAAAAATTTATATCAAAGATCACTTCAGCATGTTCACCAGAAAAGAAAAAGAAAAGAAAGACGAAGACTACGAGCTCAAGACAAGCATAGTATGCTAGGTTTATTTTATTATTGTAACTAGGGTAACACCCTTATTTGGAGTGACCTCCCTTAGGGGGAGATTGTTGGAAATACGTTCTTACGTATTTAGGAAGATTCGGTCACTCCGACAATATATTAAGTAGTAACTCGTAGTCTAGATATCTTTATTAAACAAGCAAGACCAAGCCTAGCCTACAACATGTGTAGGTCGGCCCAATATTGTAAGCCCAAGCCCATCACAAGGCTTGGGTATATAAACCCTCTCCTTTGATGGAGAGGGTGGTGGTTTTCATAATTTACACATAGTAATCTTTTATTTCTCTCTCTAGAAGTGTGAAATCATCTATATCTTTCTCTCTCTAAAACATAAGCAAGATTTACATATCCTACACTTTATATAGAGAATAGAGATAGAGATAGAGATAGAGATAGAGATAGAGATAGAGATAGAGATAGAGATAGAGATAGAGATAGAGATAGAGATAGAGATATGATGCCTAGTTGCAAAGCCAACGCGTCTTTTGAGTATGCTTAAAAGAATTTAAGTAACGATTCATGAATTACAAACATTATAAAAAAATTATACATTAAATAAAGAACACATAAAAGAGTCATAATCTGATAAGAAAAATTAAAAGTTGAAAAACTATACGTCATTACTAACTACTCTCTCTATTTCATAATAAGTGTCCACATAGATTTTTTAGTCTCTTTTATCTAACTTTGACTATAAATATTTTTATTTGAGTTATATAATGATTGATGAAAATTATACTAAAGAAAATATATATAAAAAACTAATATATTCATATAACTTTCATCAAGTATTATATAACACAAACACAAATATTAATGGTCAAAGTTCGATAACAAAGACTTTAAAATTTTCAAGTGGACATTTATTATGGGACGGAGGTAGTATATGTTTTTAGTTCTAACGAAAATAAACCAAACTCTAACAATGTCTCGCCTTGCCTTTTATTAATGGTCCTACCGAAGCAAACCTAAACAAAAAGCTATTGCCAATTTAATTTAAACGACATCTATAACATCATGTAGATTTCCTCATGTAAATACTATCGATTTCACATATGATACAAAAATAAAGAGGTGATTTCACTAAGAAGTTTTTGCTTTACTTCACTACATTGTGACTTACATAACAAGCTATATGGGTTCTCACAAACACAACTGCCATTTAAACATATGTATATATGTTATAAACACTATGTATATACCAAGTCTAAGTTCTAAAACTATTTTTATAAGTATAATATTCATAAGAACATCTTAATTATAACCAAGATGTCCTAAATCCTTAAGGAACCGTAGAAATGACTTGTAAACCCTAATTTCATGTAGTATAACTACACAACATCTATGTACTAATTTTTAAGGCATATGTAAAAGTTATAATGTATCATTTATAAGTAAGATTTCATTCTAAAACTCAAAGTACAAACTATACAAAGCTAAGTACAAGTGCTTATGCATAATAGTCTATATCACCACTTTAAATCCATTTCACATAGAATCAATGCACAATATTTTGCAAACAATTACACAAGTCAACTAAGTATCATACTAACATTATATTTTCATCTCAAATCATAGTCCAATTCATAAATGCACAAAGTACAAGTCTTTAAAACATGGAATTCAAACTAAACCTATTCCCTTTTAGAATATGTGTACCCTATATAACTTATTAAACCAAGTGTGCAAACTCTTTAAAAACTTTAAACACAATGTATAAGACCTAGAATAATCCTATATAATAAATAATCACTAATTACATGGCTTAAACAAAGATTGAACACTAAACCTAACTAGAAAGCCTAATTAGGGTTTCTACTTGCTAATTCCAGATCAAACACTTATAAACCATCACCCTAATGATCTAAACTTATTAATTACATTATGTATACCCTAATTACACCCTAGTCCATCACTAATCACATTCCTAAACCTCTAATCACAAGAATTACAAAGTTAAAAAATTACATGCCCAAATATTGAATTTAGCTAGGTTTTGGCTCCAACACATAAAAGCCCTCTAAGCTGCTGCATCACCTTTTTGTAAAGCACACATGCCCTTGTTCCTAAACCTTAGCCGTGTCACCCTTAGATAGTTTTGCATAGATATTTTCAATACTATACCTCATGAATCAATACTAGGCTTCATGTATCATCAACATATGCACCTAACACGTTTCTAAGCTATACCTAAGAACCCTAGTCTAACACCCCTAAATCGCCACAACGAAAAAATACAAGTTCGGGGGCTGTTACTTCATAATACCAAAGTACATGGCACAAGAAATAACTCTAAATGAGACGTTTTAAAATAACTTACCTCGTTGCATTGATTTAAGAAATACAATGTTCAAATCATAAATAAGTTTAAACAAGAGTAGCGAAAAATCAGAGTTTGAATTGTAACAACGAGATAAATAGTTTAAAAGCAAAGATAAATCTTCAAAGTTCCATGAAAAGTATGCATGAGACTCCCAAGATAGCAACTAACATGTAGATCAAACACTTAAGATAATGCTTAAAAGTGTTGTAGAGTTATGTAAATCTTGGATATTCTAGAGAGAGAAAGTAGAGAGAGAGAGAGAGAAGGTTACAACAACACACTTATAGAGAGAAAGTGAGAAAACACATATTATGTGTGTGAAATTAATGAGTAACCACACGCTCTCCAACTAAGGAGAGGGTTTATATACCCAAGCCCACAAGATGGGCTTGGGCTTACACAATGGGCCGCCGGCCATAATGATGGACCGGGCTTTGGCCTTGTTTACTTAACATATATTACTAGACTACGAGCTACTAACTAAATATATTGTTAGAGTGACCGATCCTTCCTAAATACGTAAAAACGTATTTCTAACAATCTCCTCCTAAGGGAGGTCACTCCAAAGTACAAGGGGGTTACTTGAGTTACAATAATAAAATAAACCTAGCATACTATGGTTGTCTTGAGCTTGTACTTTTCGTCTTTCTTTCTTTTTCTTTTTCTTGGTGAATATGCTGATGTGATCTTTATCTTTAATCTTGAGCACATTTCTCTGCCTTGGTCTTGTGCTTCCATTACTTGTGATATTCGCCTTCTCGTGACTTCATGTCCACGTACTTATACCTTTGTAATTCTTGAAAGCTTCAAAGTTTGATACATCGGAAGACTTGACTTTTAGGATTTCTTGAATTTGATGAAGTATTAAGTGCATAAGGTATAAGCATGCGTGTACGACTTCTTCTCGAACTCCGCAACGCCATCGCCTTCTAATGCAGCAACATAAGTAGACACGAACGAAATGACTTTGACATTTCATTCTAAATCGGTAGCATTTACCTCGGTCGGTGAAGACCGTTAGACGATATTAGATATCGTACTTGTGGCATGTAGTTTTAATTAAGAACATCCTTTACAAGATTTTGCGGGTAAACCCGTTCACTTTACTCGACCGTCTAAAGCTGATTGCGAACGTAAAGAGTGAATCATTTGGATAAAATTATCCGCATGATTGAAGTCGTCAATTCAGATTCTTAGAACAAGTTTTATTCATTTAAGAATTGAACCATCACTGCTTTCCAATTGTCACAAGCTTGATTCTAATAGAATCTTGCAAGTTACCTACCAAGTGTTGTTTGATGTTAACACTAGAAGGATTTCCACTCATCACTGTGAACACTAAAGAGTGTCACTCTGAGTGTTCTGGCAAGATAATTAAGATATTGCGTAGAGGCCTGAAACGAGTTTAAATTCAATTAAGAATTAAACCACTGTTGCTTTCCAGTTATCACAAGTTTGATTCATAAAGAATCGCACAAGTCAGCTACCATGAGCTTTTTGATGTTCGCTCAAGAAGGATTTCCATCTTCATTGTAAACACTTTCGTATTACTCGGATGTTTAGGCAAGATCATGAAGATTTTGCGTAGGTCTCTTAATATATTTTCTTACTTTTCATAGTGTGTGAAGAAGCAAGGAAATATGGAATTGTGTCCTAATGAGATATTTGATGATCTCAAATGGCTCTAGACTCGATTGTGTATTTTGGATTTCTAGTGATCGGATGCTGGAGAGGAGTGCCACTATTTCAATATCAGTATATTCGGAGTGACTAACTTGATAGATAACATGTTGATCTCCGTGTGATTAAAACAAATACCTTTTGAAAGATATCTGAGTTAGCTGGGATGAGTTGTGCATTACATCAATGGGTCCATGATGTGTATCTTCAATATCAAGTATCATTAAAATGATCCCGATAACATTTGTATTTGACCCGGTTTCTGCCTAAGTTGTAAGGAGGGTTTCTTTCTTTTCACCCTTTATCTTTACAATTCTTTTTCATTCTTTAACCCCTTCAATGCTTGCCAATACGTCATCACTAGCACCTTGTTGTGATTGTTCAAGTGCTAACTTAAGTACTTGGTCGACATTCTGCTACGTTCACAATCTTTCTCCATCTTTCCTAAGGACTACTATTTCTAGCTATGAAGTGTCATTGGGAAGATTCCTCCGGTTTTGGAAGAGTCATTGGACTTCAACCTATCCTACCATCCTTATGTCACCACAATCGTCATCGTCGTGAAATAAATGGGTTGAGGGTAAGTATAAATCACCATGAAATCCGTTTTGATATCCAAATCCATTTTGCTCCCCCTTAACATATGCAACGATATTCGAAAACATTTCGCATATGTTGGGATGAGCCATCACGTTAAGTCAAACTATTTGTGATAAAACCGTTTCTCATATTAAATCACATTTTCTCCCCCATATAAAAAGTATTACCCCAACCGATATTTTTGATATCAATTGATTTAATGAATTTTTAACAAAGGTTTTGGGAAGAAAAATGCAAGTCCGTTTAATCTTTATGATACCGATTTATAAAAAATGATACCGATTTGTAAGAAATGATATCATATTTGTTGGAGTAGATCACATATTCACCATATTAGAAAAAATGACAAAGTTGGACCTGATTGATGAGAACATCATATGATGGAATCACGTGGTTCTTGTTGGCAAATGTTGGTCTCCTCTTCACGTCTGAAGTTATATCTTGACACCACATATACGATTGGTATCGTTGTCGTGATACCAATTGTGAACTTGGTTATGACTTCTTGACACCAATTCAAAGATGAATACTTCGTCGTGGCACCAATAGTTAACACCGGCAATTCACAAAGAATCGACATCGAAGAATCTGAATGCTAGACAATTGCTCCCCCTCAATTGTTGACCCGTGTTCTATCTAAAGAGTTGTAGTCGGCGTTTGAGTAGTCACATCGTCGAGTATGTAGATACCAAATCGTAGATCCTCAAATTGTATAGATGATAACTTCGTAAAAAAAAGATTTCTCTCGTTTTAACAAATAAATGCACTGAAGCCTACACCTATACGTGTTAGATTGTGTTATAACGTAAACACAACCCCTTACATGGTTATAAAGTAAGTCATGCCTGAGAAAATTAATTCCCGTTGTTGAGTAAGAGTTTTCATAAAAAATACTTGACTTTAATATGAAAAGCGGGTTACTATCTGTAATAATAGCAAGCCATATTGGCATGTTCATGAAATATTTACAACTTTTGTACGAACTCTATTTATGGCGTTGTGTCAATATTAATCGACATTTCTAAGGCCGTAAATATAATCGTACCAAAAGACATGCCTTTGAAAAATAAAGTAAAAAATATTTTTAGATTTTTCTTATTTTTCAATTTTTATCAGTTTTATATGGTTTTATATTTTTATATTTTGTTTTTGTGGATAAAAATATAAACAATATATACAAACTATGACTTGAGCCATGGTCTTCCACACCATCTACTCTTAGTATCAAATAATTAACGATATACTCCCTCCATCCCATGATAATAGTCTACCGACAAAAAACACGCAGTTTAATAAAAACACCACTTTTTTAGATTTCTTTCTCTTACTTTTTTCACAATAACAACTTTACCCTAAATCAATTAATTTACAACTTCTTTATTGTTTGTAATAATACCCTTAAATGAGAGTGATATGGTAAACTTAATCTACATTTCTTATTTATTTTTGAATTAGACTATTAATTTGAAACGGCCAAAAAATAGTAACATGAATTATTAGTATTACTACGAGAGCAGCAACCATAACACTAGTCCTCTAGATGTAAGGACATAAGTTGGATAAAAGTTATGTCAAGGGTCATAAACACACAAAAAAACACCATTTGAAATCTAAAAACCCTAACACCATCATCGTCGTCTCCAGCCGAAAAGCCCTCTTTTCTTCCATACTTCCAATGATCATTTCACTCTGAAAACAACTCCAACAATCATGACGTCACTCTCACGAGGCCTAATATCCCACCTCCGTAAAACCCTAACCCTAACACCAAAACCCATTTCATCAATATCCATAACGAATCATTTTATATCAACCCATTTCATTAAAGGGTTTAGTTCAGAAGCATCGGATAGTAATGAAAATGAGAGAAGAATAATCGAAGCGAAGAAGAAGGTGATGAGTGCTGATTCGAAAAGGACAGGTGTCATTGCTGTCAAATGTGGGATGACTGCACTTTGGGATAAATGGGGTGCTAGAGTTCCTATTACTGTTCTTTGGTTGGATCACAACGTTGTTTCGCAGGTTAAGACTCCCGAAAAAGAAGGCATTACCGCGTTGCAGGTGAGATCTTTTTTTCGCTAAAGATGTCGTTGCGAAATGAATAGGATTTGTCTTTGGTTTTTTTTGGTTAGAAGGTTCTTACACACGGAGAATAGATTTCTCCAAAAAAAACGTTTGAGTATATAGGATTTGAGTGACCCGTTTTCGGTTTAGTGTTGTATTCTTGTTTGACAACAAGTTTTTTGGATTTTAATATTAAACGCCACGAGTAATGGAAGAAGCATTTAGCGTTTAGTTTTTAGGATGATGTTTTACAGTTTAGAGTTAAGCGGCAACTTGTTGTTAAACTTACTAAACGCTTTATAAAACTAAATTTTACATTATGTAGTTATATGATAGTTTACGGTTTAGGCGTTATCGCCTATTTGCCTTGCAGGTTTGATCCTTTTTTGCAAAAAAATAATAGGCTTGTTATATTTGGGCTGGTAGCAATTTGGACCGTTTAGATTTTAGAGCTGTATGGTTGTTTGAAATACTAATGGAAGAAGCATTTAGCATGTAGCTTTTGGTATTGTTTTTTACGCCTTATAGTTTTGTATAATATAGCATGGTGTTTGGATTAGCTTATTAAAACCACCTTATGTGCTTTTTTGAGTATGTACGCTCAAGTAAAAAGAGAGGTTTTTGGCTTTTCAAAAATCAAATAAGCCCTTAAGCCGGCTTAATAAATTAGAAGGATGATATTTCATGTTGTTTGAATATGAACTCAATATTGGTATGTTTAGGGTGCAATTTGTACGAGGTTATCTCTAAAAAACAAGTCTTTGTTTGGATGACAAAGCTTATTGTAAACAGAAATTTATGCATAGTATCAGTTTTAGGCTTATAATTTGCGAAATATATGACTCTTATGATTGATGTGTTTGGTCGCGAAATGAATAGGTTCATCATAGTAGTTATTTATATAGTTTGGAGCCCCACTTGTTGGAGTTTGTAGCTATTAGTAGAAATTGACCAAGTTTTATAGAGCTTTAAGCGGTTTGATCTTGTGTGGCGGTGGTCATAGGTCCCAATAGATTAGTCGACCAAAAGGTCGGAAACCATGGATTACTGAAAAACTTGATCTTTTAAATTAAAAGCTAGATTAAGTGGCTATTAGATGTGCTCTATTGCCAAACAAACTGTAATGTATTGAGGCTTGAGATAAAGTTATTGTAAATGGAGAACAGAGAAATTAGTGTGCAATATAAGGTTTTTTCGACTTTTTGAAAGAGATTACCTGTCATAATTTAAGTCTTGAGAAAACTACTCTAGTTATGGAGCGGATTAGAGCAAATAGTCTATGTTTTGATAAGTTATTGTGGAAAGAAGTTGGATCAGTTCACGGATTCCAAAATTCAAAGTGTACTAAATTGGTTTATGCTGGAAAATGTTATTGTTTGTTAAGGTCTCTTAAGTTGAGATCTAAATGAGTAGTATAGATTTAGATAGATTTTCAGTGATATAAGTTGCTATTAGAGGTCTATAGATCTTCTATACTCCTACAAGTTGTTTTAAATCGGGTATAAGAAGCTAACCTGACAACAAATGGAAATCTGTGGCTTGTGAACAAATAGTACAGTATCTTATTGAATTATGATCCACTAAAGATCCACATGACTAGATCTGTGGCCACATGGAGGGGTGTTCTTAAACTTGTTGAAGAGGGGTGGTGTGATTTTTTGATTGCACACGCTCACTACCGAGTCATTTGGCATCTATTTAGTTTTCTAGAATCTAAAGTAATGGGTTGTTAGTAACTGATTCCTTGAGCTTGATTCGAAGTTGAGCTAGACTGGCAAGCTATAACACGATGTTCAGGAGAAGTGCAATGTACTCAAATATGGTTTGATGATATATGCTGTAATATATATTTGACATTTAGAACTAGAAGTTTATTTAGGATTTTTGGTTACTTGATGATTGTAATATGCGAATCTTGATCCAAGTATATATGCTTGTGAATTTATACAAAATAAAATGCGTAAGGTTAACAAATTATTTCGAGAGATTCTAATTAATAAACGGATTTTTGTCCCTGCATATATTCAAATAATATGATGTAATGTATATGAATGATATTGTGCTTTTATGATCATCACTTTAGGGTTGTGGAAACTACAGATGTCCATGGTGTTATATTGTGGAATCTTCAAATGAGCCCTTAAAAGTGTTTTACGTATTTCTCATGGTTTATCTAGGCCAACACTCTAAAGTAATAAGACAACATCATATATTGATTAGTTGTGACTAGCAGTACTCATACGAGTGATACATAGACTAAAAAGTAAAAATGTTCACAGTGGTGATATTCGCATTAGTTCTTTTATTTTTTGGTGATCGTATTTACGTTGTTAGCTTACAAAATCCATGAATGTGGACTTTTCGGTGGGGAAAAATTATATGCAAGGTCGAGATTTGTAAATTGAATTAATGCAAGGTTGAGATTTGTAAATTGAATTAGAACATACTTTAGGCTTTGTTAGTTAGACTTTTTTTGTTAAGAAAAACACGCAAGGCTCTGTATTATGATGTCCGTAACGTGACAGGGCTCTTTTAGCGGATAGTAAGCATTGTATACACAACATGACATTTGGATACAAAAGTGGGATGGTTTGGAACTTGGAAAGTAAGTGTTGTAAAAAATTGTTATAAATCTGAATGACTAACATGTCCCTTTTCAACGGTTATTACTCTAGCACAGGCAATACTTTATCCCTATTCCCTCATCACGACTTTGATTTTTAAGGAGCGTGTTGTGTCAATAATATCACTTGACAAACTCTTAACTAGTGAATCTTGAACATGTTCATTTATCATCATTGCGGCCAAAACTACTAGTCTTATCTTTATCTTTATCTTTATCTTTTCTTTATCTTTACTATCTTTATCTTTACTATCTTTATCTTTATCTTTCTTTACAACCAACTGGCTTAGCTCAGTTGTCCACCAAGGTACCACTAAGTGGTTTCTTTGGGGGAGGTTTCCTGGAGGTCTTGGGTTCAAGACCTGCCAAGAGCCTTTCGGGCGAAGCGGATAAGGAGTCTAACATAACTAGACGAGGGATCGAAGACGACATTCTTCCGCTTGGATGTCATTGCACGACTCGACCCACTAACCACTAACATTTGCCGTTTTAAAAAAAAAAAAAAAAAAAAAAAAATCTTTATCTTTCTTTACTATATTATAAAGCATTTGGGACATTTCTATTTTTAGAAAATCTGGAAATTAAGACATTTGAAATTGAATTTTATAGAAACATTCATTTTGTAACAACCTATTAAAAAGTCATCTTTATCTTTAAAATTGAAATATATTTTTATCTAATTATTTTTTTCATAATCTAATTTCACCATATTTTCTAAAATTTTGAGCTCTTTGATTCAGTATCCATTTTGATATATTTAAATAAATTTTAGTTTTTCTCATTTTCTGAGGTTTAATTTTATATGGTTTTTTTTTTCAAATTCAATCTTTTAATACAAATTCAACGGGCAAGAGTATTAACATTTGTCACCTCAAAAATCGTCACCAAGTACCTACCGCCGCATTGCGCGGGTACCATGCTAGTTTTATATTATCATTCATGTGTATTCTCATTATTAAGTTGAAGGTTTGCTTCCAAACATGTTGATATGTTATCATTTGACAAGTTTTTTTTTGGTAATTAGATTGGTTGCGGGCATAAAAAGGAGAAACATTTGACTAAACCAGAAGTGGGACACTTCAGAGCACAGGGTGTTCCTCTTAAAAGGAAGTTGAGAGAGTTTCCAGTAACTGAGGATGCTCTACTTCCACTTGGCACTCAAATCGGAGTTCGTCATTTTGTCCCTGGACAATATGTTGACGTAACTGGAATCACTAAAGGAAAGGGTTTTCAGGTAAAAGGATTGATATCTTGTTTTGTGGTCACTGTTTTCTATATTATGAACTTTTTTTTTTAAATTTTTTTATGATCAGTAAATTGGAAGGGTTTTGAGTTAACTGTCATGTGGTGCCAGGGTGTGATGAAAAGACATCATTTCAAAGGACTTCCTGCATCTCATGGACATTCAAAGTCACATCGAAGCGGGGGTTCTACAGGTCAGCGGGACGCTCCTGGTAAGGTATGTGATTCTTTCTCCCTAAATCTGCTTCTATGTTTCTGTGAAGATAGTGGCATTCACATATGGACATATCTTATAGAATTCATTGTTATTCATAAATGAGAAGAGACATTGTATCAGCGAGTGTGTGATCCTAATAGTACAGCGAGATGTGGTGCTGTACTTACTGTGATAATTTTGTATGGTTGTTACGTATGGATTCATCAAAATGAATTGTACGGACAAGGTGCTTCAAAAGTCATTACCAATAAATATGGTTAAAGCTTACCTTGCCCGTTTCTGCAGATTATCAGTGGATAATGCTGATAAATTGTTCTTAAAATAGGTATTTAAAGGTAAAAAGATGCCTGGTCGCATGGGTGGGAAGCAGAGAACAGTGAAAAATGTGTGGCTATATAAGATAGATCCTGCAAGGAACTTGATGTGGGTCAGAGGCCAAGTATGATGCTTAAATTCTATTTATATCTTTGCTTTGGTTAACTAGGAACCAAATACACATTCTTTCTTTATTTAATTACAATTATATGTCGGATTTTATAGGTACCAGGGAACGAAGGAGACTTTGTATTTATAAAAGATGCATGGTACAAGAAACCAGATATATCGATGCTTCCATTTCCAACCTACTTTTCCACAGAAGACGAGGATGTGACGTCTTTGGAACCTCTGGTTGCTGATCTTGGTGATACAGATCCATTTATGGCTGCAGATTAATCAATGCTTGATTCGGTTACTCTTTTTTCTTTTTTTCTCAGTGGTTAGAGATCGGTTGATCCTTGATGAATGTAGAAGCTGCGAAGTAGCAGTTTGGATTCTCTATTGTTTAAACTAGTAGTAGAAAGGAAAATGTAATTCGGGTTTTTTGTTACTAAATTGAAGGACGTGGCAGGTGTTGTAGCCGCTGAGAACCATAGAAGCTCTTTTTTAAATAAAATTGCATGAATTTTTGTAGCGATTAGCAGTCAACTACTCTTTAAATGTCTGCGGAAAAGCAACATGTGTTTGGGCGATTATTGGTTATTTTAGTTAGAGCACCTGCCCCTCATTAAATATATCGTATCAGATGTTTTCTTTTAGAAGAGAATATATCAGTTGTATTAGATGTTTCAAAGTATGATGTCGTTTTGTTTTGTCTTGTTTCAATGGTTTGATCTTTCTTTTGCTGAAATGCTATTCATTAGTAAAAATCAGTTGCACCTGTAACTTAATTGCTAAAAAATGACAGTGACGTCTCAGCACACTTGCATATGACGGTGGAGTTGGTTTTGATTGAAACTCGTTGCACACATTTTAAAAGATCAAGCCAATAAATGCTGAGCATATTTTAAAAGAGCAGAGGTTCTGTAAATTTCATACTGACCGAGTCAATTTTGGGTTATTTGTAACTTATGAGTAGGTTTATGATGAAGGGGGCGGAATATTAAGAAGTGGCTTGCTGAGGTTTTCGGTTTTCCACATCTTTCTACATAGCGAGGGCTGTTAATCGCTTTATGAGCAATCAGCCGATCAAATTTGCATATCTGGTAACAATGGCTTGTTATCGGCACTTGACTCCCTATCCGCAGCTTGTTTGCTTATTTTGGTGGCCCGACAATATGCGAGATCATATCAAAACATCATTTTCCAAGCTGCATATCAGCGGTATGTTTCTCATTTTCATCTGTTTTAGACCATATAGACAATAAAAACACAAGATACTGGATACATAATAAGCTGTATTTCGGCAGGAACAGATGCATATCTTCTATTTGGGAGATTAGCAAGAATTGCAACCATGTAAGATACATTGCTATTGAAGGTATTATACATGCCTGCTGTACTTAACGCCAGTTTATTTTACTTGTACCAGGAATTCATAGTGAGCTCAGTTCCAGTAAGGTTAATGAAACAATCCTCATCATCCGCTTATAAAATCTGTAATATGCAGTGCTAGTAAACTGTAGGACAATCAGAGAAAAATATAAATCACGCGAAGTGCTATATTCATCGTGTCTTCTTTATGCTTGCTTGCTTACTGAAAAGCGAATTCAAAAGGACTGGTTGATAACAAGAAACGTCTTGATGCCTTATACTTTAAATAAGAGCAGAAGCATTCTTACACAACTCAATAAGTCAATATAAATCGAATTTAAGAGATTACTCATTACAAATAGTCTAAAACCTGAAGTCAATAACGGAGAGAAAAAAAAATCATTTATGTCATACCAAAACATTGTTATAAGATGTCTATATATATATATAATTATAGCTTCGTGATCCACAAACTGTAAATGACCTATTTCTAGTTTTCCTAATCTTTACCAAAGTTTATGATCTTGAAACTATTCTTCAACCTTTAAGACCAAGGTAAAATGGTGCACCCGTTCCTTTCAGCCATCCATTTCCTTGAACAAATGCTCCAGCAGTGTACTGCATAGCCTCATTCTTATCTTTAATCACCTTAAACCCTTTCCACTTAACCCTCCTATCTGTACCTGCACCCCCACCCACGTTTGCATACTCGCCATAAAAACAAGTGTCCAATGCAAACGTCCCTTGCCATAGTAACCATCCATCTGGTTCAATAAAATCATCAACTACCGATTCCATCACAATAGTTCTCGAGTACTCCTTCAATGGACGTCCTAAATAACTCTTGACTTGAGACCTGGTTGGAAGCAGCTTCGGATCAGCCATAATATGACAGTCTTGGATAACTAAACCGGTTGTTTCTTGGGCTATCTTTCTTCTTTGGGCTGTGATCGTGTTTATTTGACCATGGAGTGGAAGCTTACAGATGATTAAACAGTCTTGGATGATGACTGCAGCGTCACCAAATATGAAATCAACTGTCCCAGAAATGATACTGCTTCTATAGAACTGGCGGTGGGTGTGGGTGTATAATGTGTTTTGGTAACCATCTATATGAACGTCAAAGAATGCTGATCTGTCGGATTGCGAATGGAGGGCCACTGCTTGAGCTGCCTCAGACCCTGCGGTATTTCGGAAGCCCATTGACTTTGCTATAAATCCACTTCCAATTGCAGCTACATGAGTCAAAGATCACATTTAGTTCTGACTTCAGACTTCTGATATTTATGCATTTCATTTATAAATAATGTAGTTTTCCTATTATTATATCATTACATAAATAATGTAGTTTTTATAACTTTACTAATTATTTATAAGATTTTAAAAATAGCTAGAAAATTAAGTTTCTGATATCGAACCATGTTGACCCAACCCTTGCCAAATAACTTATTTGGATCATTAGCCAACCCGCCTGCGGCCTAATCAACTAGTTAAAACTTACAAAAGGTTGCAGTCTTGTATGTGGTCCAGCCAGTCTTGTTGCTTCTGTTGCCGGTGATGATGGTCTTGTTGACACCATCTCCAAACATGAACACATTTACTTGATCTTTAGTCACGGTTACATACTCCTCATAGACCCCTTCTTTCACATACACAACATATCTTCCAGCATTGCCTTTTGGATAGGCAGCCAATGCAGCCATTATCGTCTTAAACTGCCCACTCCCATCCTTAGCCACCACTGCATGCGGTCTTAGTACCACATCGCTATTTCCCAGCAGTTTCTGATCATCCACCGATATCCACGACGGATACCCCTTTATGTGAGTCCCAAGAAGCTTTCGCCCACGTGTACTACTTGAAATATGATCAAATGCTTTAAAAATGATTGGCGTAGAAGCTACAATTGTCAATGCATTGGAGGTGAGTTGGGTAGCATTAAGAAGAGCATTCTCCATCTTAGCCCTTAATTCTGGCTCATTATCAAACCCATCCAAGCAAGTCTCTTGATAAGCAACCACTGCACTCAAAAAGTTCATGAGCTCGGGCTGCTTATCTATCATACTTGAAAGATCAGTCTGATTTCCCAACATTTTAGACGACACAAGGAGCTCTTCAGCAACATACCCCATGAGCTCCTTGCAGTCATCCAACCTCTGATTATGACCAATATCATTATCTGCAAAAGAAACAAAAGACGCCCCAGCAGTACCAACAGCCTCAACGATAGCCAGAATCGCTGCATTAAGGACAGTTGCAGGGGTGGAGGTTAGGTTATGGGCCAAAGGGGTCAAGGTGGTCATGCATGCTTGCTTGTAATCAGTGAGTGTACATATGGAATCAACAGCCTTAGGTGTAACGTGTGTAGCGTGGCCATTTTTGCGATCACGTTCTATGACAATGATCAGGCCAACGCCAAAGAAGATGACAATTAGGACTATAACACATATTCTTGACGCCTTCATGTTTGATATAAATGATAATGCTGTTATATTTATATGTAAATTGATAGCAACTAGCTACATAATCTTCATTTGTACGAATATATATATTCATGTATAAGTTTGTTTTATTTGAGTGCAGGATTTGTATCCTTTGTTTTGTGTCAAGTTACCAAAGAATTAGCTTCTGATCAAAGGGATGAAAATGAGAATGAAAATTCCATAGGATATATATGGAAAATTCTTTTTGAAAGACGATTTATTATACACTTGTACCTTCTATCTCACGCATAGGATCTCACAAATGTTTTGAAACACTGTTTATTATACACTTGTTGTTAGTCTATCATTAGTTGGATATTACTATCATTAGCTCTGTAAAAGTTGTATTAGATGTATATTTGTTGTATTTGGCTTAAGCCTAAAGGTATTCATTATGATAAATCTTTTAAAAAGTTTATACAATTAAACTATTATTAAGTTATGTTTGGTAAAAATAGTCGTAAGTTGTAAGTTGTTAATTATAAAGCTGTTAACATTCGCTATAAACTGTATTGTTTTTCAATAAAAGTGTTTGGTAAATTAGTTGTTAAGTGTAAAATTAAGATGTAAAATGACTTAAAAAAACATATTTAGATAAATTATAATATGTTTGGAGGGTATATCAGTGATTTACATAGCTAGTTATTTAAAAAACTGCATGAATCAGCTTTTTATTTAAAAATTATTTGTTTAAAATAAAAAACCAACAACTCCAAAAAGTTGTTATGCCAAACAGAGCTAGTTATTTTAGTATAGATTATTTTTAAAACAAAAAGCTAGCTCTAGAAAAAGCTTTCAAAAATCTCTTACCAAACATATCCATAAACTTTTGTATGTTATAAATTTAATTCTACTATAAATTAACTTATTTATAAATCTTTTCATATTATAAAACACAACAAACATTTTACCAAAAGAAAATAAAAAATGATATCAAAAATATTTTACACCTTTACTTTTTATTTCAACTATAGTGAAAACTTTTTTTTATAATTGAAATGGTTTTTCACTGTGGTTGACAAATTCTTTCATGAGATTATAGATTCATTCATTAACCATCAAAGTGAATGCATGAAGCTTCTAGTAATTTATATGTGAAAATGAGGGAACTTGTTACTTAGAAGACTAATTGTGTAATTTTCCATAGTTCAAAGTTTCTTTTGTATCTTTTTTTATTACAGTTAGGTTAACTAACTTTCTCGCTCTTTTCATTCCATATGAAACGCATTGTAAACTTCATTTCTAAATTAACGAAATCATTTAGGGATGAGCAAAAGAATCGAAGAACTGGACCGAAACCGAGAACTGGACATGAACCACTAAGAACCTAACCGAAACTAGAACCGTCGTAGGTTCCAGAGTTCCAGTTCTTCATTTTAAGATTTTTTGGTTCTTGGTTCGGTTCGGTTCGTTCACCGGTTCTCGGTTCCGGAACCAAATACCTAATGATTATAATAATATTGTAATTTTTTTTATGTACCAGACTCAAAAGCTCAATATCCTACTTGTCTATTTTCAGAAAAACCAAACCAAACACCTTAAATCCTAATCTTTAATCCATAAAAACATAAACAACCATCATCATTATCAAATCAACAAAAGTAAGTTTTATGTTTATTTTTTATTTGCATTTATTGTATGTCTAGTTAGTACGAAATTACTAAACAGTAAAACTTATGAGCAATAAAGAACTTGAGAGCAAGGTTAAGGATATGGTTGAAGAGGTTAAGACTAACATGAGAGTGTTTTTTAGAACGTATAAAGAAAGGTTTGAATTTCTATCGTAGAATCAAGTATGGGTGAGCATAAGGAATCTGATGTTACATCCCTTAATAATAAAGACAATGACTTCTTAAATGATTATTATACTGTTGATGCTAATAGCTTATATGAAACCGAAATATAGTTGATACGTATCTTAAAGAGCCGAACGTTGAGTTATGTAAAGGTCAAAGTCTTGACATTCTTTAATGGTGGAAAGTAAATGTTACTCGTTTCCCTATTAAGCTATGAAACTATAGAATGTTTATTTATTCTAGATTACGTTTTAGTTGTTAAATGCTATTACTTTCAACGTAAATGGTTGTAAATGCTTAAAAGATTTAATCTTGTGTGTTTTTTTGGCTTAATTGAATTTTCTTCTAGAAAATCGGTTCCTATACGGGTAGAACCAAAGAACCGGAACCGGAACTAGAACCAAAAATTATATTTGGTACGGTTCTTGGTTCCTACTTTTCTCAAAAATTTGGTTCTCGGTTCCATCGGTTCGGGTTCCAGTTCCATTGGTTCTGGACCTATACTCATCCCTAAAATCACTTTTTACTTTTGCATGTGTTTCTTTCTCTCTCATCACTGTTAACATGTTACCATAGCTCATTAATGAGTTCTTAATTTATTGAAAACTGTTTGTAAGCGTTTTAACTACCCTAACTGAGAATCACCATTTCCACCATTGTTAACCATCGTAAACCTTCGTTAAACTTCATTGTTCACTTCATAATTCACAAAACAATCACTAATCATTGTCATTTCACAATCTGTTATTGATTCAAATTCGTTTCTCTATTTAAATAATCGAATTTTATGAATCGGGTTCTTGTGTGTAACGCTTTTCTTGTGTGAATAACGGTTTTTTATGTGTGTAAAAGCTTTTGCAAATTACAACAATGGTGAATACTCCATCTTCTTCTACTGATCCAACTGGTCTTAATAGTCAAAACTTGTTGGTTCTAAATCCCATGTTTTTACATCCTTGTGATGGTTGTGGTACACTTGTTGTTCATGAAAAACTGTTAAGAGCTCAGAATTATTGTTCTTGGAAGAGTTCTATTGGAAATGATTTGTCCATTAACGAAAATTAAGGTTCATTAGTGAAATATTACCTAGGTCACAACATGATGCATATTTACAAGACCAGTAGGATATTTACAACAATCTTGTGATCAGTTGGTTAATGAATTCAGTATGTGGGTCTATATTTAGGTCTACTATATTTATTTGTATAACTTATGCTATTTGGATTTAGTTAGAGACAAGATTCACATTAAGCAATAGAACACATAAGTACAAGCTTAATATGGAGACTTATGATATTTTTCAAAATACTACACTGGTATGAAGTGTGTATGAGAGGAAATGGATTTCATGAATGAATTGCTAAGAATTGTTAATATCACTCCTGAGATTGTGGTGTTCTGGAATGCTTTGAATACTAAAAAAAAGTAGAGATTATTTTGATTCTTGAATGAATTAGGTGATCATTATACAACCCAAAGAAGTTAGTTGTTTCTTAATTCACCTTTGCCTAGTGTAAAGACTGCATGTGCTTTGTTACAGCAAGAGGATTCCCAAAGAGGGAGTGTTTGGGTCAATCCAATTAAGGTTGAATCAACTGCTTTATACATCAAGGTTGAAACCAAGGAAAATTGTAGTATATGTGATTTTAAGTGTCATCTACCCGAAAAATGTTGGGAGAAAATTGGTCACTGATAGGTGTGTAAACACCCATCATTTTACCACTTAATTCGGGCTAAAACGAGACCAAAACACGTATTTAATATCATTTGTTTGGAATTATGCGTGGTTTTTGTGTTTATCGTGTTTTCAGAGCTAACCGGATGAATATTAAAGAAAACATGGGATTGCACGGGTTTTATCAAGGAAAAAGACTAAAGACGAAGTCTATTGTCCAAGAGATGCAAAAGATTTGAAGTCAATGGGCCTATTTGAAGATTTATCGAAGAAAAGGACCAAAGATGGAAGATTTACATATGTCGAAGAAACTCAAGTCTATTTAACGAAGAAATTAAAAGACGAGTTGAATTTAATCGACGACAAATCCCGAATCAGAATCGAAAACGTCAACTTTTCTGAAAAGACGAGAAGACAAGAAGAAAGGGAGAAAGCCCACTCACCAACCAACCACTAGGACTATAAATAGACTTTTCCTTCACATTTTAGGGAGTTAGTTTTCATTTTTCTTTTTCCAGTTTCTTAGGATCGGTTCTTCACCAACACCATTAGGGTGTTTGGTGATTTTTCATTTTTCTTTCAATCTTGTAAGTGTTTAATCTTTACTCTTGTTACCTTTACATTAATCCTTTAATTCCATCTTTTCATTCATCTTGTTCATCTCCATTTTTATTCAAAGTTCTTAAGTTTTTATTTGATTCAAGTTTGATCTTAAAAAGTTGTTGATTTAGTGTTTTTATTGGTGGGATTTGTTACTTATGGTATTTAAATGATTTGTGTTCGATTTGGTAAAACCTTTTTGAGTATTTAAGTTGATTTGGCTCATTATTCGTATGCCCTGTTCTTTTGCTGTTACTGTTACTGTTCTTCAGTTCCGAACATTCCGAACAGAGCTTACATTCCGAATAGACCATTTGCTAATTCCCTTATTCGGAATATTTTAAATATTCCGAACAGACCACTTTTTCCGCATAAGACCACTTTTTCCGCATAAGGCACTTTTTCCGCATAAGACCACTTTTTCCGCATAAGTCACTTTTTCCGCATAAGACCACTTTTTCCGCATAAGTCACTTTTTCCGCATAGACTTCTTTTTCCGCATAAGGGTATTTTTTCCGCATAAGACTTTTTTTTCCGCATAAGACCACTTTTTCCGCATAAGGCACTTTTTCCGCATAATACCACTTTTTCCGCATAAGTCACTTTTTCCGCATAGACTTCTTTTTCCGCATAAGGGTATTTTTCCGCATAAGACCTTTTTTCCGCATAAGACAATTTTTCCGCATAAGACAATTTTTCCGTTTTAATTCAAGTGTTGCTTTTTAATTGTTGATTGTTTTAAGTTTATATCATTATCATTTTATTCATTTCCTTGTTTAGTAGATTAGAAAACCAAACCCGTTTTTGGACACCAAGAACAAATCATTCCACTTAGAGCCGAGATCAATTCGAGAGGATTCCGAGAATCGAACTTTTCAAACAAGTAAAATCTCTTGTATCAAATGGCGCCGCTGCCGGCTCTTCTCGTTAAGATCAAAAGTTTTTTGTGAGAACTTGGATTTTGGGATCCGTTCCCCGTGAACGTTACTTTTTCACAAAAATTTTCAAAAAAAAAAAAAAAAAAAAAAATTAAAAAAACATAAAAACCCAAAATATTTTTGCTTTGTTTTTCTTTGTTCGTTCTTTTGCAGGTGTATGCGCACTCGATCCACGTATTATCAAGAGCCCGAGCCTCTCGATCACTTAGACATGGCCGGTGTACCACCTCCAAACAATAATAACAACAACAACCCGCCTTTCAACAACATGAACAATAACAACAACAATGAGCCCCTTCCGGATAATCGCCCGATGATTGAACTGCTGCAAGCTCATGTAGATGGCAACACGGACCCAATTGTCATACCACCAATTGCCGCCAACAATTTCGAGCTAAAATCAGGCTTTATCCAGATGGTCTCCGCTCAACCATTCTTGGGACGAACCATTGATGATCCACACGACCATATCAAGAGATTTCTACAACTCACTAACACGGTCAAATTCAATGGAGTTCCACAAGAGGTTATAAGGTTACAACTTTTTCCCTTTTCTTTAGAGGGACAAGCCCGGCATTGGCTTGCTAAGGAACCGCCACAGAGTATTCTCTCGTGGACGGATTTGGAAACAAAGTTTATCAATTACTTTTTTCCACCCTCTCGTACTACCGCATTGCGGAATGAAATCATAAATTTTGAACAAAAGTACGATGAGTCGTTCAGTGAATCTTGGGATCGTTTTAAAGATCTTTTAAGAAAATGCCCACAACATGGTTTTACCAAAGTACATCAAATTAATACTTTTTACAATGGTTTAAGCATGAGTGATCAAGATTCACTGAACAGTGCCTCGGGGGGTAATCTATTGGCTAAGACTTCCAATGCTGCTTGGGACATCATTGAGAATAAATCTCGTGTGCAAACCAAGAGTGTTCGGACCAATGTCGCTAGTGCTAGCACTAATGACAACGACAAGCGATTGGACAAAATCACTACGCTTCTTGAATCGCTTGTCACCCACACCGTCAGCAACAACAACAGCAACAACGCCAAACACGCTCAAGTGAACGCTGTCAGCCAACCTTGTGAGATATGCGGTGGTCCTCACTCTTACACAACTTGTACCGCCACCCAAGACTACCCTGTTGAGAATGTGAATGCGACATATGGCACCTATACTCAACCTGCTTATCAAGCTAGACCTCAAGGTGACCGTAACTTGCTTAGCTACCGCAGCAACAACTATCTTTCACCACCTGGCTTTCCTCCTACCAACCCAAACCAACAACAAAACCTTAACCGCCCTCCTCAACAACAACAACAACCTCGACAACCATACATACCTCCTCACAAGCAGCAACAACCACCTCAACGTAACAATCAAGTCTACCAACAACCTGCTTACCAACCACCTGCATACAATGCTCCTCCCAACCAAACCACCACTGCATTACACCAAGAGGTTGCAACCTACATGAGGACCAATGATGTGATTGTGGAAAATCTTCAACAGGAAGTGCGAAATTTGAAAGCAGACTTGGTCAAGCAAGGAAATGATTTGAGAGCTGATATGAGAAACACGCTGGATAGCCAAACTAATGATCTGAGGAACATGATGGCTAGTTTCTTCCAAAGTAATCAACCCTCTTCTTCGGGTACTCTTCCGAGTAACACCGTTGCGAATCCAAGAGGGGAGATGAAAGCAATCACCACTTGAAGTGGCAAAGGTACCAAGGAACCCGAGCTTCCTATACCTCCACCGGTGGTTGTGACTAAGGAGAACGAGTCACCTGCTCCTATTCCTCATCCTTCTCCTGCCCCAATTTCTCCACCTCTTCCTTCTACCCCTCCTCCACCCGTGGTTGTGAGTGATCCTATTCTCCCAAAGCCTTCCTCTTCTTCCAATATACCTTATCCATCTAGGTTGAGGAAAGAGAAGCAAAAGAGCAAGGATGATATTCAGGTTTCGAACTTCCTTAAAATGTTCAAACAATTGAATTTCAATATCTCCTTCGTTGAGGCTCTCGCTCACATGCCCAAATACGCGAAAATGTTTAAAGATCTTCTGAGCGACAAGGAAAAGCTTCTCGATATTGCCAACACCCAACTTAATGAGAATTGCTCTGCAGTGCTCTTAAGGAAATTGCCAACTAAGCTTGGTGATCCGGGTCGTTTTCTTATCCCTTGCAATTTCCCGGGAGTAGAGAATTGCATGGCCCTAGCCGATCTAGGTGCCAGTATTAATCTCATGCCTCTAAGTGTTTGGAAGCAATTATCTCTCCCAGAGCTAGTCCCCACCAAAATGACTTTGGAATTGGCCAACCGTACGGTTGCTTATCCAGTGGGGATAGCCGAAGACGTCATTGTAGGAGTCGACAAATTCACCTTCCTTGCTGATTTTGTTGTCGTCGACTACGAGATGGACCCCCGTGTACCACTAATTGTTGGTCGTCCATTCTTGAGGACCGGTCGCACTCTCATCGATGTTGAAGCCGGTGAGCTTATCATGAGAGTGGGTGACGATAAAGTAGTCTTCAACATGGGAAAGCTTTCTAAACAGCCTTATTCTTACGAGAGTGTTAATTGTATTGACGTTCTTGATGAGGCTTGTGAAGAACATTTCAAAGATGCTTGTAAAAATATTCCTACCTCTCTTCCCAATGTTGAGACCGTTTCCTCTATCGACTCATCACTATCTCTATTTGGAGAAAGTGATTTCCTTTGGAAAGATTTGGAAGCCACCATGGGAGATGTGAATTTAGACAATGACGATTCTACTGCCAATTGGGATGAAGATCTCAGTTTCATTGCAAACCTCCTCAAAGAAGACAATCCTTCCCCTCCATCTCCCACTGTTATTGCTATCGATACTCCGACTTCGAATACGCCTCCAGTCGACAATCCTCCGGATCTAGAACTTAAGGAGTTGCCGCCCCATCTTGAGTATGTATTCCTCGAAGAAGAGAAGAAGTCGCCAGTCATCATTGCTAAGGATTTGAAGGATGAAGAGAAAGCCCGACTTGTCGCCGTGTTGAAAGATCATAAGAAGGCTATCGCTTGGAAGATTTCGGATATTCGTGGAATTGATCCTCACTTCTGCACACACAAAATTCTCATGGAGGACGACTTTAAGCCCACAATTCAAAGCCAACGAAGGGTGAATCCAAAAATCCATGAAGTCATCAAAACAGAAGTTCTCAAACTTCTTGATGCGGGTATGATTTACCCTATTTCGGATTCACCATGGGTTAGTCCAATCCATTGTGTGCCCAAGAAGGGCGGAATAACCGTTGTTCCCAATGAACACAACGAGTTGATTCCCACTCGTCTCGTTACTGGGTGGAGAGTTTGTATAGACTACCGCAAACTCAATGATGCCACGAGAAAGGATCATTTCCCTCTACCTTTCATGGACCAAATGCTTGAACGATTAGCGGGTAATGAATATTACTGCTTTCTTGATGGTTTCTCGGGTTATTTTCAAATACCCATCGATCCCCAAGATCAAGAGAAGACTACATTCACTTGTCCCTATGGCACTTTTGCTTACAAAAGAATGCCTTTTGGCTTATGTAATGCGCCCGGGACTTTCCAAAGGTGTATGTTAGCTATCTTCCATGACATGGTTGAACAAACCATGGAAGTCTTCATGGATGATTTCTCGGTCTTCGGGGATTCCTTCTCTTCTTGCCTTGCCAATTTGGAACGTATGCTAAAGAGGTGTGAAGACACTCGCCTAGTTCTGAATTGGGAAAAATGCCATTTTATGGTAAAAGAAGGCATCGTGCTTGGACATAAGATCTCGAAAGCCGGTCTTGAAGTAGACCGTGCTAAAGTCGATGTTATCGCAAAGTTGCCTCCACCTTCAACCGTGAAGGGTGTGAGAAGTTTTCTGGGTCATGCGGGCTTCTACCGTCGATTCATCAAAGATTTTTCTCAAATCGCTCGCCCGATGACCCACCTCTTGGAAAAAGATACTCCTTTTATCTTCTCCAAAGAGTGTCTTGAAGCCTTCAACTCGCTTAAGGATAAGCTTACTAAGGCACCCGTCTTAGTTACCCCTAATTGGGAGCTGCCTTTTGAGTTGATGTGCGATGCTAGTGATTTTGCTATTGGAGCGGTTCTAGGACAAAGAGTGAACAAACACTTCCAACCGATCCATTACGCTAGCAAGACAATGACGGGGGCACAATTGCATTATACGACAACCGAAAAAGAGCTTTTAGCTGTTGTCTATGCCTTTGAAAAATTTCGCCCCTATCTTGTCCTTTCCACCACAATTGTGTACACCGATCATTCCGCGCTGAAGTACTTGTTGACAAAGCAAGATTCCAAACCAAGACTTCTTCGCTGGGTTTTGCTGCTCCAGGAATTTAAAATCGAAATTCGCGATAAAAAAGGAGCAGAAAACTTAGCCGCGGACCATCTTAGCAGACTTGAGGATCCTTACCAAGGGGATCATCCGAACAAAGAAATCAATGATTCTTTTCCCTTAGAGACCTTAATGTCTATAAACTCGAAGTCGAATGAAACCCCGTGGTTTGCAGACTTTGCAAACTACTTGGCGGGTGGAATTCTCAAGGAAGGGTTGACGTCTCAACAAAAGAAGAAGTTCTTCACCGACATTAAGACTTACTTTTGGGACGACCCTTACCTATTCAAACAATGTGCTGACCTGATTATCCGTCGATGTGTTGATGGACCGGCAGCTTCGGAAATTCTTCATGCTTGCCACAAAGGACCCACCGGTGGTCACTTTGGTCCCAACTACACCGCCAAAAAAGTGTTTGATTCGGGATTTTATTGGCCCTCCATTTATCGTGACGCTCACGATATGGTTAAAAATGTGATGCTTGCCAGAAACAAGGTAAGATCACACATAAAGACGAGATGCCTCAGAATTTCATTCAAGAGTGTGAAATTTTTGATGTTTGGGGTATCGACTTTATGGGGCCATTCCCTTCATCTAAAGGAAACAAATACATCCTTGTAGCCGTTGACTACGTTTCTAAGTGGGTTGAAGCCAAAGCTTTACCTACTAATGACGCAAGGGTGGTTTGTAACTTTCTAAAAGCTTTATTCGCTAGATTCGGTGTGCCTCGTGCCATTATTAGTGATCGTGGGACTCATTTCTGCAATGACCAATTTGCTAGAGTCATGGCTAAGTACGGTGTAAACCATCGTCTTTCCACAGCCTACCACCCACAAACTAATGGCCAGGCTGAAATATCCAACCGAGGACTTAAGCGAATTCTTGAAAGAACTGTGGGAGAGCATCGTGCCGCATGGGCTGATAAACTTGATGATGCTTTGTGGGCTTTCCGTACTGCTTACAAGACCCCGATCGGCTGTACGCCTTATCGTCTTGTGTATGGGAAAGCGTGCCACCTCCCCATTGAGTTGGAGCACAAGGCTTACTGGGCCTTGAAGTGGGCTAATTTTGATATAAACAAAGCCGGTGACCTACGTAAGATCCAACTCAATGAGCTCAAAGAACTTCGGAATGAGGCTTATGAAAATTCTTTAATATATAAGGAACGAACTAAGCTCATTCACGACTCCAAGATCAAAAACCGAGAGTTCCATGTTGGAGACAAAGTCTTACTTTTTAACTCTCGGTTAAAAATCTTTTCGGGCAAGCTGAAATCTCGTTGGTCCGGCCCATTCACCATTGCCCAAATTTTTCCATATGGTACTCTCGAGCTCGCTCAACCTAATGGACCTAATTTTAAGGTGAATGGCCAACGAGTGAAATTGTACTTTGGTGAGGACACCTCTCAGGAGGTGATTCCATCCCTCACCACGTTCCCCATGAACTAATTTTGGGTCGAGTCAGGCTCGTGACTCGGTTATCAAAAACAAGCGCTCCTCGGGAGGCAGCCCGAATATCTATCCCTTTAACCCCCTAAGTGTAGGGGAGGACCTATTTTGGTCGTTTGTGTTTGTGTGGTGATGTGATTACAGGGATAACTGCAATCTTGGAATTCTTTGAAGAACCGTGCTCCCGTGTTATCCGAAATCCGGTTCTATCTCTCAACTATCGTGATTCAATTTTCTTCATACTCACATTTGAAATTGATCACTTTAGTCGTCTCTTCCTTAACTTGAGTTAACCAACGTGCACAATGTCATAAGTGTAGGGGAGACTTTTCCCACATGCTTAAACATTGAGGACAATGTTTATCTTAAGTGTAAGGGGGACTTCTATCGAAGTTTTAAGTGGACTTTTCCATGAAAATGCCTTCATTTAACCGGAAAATCAAATTTTTCAACATTTTTCAATTTTTTTATTAACTTTGGCCATTTAGTTATAATTTTTAAATTTTTATCGTTGCTTTCATATGTATATATCCCGCAATAAAGTCAAATTTTAATAAAGTGGTGTAGCTAGTTTTGAAATCTTAGATCTATTAGGCCCGTTGCGTTTATTTTGACTCAACACGAATAGACTTATTCAAGTTTATTCTAGCTAGTATCCTTAACCATGTAGACCTTAATTGGTTTATTAGGCTAAGTGTCCACGAGTCTCATTACTTGAGATTTTAAATTGTGGAGGACGAGAAATGATAGAGTCAATTATAAGTCGGTATTCTTGCGCAAGCTCACTTGGTGTAATTATTTGCCTATTCTCCCATCACTTGCTAATAATTTATCTGCAATAAGTAAGGTCGTACGATTTGAAAAGTTACTTAGCTTCTAGCCCAAGATCGTTTAAAAGTTGCTCGGTAATGATAAGAGTTCATAGCCAAGGCATAACTTATGAAGCGGGGCGCGAAGATTGGCGAGTCCGAAAAGGCCCTAACAAGGCATGAGGATTCCATTTTATTGCTGAAGATCCAAAGTGATGTGAAAAGCATTATTCCTAAAGTCAATATGAAGGATCAAGACTCACGACGAAAAGCAATCAACTCCCATAAAGATCATGGAGAAGTCTATCCGAAAAGACCCTAACAAGGTATGAGGATAAATAGATCCAAGTCCAAAAAGGAGGCGGATCGTTGTATCTCAAAATCCCAATTAGAGATTGAAGAAATAATCATGAAGTCGTGGTCAACCAAGTTGGAGTACCCCTCAAAAGTCTCCAAGTGAAGAAACTCTATTATGATGAGAAGACCATTATCTCAAGAACGTCTCTCGAAGATATGAAGTATGAAGTACATGCCAAATATCGGCCCGAGAAAGGTCTCAAATCGTGAACCGAGTTATGCCAAGATATGAACTTTTTGATATCCCGAGAAGCAGTTTTAAGAGATTTTGTCCTTTAGCTAACTATTGATCAAATCGTCCTACTTTGCTTTCAGCCTAATTAAACTATCGAAATAAGTCCTAAAGATGCATCTTCATGATCATTCTAAGACAAAAATAAAATATAAGAGATACACCTAGGAATAAGGGAGTTTAAGCATTTAATTAAGCCATGTGTGTAAGTGTTTGTTTTACTAACTTATAATAACAATGATCTCGTTTTTAAGCTTAGTTTGGGGAACGTGAAACTTGAGGGTGATAAATCTTCGCAACGCCAAAGCCCTAATGTAAGTCATCGATTTCTTTGCAAGTTATTTCCATATAGCTATTTTCAAGTGAAAATGGTTTTCTATCCTTTTGTTTCCTTTAAAGTCTTAATTTCCTTTAGTACTTTAATTTTTGTTTAGTAGTATTTTAATAAGGCCAAGGTTGATTAATTATGAGAAAAGTGTAAACTTGCTTTATCACTAAGCATTGCATGAGGGCATGGCAATGGTTAAGTGTAGGGGATTTGATAGGTGTGTAAACACCCATCATTTTACCACTTAATTCGGGCTAAAACGAGACCAAAACACGTATTTAATATCATTTGTTTGGAATTATGCGTGGTTTTTGTGTTTATCGTGTTTTCAGAGCTAACCGGATGAATATTAAAGAAAACATGGGATTGCACGGGTTTTATCAAGGAAAAAGACTAAAGACGAAGTCTATTGTCCAAGAGATGCAAAATATTTGAAGTCAATGGGCCTATTTGAAGATTTATCGAAGAAAAGGACCAAAGATGGAAGATTTACATATGTCGAAGAAACTCAAGTCTATTTAACAAAGAAATTAAAAGACGAGTTGAATTTAATCGACGACAAATCCCGAATCAGAATCGAAAACGTCAACTCTTCTGAAAAGACGAGAAGACAAGAAGAAAGGGAGAAAGCCCACTCACCAACCAACCACTAGGACTATAAATAGACTTTTCCTTCACATTTTAGGGAGTTAGTTTTCATTTTTCTTTTTCCAGTTTCTTAGGATCGGTTCTTCACCAACACCATTAGGGTGTTTGGTGATTTTTCATTTTTCTTTCAATCTTGTAAGTGTTTAATCTTTACTCTTGTTACCTTTACATTAATCCTTTAATTCCATCTTTTCATTCATCTTGTTCATCTCCATTTTTATTCAAAGTTCTTAAGTTTTTATTTGATTCAAGTTTGATCTTAAAAAGTTGTTGATTTAGTGTTTTTATTGGTGGGATTTGTTACTTATGGTATTTAAATGATTTGTGTTCGATTTGGTAAAACCTTTTTGAGTATTTAAGTTGATTTGGATCATTATTCGTATGCCATGTTCTTTTGCTGTTACTGTTACTGTTCTTCAGTTCCGAACATTCCGAACAGAGCTTACATTCCGAATAGACCATTTGCTAATTCCCTTATTCGGAATATTTTAAATATTCCGAACAGACCACTTTTTCCGCATAAGACCACTTTTTCCGCATAAGGCACTTTTTCCGCATAAGACCACTTTTTCCGCATAAGTCACTTTTTCCGCATAAGACCACTTTTTCCGCATAGACTTCTTTTTCCGCATAAGGGTATTTTTTCCGCATAAGACTTTTTTTTCCGCATAAGACCACTTTTTCCGCATAAGGCACTTTTTCCGCATAAGACCACTTTTTCCGCATAAGTCACTTTTTCCGCATAGACTTCTTTTTCCGCATAAGGGTATTTTTCCGCATAAGACCTTTTTTCCGCATAAGACAATTTTTCCGCATAAGACAATTTTTCCGTTTTAATTCAAGTGTTGCTTTTTAATTGTTGATTGTTTTAAGTTTATATCATTATCATTTTATTCATTTCCCTGTTTAGTAGATTAGAAAACCAAACCCGTTTTTGGACACCAAGAACAAATCATTCCACTTAGAGCCGAGATCAATTCGAGAGGATTCCGAGAATCGAACTTTTCAAACAAGTAAAATCTCTTGTATCAGTCACCCTACTTAGCATTATAGGTATAAACATAATCAAAATGCTAAAGGAGCGATGGAGACTAGTAATATTAGTAATCACTTCAAAAGAACTGTTGCATTGGTCAAAGAATGGAGGTCATGTGGTGTTTACTTCCAAGAAATTTGATGATTCGATGAAGAGTCTTCCCCACTTTGATCAAAATGTTCAAGCCAATACAGAATTGGAACATCTATTTGAAGAAGGTGCAATTTATTGCTTTTCATGTGTTAATGGTGTTGTTGAAGGATGAATTATTGATACTTGATTTATTGATCATATGTCACCAGATGATGACGCGGATAATGTTCATGTTCTTAAGAATAAACAAGTTATTAATTTACCAAATGATCATACTTTTGTCAATTCAAAAGTAGGAAATGTGGCTTTACAAAACAAAATTTAACTTAAGAATATTCTTATTGTCATTTCATTCAAATTTAAACTTTTGTCAGTCTCAAAACTGAGAAAAGATTCACAGTGTTTTGTTTTTCATGAATAGCTTTGTGTCATTCGGTATTTAAGAACCAGGAAGGTGTTGGGCTTGGGTAAGAAGAAGGCTGGTTTGTACAACTTACTCAACCTACCTTCCATGATAAGATCCCTTCTATGTCTGTGTTTGCACTTAAAGATTGTAGTTTGTATTCTTTCTTTTCAAACTGTTCTATTCCAAACACTACTTTTGCTTTTAGTGTGTTCAATAACAAGTATAGTCTATGGCATCATAGACTAGGTCATGTATCAAATACTATACTAAAACACATTCCATTAGCTTCTGAATGTCTCACTAAGTCTTCTAATGATTCATGTTTCACTTGTCCCATGGCGAAGTTTCAAAATTTCCTTATTTTTTGAGCGAGTTTCATGTTAAAGTGCCTTTTTAGTTAATTCATATTGACATTTGTGGTCTATACAAAGTCTCTATTATAGGACATCACAAGTATTTTCTTTCTATTGTAGATTACTATGGTAGAGTTATTTAGACATATTTGTTAGTAAATAATCATATGATTATTCTATTTTAAAGTCTTTTGTTACCTTTGTAAAGGCTCAGTTTGAAAAAGATGAAAATGGTAGGGTAGAAAGAAGGCATATGAATATCTTAGAAATAGCTAGAGCATTGAGGCTTCATGCTCATCTTCCTGTATAATATTAAGGAGATTGTGTTATTATTACTACTTATTTGATTAATAGATTTCGTACTATTGTTCTTAAATTCAAGACTCCTCATGAGGTTTTGTTGAGTGATAAGCCTGTTTATGATCATTTGATGGTGTCTGGTTGCTTAACTATTGCTAGTAATCCTTATAGAGTAGTT
Organism: Glebionis coronaria; assembly: GCA_025667525.1. NCBI lineage: Eukaryota > Viridiplantae > Streptophyta > Magnoliopsida > Asterales > Asteraceae > Glebionis > Glebionis coronaria. Next base: position 164,377,948 of record CM046879.1, read on the forward strand.
AATAAGCTTGATGCACGAGGTGTTCCTTGTTTGTTTTAGAGATATTGATAGGTGTGTAAACACCCATCCTTTTACCACTTAATTCTAGCTAAAACAAGACCAAAACACGTATTTAATATCATTTGTTTGGAATTATGCGTGGTTTTGGTGTTTATTGTGTTTTCAGAGCCAACCGGATGAATATTAAAGAAAACATGGGAATGCGCGGGTTTTATCAAGGAAAAAAGACTAAAGACGAAGTCTATTTGTCCAAGAGATGCAAAAGATTTGAAGTCAATGGGCCTATTTGAAGATTTATCGAAGAAAAGGACCAAAGATGGAAGATTTACATATGTCGAAGAAACTCAAGTCTATTTAACGAAGAAATTAAAAGACAAGTTGAATTTAATCGATGACAAATCCCGAATCAGAATCGAAAACGTCAACTTTTCTGAAAAGACGAGAAGACAAGAAGAAAGGGAGAAAGCCCACTCACCAACCAACCACTAGGACTATATATAGTTTCTCCCTTCACATTTTAGGGAGTTAGCTTTCATTTTCTTTTTCCCAGTTTTCTTAGGTTCGGTTCATCACAAACACCATTAGGGTGTTTGGTGATTTTTAATTTTCTTTCAATCTTGTAAGTGTTTAATCTTTACTCTCGTTACCTTTACATTAATCCTTTAATTCCATCTTTTCATTCATCTTGTTCATCTCCATTTTTATTCAAAGTTCTTAAGTTTTTATTTGATTCAAGTTTGATCTTAAAAAGTTGTTGATTTAGTGTTTTTATTGGTGGGATTTATTACTTATGGTATTTAGATGATTTGTGTTTAATTTGGTAAAACCTTTTTGAGTATTTGGTTTGATTTTGATTAAAATTCGAGCTCCCTGTTTCTCTTATTTCTGCTACTGTTCTTGATTCCCAGATCTTTCCGAACAGAACCAATATTCTGAATAGGCGAGTTTCTGTTTGCCTTATTCGGAATATTGGATATTCCGAATAGGGGTGTTAATTTTCTCTTACTCGGAATTTCTTATATATTCCGCATAGACAAGATTTTCCGTATAGACCAATTTATTCCGAATGGCCAGTTTTTCCGCATAGTGATTTTATTCGGAATAGCTGGATTTTTCCGCATAGGCAATATTATTCCGCTTAGGCAAATTTTCTGAATAGGGTTTTGTTTTCCGAATAGAAACCCTTTTTCCGAGTAGTATTATTTTTCCGCATAGATGTTTTTATTCCGCATAGGATTTTATTCCGCATAAGCCCACTTATTCCGAATAGGATGTTTTTCCGCATGGGTCAATTTTCCGAATAGAGCAGTTTTTCCGCATAGTGATTTTATTCCGAATTGGATCTTCTTTCCGCATAGCACATGTTTTTCCGAGTAGCCAGTCTTTCCGAATAGCCCTTTTCTTCAGTAAGAGCATTTCTCTGTTTTATCATTTTACCTTTTATATTTACTGCAAGTTTAATTTTTTTACTTCATTTATTTATCCTGTCAATAGCATAGAAAACTAAACCCACTTTTTGTCACCAAAAACAAATCATTCCACTTTAAACTGAGATCAATTCGAGAGGATTCCGAGAATCGACCTTTTCAAAGAAGAAAATCGCTTGTATCAAATGGCGCCGCTGCCGGCTCTTCTCGTTAAGATCAAAAGTTTTTTGTGACAACTTGGATTTTGGGATCCGTTCCCCGTGAACGTTACTTTTTCATCATAAAAATTTTCAAAAATCCTAAAAAATATAAAATTTTCAAAAATACAAAAAAAATTAAAAAAAAACATAAAAACCAAAAATATTTTTGCTTTGTTTTTCTTTGTTCGTTCTTTTGCAGGTGTATGCGCACTCGATCCACGTCTTATCAAGAGCCCGAGCCTCTCGATCACTTAGACATGGCCGGTGTACCACCTCCAAACAATAATAACAACAACAACATGAACGATAACAATAACAATGAGCCCCTTCCGGATAATCGCCCGATGATTGAACTGCTGCAAGCTCATGTAGATGGCAACACGGACCCAATTGTCATACCTCCAATTGCCGCCAACAATTTCGAGCTAAAATCAGGCTTTATCCAGATGGTCTCCGCTCAACCATTCTTGGGACGTACCATTGATGATCCACACGACCACATCAAGAGATTCTTACAACTCACCAACACGATCAAGTTCAATGGCGTTCCACAAGAGGTTATAAGGTTACAACTTTTTCCCTTTTCTTTAGAGGGACAAGCCCGGCATTGGCTTGCTAAAGAACCGCCACAGAGTATTCTCTCGTGACGGATTTGGAAACAAAGTTTATCAATTACTTTTTTCCACCCTCTCGTACTACCGCTTTGCGGAATGAAATCATAAATTTTGAACAAAAGTACGATGAGTCGTTCAGTGAATCTTGGGATCGTTTTAAAGATCTTTTAAGAAAATGCCCACAACATGGTTTTACCAAAGTACATCAAATCAATACTTTTTACAACGGTTTAAGCATGAGTGACCAAGATTCACTGAACAGTGCCTCGGGGGGTAATCTATTGGCTAAGACTTCCAATGCTGCTTGGGACATCATTGAGAACAAGTCTCGTGTGCAAACCAAGAGTATTCGGACCAATGTTGCTAGTGCTAGCACTAATGACAGCGACAAGCGATTAGACAAAATCACTACGCTTCTTGAATCGCTTGTCACCCACACCGTCAGCAACAACAACAGCAACAACGCCAAAAACGCTCAAGTGAACGCTGTCAGCCAACCTTGTGAGATATGCGGTGGTCCTCACTCCTACACCACTTGTACTGCCACCCAAGACTACCCTGCTGAGAATGTGAATGCAGCATATAGCACCTATCCTCAACCTGCTTATCAAGCTAGACCTCAAGGTGACCGTAATTTACTTAGCTACCGCAGCAACAACTATCTTTCACCACCTGGTTTCCCTCCTACCAACCCAAACCAACAACAAAACCTCAATCGCCCTCCTCCTCAACAACAACAACCTCGACAACCATACATACCTCCTCACAAGCAGCAACAACCGCCTCAACGTAACAACCAAGTTTACCAACAACCTGCTTACCAACCACCTGCATACAATGCTCCTCCCAACCAAACCACCACTGCATTACACCAAGAGGTTGCAACCTACATGAGGACCAATGATGTGATTGTGGAAAATCTCCAGCAGGAAGTGCGTAACTTGAAAGCAGACTTGGTCAAACAAGGGAACGATTTGAGAGCCGACATGAGAAACACGTTGGATAGCCAAACTAATGATCTGAGGAACATGATGGCTAGTTTCTTCCAAGGTAATCAACCCTCTTCTGCGGGTACTCTTCCGAGTAACACCGTTGCGAATCCAAGAGGGGAGATGAAAGCAATCACCACTCGAAGTGGCAAAGGTACCAAGGAACCCGAGCTTCCTATACCTCCACCGGTGGTTGTGACTAAGGAGAACGAGTCACCTGCTCCTATTCCTCCTCCTTCTCCTTCCCCAATTTCTCCACCTCTTCCTTCTACCCCTCCTCCACCCGTGGTTGTGAGTGATCCTATTCTCCCAAAGCCTTCTTCTTCATCCAATATACCTTATCCATCTAGGTTGAGGAAAGAGAAGCAAAAGAGCAAGGATGATATTCAGGTTTCGAATTTCCTTAAAATGTTCAAACAACTGAATTTCAATATCTCCTTCGCTGAGGCTCTCGCTCACATGCCCAAATACGCAAAAATGTTTAAAGATCTTCTGAGCGACAAGGAAAAGCTCCTCGATATTGCCAACACCCAACTTAATGAGAATTGCTCTGCAGTACTCTTAAGGAAATTGCCAACCAAGCTTGGTGATCCGGGTCGTTTTCTTATCCCTTGTAATTTCCCGGGAGTAGAGAATTGCATGGCCCTAGCCGATCTAGGTGCCAGTATTAATCTCATGCCTCTAAGTGTTTGGAAGCAATTATGTCTCCCAGAGCTAGTCCCCACCAAAATGACTTTGGAATTAGCCAACCGTACGGTTGCTTATCCAGTGGGGATAGCTGAAGACGTCATTGTAGGAGTCGACAAATTCACCTTCCCTGCTGATTTTGTTGTCGTCGACTACGAGATGGTCCCCCGTGTGCCACTAATTGTTGGTCGTCCATTCTTAAGGACCGGTCGCACTCTCATTGATGTTGAAGCCGGTGAGCTTATCATGAGAGTGGGTGACGATAAAGTAGTCTTCAACATGGGAAAGTTGTCTAAACAGCCTTATTCACATGAGAGTGTTAATTGTATTGACGTTCTTGATGAGGCTTGTGAAGAACACTTTAATGATTCTTGCAAAAGTATTCCTACCTCTCTTCCCAATGTTGAGACCGTGTCCTCTATTGATTCATCGTTGTCTCTATTTGGAGATAGTGATTTATTTTGGAACAATCTTGAAGATACCATGGGAGATGCGAATTTAGCTACTACTGATTCTCCTATCGATGGGGATGAAGACATGAATTTCTTTGACAATCTTCTCAACGAAGACAATCCCTCGCCTCCATCTCCCACGGTCATTGCTATCGATACCCCGACTTTGAAAACGCCTCCCGTCGAAAATCCTCCGGAGTTGGAACTTAAGGAGTTGCCGCCACATCTCGAGTACGTGTTCCTTGATGACAACAAGAGGTCGCCCGTCATTATTGCAACGGATTTGAAAGATGCAGAGAAGACTCGCCTCGTTGCCGTGCTGAAAGCTCACAAGAAGGCTATTGCTTGGAAAATTTCGGATATTCGTGGAATTGATCCTCACTTCTGCACGCACAAAATTCTTATGGAGGACGACTTTAAGCCCACAATTCAAAGCCAACGAAGGGTGAATCCAAAAATACATGAAGTCATCAAAACAGAGGTTATCAAACTTCTTGATGCGGGTATGATTTACCCTATTTCGGATTCACCTTGGGTTAGTCCAATCCATTATGTGCCCAAGAAGGGCGGAATAACCGTTGTTCCCAATGAACACAACGAGTTGATTTCCACTCGTCTCGTTACTGGGTGGAGAGTTTGTATAGACTACCGCAAACTCAATGATGCCACGAGAAAGGATCATTTCCCTCTACCTTTTATGGACCAAATGCTTGAACGATTAGCGGGTAATGAATATTACTGCTTTCTTGATGGTTTCTCGGGTTATTTCCAAATACCCATCGATCCCCAAGATCAAGAGAAGACTACATTCACTTGTCCCTATGGCACATTCGCTTACAAAAGAATGCCTTTTGGCCTATGTAATGCGCCCGGGACTTTTCAAAGGTGCATGTTAGCTATCTTCCATGACATGGTTGAACAGACCATGGAAGTCTTCATGGATGATTTCTCGGTCTTCGGGGATTCCTTCTCTTATTGCCTTGCCAATTTGGAACTTATGCTCAAGCGGTGCGAAGACACTCGCCTAGTTCTGAATTGGGAAAAATGCCATTTTATGGTAAAAGAAGGCATCGTGCTGGGACATAAGATTTCTAAAGCCGGTCTTGAAGTAGACCGTGCTAAAGTCGATGTTATCGCAAAGTTGCCTCCACCTTCAACCGTGAAGGGTGTGAGAAGTTTCCTGGGTCATGCGGGCTTCTACCGTCGATTCATCAAAGATTTTTCTCAAATCGCTCGCCCGATGACCCACCTCTTGGAAAAAGATACTCCTTTTATCTTTTCCACAGAGTGTCTTGAAGCCTTCAACTCGCTTAAGGATAAGCTTACTAAGGCACCCGTCTTGGTTACCCCTAATTGGGAGCTTCCCTTCGAGTTGATGTGCGATGCTAGTGATTTTGCTATTGGAGCGGTTCTTAGACAAAGAGTGAACAAACACTTCCAACCGATCCATTACGCTAGCAAGACAATGACTGGGGCACAATTGCATTATACGACAACCGAAAAAGAGCTTTTAGCTGTTGTCTATGCCTTTGAAAAATTTCGCCCCTATCTTGTCCTTTCTACCACCATTGTGTATACCGATCATTCCGCGTTGAAGTACTTGTTGACAAAGCAAGATTCCAAACCAAGACTTCTTCGCTGGGTTTTGCTGCTCTAGGAATTTAAAATCGAAATTCGCGATAAAAAAGGAGCAGAAAACCTAGCCGCGGACCATCTTAGCAGACTTGAGGATCCTTACCAAGGGGATCATCTGAACAAAGAAATCAATGATTCTTTTCCCTTGGAGACCTTAATGTCTATAAACTCAAAGTCGAATGAAACCCCGTGGTTTGCAGACTTTGCCAACTACTTGGCGGGTGGAATTCTCAAGGAAGGGTTGACGTCCCAACAAAAGAAAAAGTTCTTCACCGACATCAAGACTTACTTTTGGGACGAACCTTACCTATTCAAACAATGTGCCGACTTGATTATCCGCCGGTGTGTTGATGGATCGGCAGCGTCTGAAATCCTTGATGCTTGCCACAAAGGACCCACCGGTGGTCACTTTGGTCCCAACTACACCGCCAAAAAAGTGTTTGATTCGGGATTTTATTGGCCCACCATCTATCGTGACGCTCACGATATGGTTAAACGATGTGATGCTTGCCAGAAACAAGGCAAGATCACACATAAAGACGAGATGCCTTAGAATTTCATTCAAGAGTGTGAAATCTTTGATGTTTGGGGTATCGACTTTATGGGGCCATTCCCTTCTTCTAAAGGAAACAAATACATCCTTGTAGCCGTTGACTACGTTTCAAAGTGGGTTGAAGCCAAAGCTTTACCTACTAATGACGCAAGGGTGGTTTGTAACTTTTTGAAAGCTCTTTTCGCTAGATTCGGTGTGCCTCGTGCCATTATTAGTGATCGTGGGACTCATTTTTGCAATGACCAATTCGCAAGAGTCATGGCTAAGTTCGGTGTAAATCATCGTCTTTCTACAGCCTACCACCCACAAACTAATGACCAGGCTGAAATATCCAACTGAGGACTAAAGCGAATTCTGGAAAGAACCGTGGGAGAGCATCGTGTCGCATGGGCTGATAAACTAATGATGCTTTGTGGGCTTTTCGTACTGCATACAAGACTCCGATTGGTTGTACACCATATCGTCTCGTGTACGGGAAAGCGTGCCACCTCCCCATTGAGTTGGAGCACAAGGCTTATTGGGCCTTGAAGTGGGCCAATTTTGATATCAATAAAGCCGGTGACCTACGCAAGATCCAACTCAATGAGCTCAATGAACTTCGGAATGAGGCTTATGAAAATTCTTTGATCTATAAGGAAAGAACTAAGCTCATTCACGACTCCAAGATCAAAAACCGAGAGTTCCATGTTGGAGACAAAGTCTTACTTTTTAACTCTCGGTTGAAAATCTTTTCGGGCAAGCTCAAATCTCGTTGGTCCGGCCCATTCACCATTGCCCAAATTTTTCCATATGGTACTCTCGAGCTCGCTCAACCTAATGGACCAAATTTTAAGGTGAATGGCCAACGAGTGAAATTGTACTTTGGTGAGGACACCTCTCAGGAGGTGATTCCATCCCTCACCACGTTCCCCATGAACTAATTTTGGGTCGAGTCAGGCTCGTGACTCAGTTATCAAAAACAAGCGCTCCTCGGGAGGCAGCCCGAATATCTATCCCTTTAAACCCCTAAGTGTAGGGGAGGACCTATTTTGGTCGTTTGTGTTTGTGTGGTGATGTGATTACAGGGATAACTGCAATCTTGGAAATCTTTGAAGAACCGTGCTCCCGTGTTATCCGAAATCCGGTTCTATCTCTCAACTATCGTGATTCAATTTTCTTCATACTCACATTTGAAATTGATCACTTTAGTCGTCTCTTCCTTAACTCGAGTTAACCAACGTGCACAATGTCATAAGTGTAGGGAAAACTTTTCCCACATGCTTAAACATTGAGGACAATGTTTATCTTAAGTGTAGGAGGGACTTCTATCGAAGTTTTAAGTGGACTTTTCCATGAAAATGCCTTCATTTAACCAGAAAATCATACTTTTCAACATTTTTCAAATTTTTTATTAACTTTGGCCATTTAGTCGTAATTTTTAAATTTTTATCGTTGCTTTCATATGTATATATCCCGCAAATAAGTCAAAAATATTAATAAGTGGTGTAGCTAGTTTTGAAATCTTTGACATATTAGGCCCGTTGCGTTTATTTTGACTCAACCCGAATAGACTTATTCAAGTTTATTCTAGCTAGTATCCTTAACCATGTAGACCTTAATTGGTTTATTAGGCTAAGCATCCACGAATCTCATTATTTGAGATTTTAAATTGTGGAGGACGAGAAATGATAGAGTCAATTATAAGTCGGTATTCTTGCGCAAGCTCACTTGGTGTAATTATCTGCCTATTCTCCCATCACTTGCTAATAATTTATCTGCAATAAGTAAGGTCGTACGATTTGAAAAGTTACTTAGCTTCTAGCCCAAGATCGTTTAAAAGTTGCTCGGTAATGATAAGAGTTCATAGCCAAGGCATAACTTATGAAGCGGGGCGCGAAGATTGGCGAGTCCGAAAAGGCCCTAACAAGGCATGAGGATTCCATTTTATTGCTGAAGATCCAAAGTGATGTGAAAAGCATTATTCCTAAAATCAATATGAAGGATCAAGACTCACGACGAAAAGCAATCAACTCCCATAAAGATCATGGATAAGTCTATCCGAAAAGACCCTAACAAGGTATGAGGATAAATAGATCCAAGTCCGAAAAGGAGGCGGATCGTTGTATCTCAAAATCCCAATTAGAGATTGAAGAATAATCATGAAGTCGTGGTCAACAAAGTTGGAGTACCCCTCAAAAGTCTCCAAGTGAAGAAACTCTATTACGATGAGAAGACCATTATCTCAAGAACGTCTCTCAAGATATGAAGTATGAAGTACATGCCAAATATCGGCCCGAGAAAGGTCTCAAATCGCGAACCAAGTTATGCCAAGATATGAACTTTTTGATATCCTGAGAAGCAGTTTTAAGAGATTTTGTCCTTTAGATAACTATTGATCAAATCGTCCTACTTTGCTTTCAGCCTAAACAAACTATCGAAATAAGTCCAAAAATGCATCTTCATGATCATTCTAAGACAAAAATAAAATATAAGAGATACACCTAGGAATAAGGGAGTTTAAGCATTTAATTAAGCCATGTGTGTAAGTGTTTGATTTACTAACTTATAATAACAATGATCTCGTTTTTAAGCTTAGTTTGGGGAACGTGAAACTTGAGGGTGATAAATCTTCGCAGCACCAAAGCCCTAATGTAAGTCATTGGTTTCTTTGCAAGTTATTTCTATTCTTTTGTTTCCTTTAAAGTTTTAACTTCTCTTAGTATTTTAATTTTTATTTAGTAGTATTTGAATAAGGCCAAGGTTGATTGATTATGAGAAAAATGTAAATTTGCTTTATCACTAAGCATTGCATGAGGGCATGGCAATGGTTAAGTGTAGGGGATTTGATAGGTGTGTAAACAACCATCCTTTTACCACTTAATTCTAGCTAAAACAAGACCAAAACACGTATTTAATATCATTTGTTTGGAATTATGCGTGGTTTTTGTGTTTATTGTGTTTTCAGAGCCAACCGGATGAATATTAAAGAAAACATGGGAATGCACGGGTTTTATCAAGGAAAAAAGACTAAAGACGAAGTCTATTTGTCCAAGAGATGCAAAAGATTTGAAGTCAATGGGCCTATTTGAAGATTTATCGAAGAAAAGGACCAAAGATGGAAGATTTACATATGTCGAAGAAACTCAAGTCTATTTAACGAAGAAATTAAAAGACAAGTTGAATTTAATCGACGACAAATCCCGAATCAGAATCGAAAACGTTAACTTTTCTGAAAAGACGAGAAGACAAGAAGAAAGGGAGAAAGCCCACTCACCAACCAACCACTAGGACTATATATAGTTTCTCCCTTCACATTTTAGGGAGTTAGCTTTCATTTTCTTTTTCCCAGTTTTCTTAGGTTCGGTTCATCACAAACACCATTAGGGTGTTTGGTGATTTTTAATTTTCTTTCAATCTTGTAAGTGTTTAATCTTTACTCTCGTTACCTTTACATTAATCCTTTAATTCCATCTTTTCATTCATCTTGTTCATCTCCATTTTTATTCAAAGTTCTTAAGTTTTTATTTGATTCAAGTTTGATCTTAAAAAGTTGTTGATTTAGTGTTTTTATTGGTGGGATTTATTACTTATGGTATTTAGATGATTTGTGTTTAATTTGGTAAAACCTTTTTGAGTATTTGGTTTGATTTTGATTAAAATTTGAGCTCCCTGTTTCTCTTATTTCTGCTACTGTTCTTGATTCCCAGATCTTCCCGAACAGAACCAATATTCCGAATAGGCGAGTTTCTGTTTGCCTTATTCGGAATATTGGATATTCCGAATAGGGGTGTTAATTTTCTCTTACTCGGAATTTCTTATATATTCCGCATAGACAAGATTTTCCGTATAGACCAATTTATTCCGAATGGCCAGTTTTTCCGCATAGTGATTTTATTCGGAATAGCTGGATTTTTCCGCATAGGCAATATTATTCCGCTTAGGCAAATTTTCCGAATAGGGTTTTGTTTTCCGAATAGAAACCTTTTTTCCGAGTAGTATTATTTTTCCGCATAGATGTTTTGATTCCGCATAGGATTTTATTCCGCATAAGCCCACTTATTCCGAATAGGATGTTTTTCCGCATGGGTCAATTTTCCGAATAGAGCAGTTTTTCCGCATAGTGATTTTATTCCGAATTGGATCTTCTTTCCGCATAGCACATGTTTTTCCGAGTAGCCAGTCTTTCCGAATAGCCCTTTTCTTCAGTAAGAGCATTTCTCTGTTTTATCATTTTACCTTTTATATTTACTGCAAGTTTAATTTCTTTACTTCATTTATTTATCCTGTCAATAGCATAGAAAACTAAACCCACTTTTTGTCACCAAAAACAAATCATTCCACTTTAAACTGAGATCAATTCGAGAGGATTCCGAGAATCGACCTTTTCAAAGAAGAAAATCGCTTGTATCAGATATACATGTTAAGACCTATGTAATAGGTGGTTTGTAATAGGTGAACTAGGAGATATGTAGTTCCTCCTGGTCCTAGTAGTAGTAGGAGCAACACGTGCTCCTAGTCTGGTAGTAAGTCAAACATTATTATTTGTATTAGTTTGTTAGGATATGCATGAGATATCTTAGGAAAGGATGTGCATATCAACTGTTACACGTTTTGTGTTTAATATAGTTTAGGGTTTCCTTGTAGTATAAAAGGAACCTATAGGAAGATGGGTTAGACACACCTTTCAGCATTTTCATTTTCATATCATTAATAGTATAAATCCTTAGAAAGGATCAAGTTATTTATCTAGTTAGACTGTTTCTTCTTGTTCTTAGTGTTTGTATTCCGCACAAATACTTTGTGTTCACTAGAGTCTCTCTGTGAATAGACTTGTGATTACAGAAGTCGTTCACCATCCTTAACAGGCTGAAAGATCTACAACTAAAGGACCTAACAAGTGGTATCAGAGCCTAGGAGAGTCTCTGTACAAGAACCATTTTTTTTCTAAAATTTTCTTTTAAACTCATTGAATCATGTCTGCTTCTAGTTCAACTAACACAAGACAAACAAGCACCAATACAACACAACAAATTGTTGCTACTTTCTCCAACACAAATGGGAAATTCCCACACCTGAAGAAAGAAGAGTATGAAAGCTGGGTCATGAAGATAGAGTGCTGGATCACCAACACTGATTTGGCATTATGGAAGATTGTTCAGAATGATAATGGCAATAAGAATACCGTCAGAGACAAGAATGGTAATATCACCATTCTAGATCCTAAAACACATGAAGAAATCACAGCTGTCTAGAAGGAAATCAAAGCAAAAACCATTTTGCTTCAGTCTCTTCCTGATGACCATATGGGTGATTTCTATCACTTAGATGATGCAATGGAAATATGGAATGCCATCAAGGCAAGGTTTGGAGGGAATGAGGAATCCAAGAAGATGAGAAGATCAATGTTGAGAGATGAATTTTCAGAATTCAAGATTTATGAATCAGAAGGTCTTCATCAAGGTTATGACAGGTTTCAAAAGATTCTTAGTCAATTGAATCAACTCAAGTCAAAACCCGAAAATGAAGACATCAATGCTAGGTTTCTTAAAGCCTACCTCATTCATGGAACCAGGTGGTCATCTCTCTCAAAGCAAAAGGAGGACTTGAGTATCTCTCTTTTGATGATTTATTTTATAAACTCAAAACTTTTGAGTCTTATGTGAGAGGATACCCAAGTGAATCCTAATCCACTCCTGCTAACTCTGCTTTTGTGAGCTCCATGGGCTCCAGTACAATGCCCTATACCAGTAGCCCAAGCTATACTTTGTCCTCACAACATACTCCTACCTCTAAATCAAAGGCCAAGACCACTAGTATGGTAGAGACTGTTCTTCATTCCTTTGTTGCTGATGTTGATCCACAACAGCAGCTAGCTTTTGATGTCTTCAAACAGGTTGATAAGCTTGACTTGGATGAGATGGACCTCAAGTGGCAGATGGCTATGCTTACTCTCAGAGTTCACAAGTTTGAAAAGAAGGCTGGTAGAAAATTCAGCTACAACCCAAAGGAGCCAGCCATGTTTGATAGGAGCAAATTCAAATGCTACAACTGTCATCAGCAAGGACATTTTGCTAGAGAATGCTCTAGTAGAAATGACCAGGAGAAGAATAGGTATTCAGCCTTCAAGGTTCAAGAGCTTAAGGAGGAGAAGAAAGCTTTGGTATCCGTTAATACCATGGTAAATTGGAATGATCATGAGACTCCAACTTTGGACACAGTTGAAAATGCTACTGATATGTTTGCTGGTCACATATCCGAGGTAGAGGAAGCGGAGGAATTTGCTTTAATGGGAATCTCCCCTCAGGTACAAAATTGTCCTCTTGGTTGTGATGATAAATATTCTGACCTCATGACACAATACGATGAACTAAATGCTCAAAATGATAAATATTTTTTAGAAGTTCAAGCTTACAAGAGTTCACTCAAAACCTTAGAACAACAAAAGAAGTGATTACAAAATGCTCAACTTGAGTATGAGGATAGGATTAGGGTATTGAGTATTGATATGTGTGTAAACACACATCTTTTCTACCACTTAATTACAATAATAACCGGACCAAAACGTGTATTTTATGTCTTTTATGTCGGAATTATGCGTGGTTTGTGTTTTTGTTGTGATTTAGGATGAAAAGGTGGAATTCACGGGCATTTACGGACTTTTATTGAAGAAAAAGATGAAAGACGAAGTCGAGAAGTCAAGAGTGCAAAAAGAACGGAAGTCCAAGACCAATTCTGAAGATTTATCGAAGAAAGAGTCAAAAGACGGAAGTTTACTTAAAGCCGAAGAACTCAAGTCTATTTTATTGAAGAATTAAAAAGACGAGTTCAAAGAAATCCCGAGCCAAAAGTCATTTAAAGTCCAAGTTCAAAGAAGATTAGAAGAATAAAGGACTAATGGTGCAATTAATGAAGATCAAAAGAAGGAAGGACTTAATCTCGCAATTAAGAAGAAATGAAGGAGGGGAGGAAGCTTCCTAATCCTCCCCTATAAATAGATTAGGATGATAATTATTTTTCTTGTTGGCTAAGTGTGACAATTAGTCTTCCACCATTTACTTACCTTGCACCTTTAATTCATGTCATTTAAATACCTTGTCTTGCACATTAAATTCCTTTAATTCCAAGTAAGTTTTCATTTAATTCTTGTCAATCTTTACTTTATCTTGTTAATCTCCTATCTACCTTTCTTGATCTTTTATTTCTATGTTTATGTTTGTGTTCATGTTCATGTCTTTATTTTGATCAAGTGGGTTTTTTATTATTGTGGTTAAATTTGTTTGTTTTTTTGATTTAAATTGTTAGTTTATGATTATTGAATGTTTTGTTATTAGTTTAGTTAAATCGTTTGTTTGATTTTGGTTAAATTTGTGTTTAGATCGCTATTACTGTGATCCCCTTGTTCTTCGGGGGTGTTTGTTTCTGTTTCTGTGTTCCCAGATAAAGTTCCGAGCCAAAGAGAAGGAAGTCTTTCATTCGGAACTTTAAAAGTTCCGAATCAAGCTTCATCCGGAAGAGTTCCGAGTAAAGTTCATCCGGAAAACTTCCGAATCAATACTTCCGACTCAAGGGGACTTCATCCGGAACATTAAAAGTTCCGGATCAACACTTCAGAACCATAGTTCCGACTCAAGCTAGGTTCATCCGGAAGTCTAAAAGTTCCAGATCAGCAAGGTTTCATTCGGAAGTCTCAAAAGTTCCGGATCAACTCAAAAGTTCCGAACCAAGGGCAAAGTTCTGGATCAAGAAGGCTTCATCCGGAAGTCTTCCGAATCAAGGAGTTCCGACTCAAGATTGTTTCATTCGGAACTTTGAAAGTTCCGGATCAAGCCAGTTCATTCGGAAGTTTTTAAACTTCCGAATCAAGGTTTCTGTCAGGTTCTTTTTGGTTTTTCTTTTTAAGTTCTTTTATTTTCAAGCTTTATTTTTCCCGCCTTTTATTTAGTTGCACTTTAAATTTGCCTTAGCTTTATTTTAGTCTTGCCTTAACTTAAGTTTTAGTTGCGGTTTAGGATTGCCTTAGATAGATTTAAGTTTGCGTTATTTACTTTAAGTGCCCTTTAATTTCAGTCACGTTTTTAAATACTTGCCCATTATTTTAATTAGACTTAGATTTACTTAAATTGCACTTTTACTTTAATTGTTTCGCACATTTATTTTAAAATACTACAACGACACATTTTTGTTTCACCAAAGAACAATAGAGTCACATAGAGAACCTAAATCAATTCGTTAAGATATCGAGACTTGAACTTTAATTTTTATACGGGTGTCAAAAGCCTTGTATCAAATGGCGCCGCTGCCGGCTCTTTTCGTAAAGATTAACGGTTTTCTGTGAGAGACGCGTTGCTTTTTGGGATCCGTTCACTTGTGAGCGTTACTTTTCTTGCATAAAAAAAAAATCATAAAAAAAAAAATTGATAAAAAACCATAAAATTAAAAATTTCAAAAATCCAAAAAGATTTTATCTTTCTTGTGTATATATATTGTCTTTGTGTTTGGTTTCTTTTTCTTTTGCATTTTCAGGTGTATGCGTACTAGATCTTCTAATTATCAAGAGCCCGAGACTCAAGAAGATTTAGCTATGTCAGGTGTAAACAACAATAATATTCCACCGCACCTCAATAATAACAACAATGTTCTTCCACAGCCCGATCTTCGGACCATGGAGGAACTTTGTCAACCTACCATGTTTGGACGAGGAGGACCGATTGCGCCGATGCAAATCAACGCTCCTGAGTTTTGGTTGAAGCACCACATGATTCAGCAAGTGCAAACTAACCCATTCCGTGGATTGCCTGATGATGATGCCAACAAACACCTCGACAAGTTCATTACAATCACCCAAAGCATGAAGTTGGCTGGTGCCACAATGGATGAACTTCGCCTACAACTCTTTCCACATACTTTATTACATCATGCCGAGAAATGGTTTGATCGTCTCCCGAAGACTTCTATTCACACTTGGGATGACATGACTCAACGCTTTTTGTCGCGCTACTTTCCACCATCCATGGTCACAAGCCTTCGCAATCAAATCAGCGGTTTCATGCAAGATCCGGATGAATCTCTTTTTGATGCTTGGGAGAGATATAATGTCTTGATCGATCGTTGTCCAAACCACAACATGCTCCCTGTGACCTTAATAGATACTTTCTACAACGGATTGACTTTTCGAGATCGTGATACGATCAATGCAGCCGCCGGTGGCACATTCATGAAAAGGCGACCCGAGGAGTGTAGAGAGTTAATTGAGAACATGACTACTCACCACAAAAACTGGGATTCCTCTGCTTCTTCTAGGAACAACCCGAGAGTCAATGTTTCCTCCACCTCAGCAAACCCTGATATGACCGAACTCACCCGTGTGTTGACTGAAATGAACAGAAGTATGCAACTCTTGGCTTCAAACCAACAACAACAACAACAAGTTAAAGCTGTTGCTGCTCCTTGTGAAACATGCGGCGGTCCTCACTCATACACCGATTGTCCTTCGACACAAGGAAATCCGGAAAATGTGTATGCTGCTTATGGTAATTATTCACCGGAAAATTACCAAGCTCGACCTCAAGTGGATAGAAATCTGCTGAGTTACCGGTCCAACAATTACCTTTCACCCGGTTTTTCTCCTCAAAACCAAAACTCCGCCAACAAATACAATAGAAGCAACCAAATCCCACCAAGAGCTTCTAATCCTTATCACCCACCCGCTCAACAAACCCCACCCATTAACCCCGATGTTGAAGCCATCATGAGAACCCAAGGGGAGCAAATTAAGAATCTGCAGAGCCAAATTATCAATCTGGAAGGAGATATCACAAAGCAAGGAAATGAGATAAGATCTGAGCTTCGAGATAATATTCAATCCTCCTTCAGCAATCAAACAAATGATTTGAAGAATATGCTTGCTAGTTTCTTACCCCCTGCTCAACCTTCTACTTCGAGTTCTCTACCTTCAAACACCGTCACTAATCCGCGAGCCAATGTGAGTGCTATTACTACTCGCAGTGGAGTCACCATCGTAGGACCACCAATCCCACCCCCATCATCTCCACCTCCTCCACCACCATGTATCCCTACTCCTCCTACACCTAGTATTAGTGCACCATTACCGTCTCCGCCTCGACGTGATGAAGTTCCCACGAATGAACCTTCAACATCTCAACCTTTACCTGCACCTTCACCACCCAAACCCAATATCCCTTATCCTTCTCGCTTAGGCAAGACCAACGATCTAACAAAGGAGGACTCTCAAGTGACAAACTATATCAAGATGATTTCTCAAATGAACTTCAGCATTAGTTTTCTTGAAGCACTTGTCCACATGCCCAAATTTGTTAAAGCATTTAAGGAATTTCTTAACTAGAAGGAGAAGCTGATTAAACTCGCCAACACACGCTTAAATGAAAATTGCTCTGCAGTTCTTCTTAGAGAACTTCCGGAAAAGCTTAGAGATCCCGGTCGTTTTGTGTTGCCTTGCGTGTTCAACAAAACTGAAGAATTTACTGCCCTTGCTGATCTCGGGGCTAGTATTAATCTTATGCCTTTGAGTGTTTGGAAAACACTATCATTACCCGACCTCACTCCAACAAAGATGACTCTTGAACTTGCAAATCGCACTCTCGCTTACCCTGTTGGTATAGCCGAAGACGTGTTCATTAAAGTTGGCGCATTTACTTTCCCGGTCGACTTTATCGTAGTTGATTAAGAAATGGACCCTCGTATTCCTTTAATACTTGGTCGGCCATTCTTGAGAACCGGACGTGCTTTAGTGGATGTTGTCGAAGGTGAGTTAATCTTAAGAGTTGGGAATGTCTCACAAATTTTCAAAATGGGGAAGCTTACAGGCAAATACTATGGACGAGAATCAGTGAATATGATTAATGTGCTCGATGACTTTACCGTCTATGACAATCCTCTATTCGATTCTTCCATCGATAATCCACTCTTTGACGATGATGTGGATGATTCTCGGTCCATTTTGGAACCTTCTCCCATTTATGATTCGCCACCGATCTTTGATGCTTATGATGACGATTCTAGCTCAGATTCGGATGATTATGATGATCTTACTTCTGAGTATCCCGAGCTGCCCACATATGATGATTTTGATGAGGCTGATACTCTTTCGAGCGATTCTTCACATGCTGAAGATCCTCCGCCATCACTCGATCCTACTTTGGACGATTACTCATTTGAGGAAGATTTCTCTGAATTTCTTAACACTTACTTCCCTCATGAGAGTGATGCTCCTCCTTATGACTTTGAAGATTATCGTCTTAATCCTACTTTGGATTTGAAGCACATTCTTTCTAAGGAGAAGAAACCGGTCGACACCGAAATCTGCAGCACGTATGAGTTAACACCTCTTTGTCCCCCTTCTGAGGAAGAGGTTGTGCTTCTTCGCGGATCTTCTTCACACTCTGATGAGCCTGAGTGCTATTTTCCCCTAAAGGAAAAGGTGTTCGACTCCGGTATTGAAATCTTTAAGCCATCTCAGTATCCACCTGGTGAAATAAAAGGAAAAATCTTTGGAAATTTTGAAGACATGCTTGCACCACTTCATCCTTGCTTCCACCGTGCTCCATCACTGCTTAAGGGAACCTTGCCTACTCTTCTTTGGCTTGCCTTGTTCGCCTTAAGCTTATGCTTATTGATGGACGAAAACTATGTCTTTGATCCTGGTGGATATGTTTCATGCTTCTTCCGTTGATGATCAAGGTCGAGTCAGGCTCACGACTCGGTTAACAAAAATCAAGCGCTTCTTGGGAGGCAACCCATGCATCTATCTTTTCGCTTTCTTTATCATAAGTGTAGGGGAGACCCGTTAGTTTGCTTTCCTCTCCTCTCTTCTTAATCAGGGATTCGAGCTTCAATGATCCACTCTTGAGATTTTTGACGACCCGTGACTCCGTGTCCACTTCTTCCCAGTTCTATCTTAAACTCTTTTCGATCCACTATTTTATATTTTCTCAATATTCAAATAGGAATCTCTTTAGTTGTCTTTTCCTTAGCGAGATTTAAACAAAGTGCACAATGTCCTAAGTGTAGGGGAGTTTACTCCCACATGCTTAAACATTGAGGACAATGTTTATATTAAGTGTAGGGGGGACTTCTATCGAAGTTGAGTGGCCTTTTCCTTGTATTTGTCCTCATTTTAACCGGAAAATCAATTTTTCGACATTTTTCAAAATTTTTGATCTATTTTGGCCTATTAGTTTTTACCTTTGTATAGTTATTTTCTTTCTTTGCTAGAATAAATGTTTAATAAAGTGGTTTTAATTTTCAAAACGTTGTGAATCTTTTGACTCAACCCGAGTTTACTTATCTTAAGTTACTCTAGCTAGTATCCTTAACGTGTTTAAGTCAAGTTTTGCTAGGCTTTTATATAGGGAGCTATAAAACGCGAAAGTCTTAACTCTCACGGGTTAAGAACAAGAACTTTTCGCAAGTTCCTATAATTGATCCTAGAGAGTCGTTTATCAAGGGAACTTTAAAATGCGATTTCTAAACTTGAAAAAGTCTAAGAATTTGCAAGATCCTATAGATGACTCGAAAACCCAAAACTTTGATTAAATAGGCTAAGCATCCACGAATCTCATTACTTGAGATTTTAAACTGTGGAGGACGAGAGATGATAGAGCCAATTATAAGTTCGGTATTCTTTCGTGAATTTATGTGAGTTAATTATGAGCCTATTCTCCCATCGCTTCCTTAATAATTTATCTGCTAATAAATAAGGTTGTACGATTTGAAAAGTTACTTAGCTTCTAGCCCAAGATCGTTTAAAAGTTGCTCGGTATGGATTAGAGTTCATAGCCAAGGCATAACTTATTGAAGCGGGATGCGAAGATTGGCGAGTCCGAAAAGGCCCTAACAAGGCATGAGGGCTATATTTTGTTGCTAAAGATCCCAAGTGATGTGAAGAATCATTTATCGAAAATCAATATGAAGGATCGAGACATACGACGTAAAGCAAATACTCCCCAAAAGTCATAGAGAAGTGTATCCGAAAAGACCCTAACAAGGTATGAGGATAAATAGATCCAAGTCATAAAAGGAGGCGGATCGTTGTATATCAAAGTCCAAAATAAAGATTGGAGAAAAATGAAGAAGTCATGGTCCAAGTATGAATCTCTCAAAACTTCAAGTGAAGAAATTCCTATTATGAAGAGAAGGCCATTATTTCATGAACGTCTCTCAAGGTTTGAAGTATGAAGTCGCTGCCAAATATCGGTCCGAGAAAGGTCTCAAATCGCGAAGCGAGTTATGCCAAGATATGAACTTTATGAGGTCCCGAGAAGCAGTTTTAAAAGATTTTGTCCTTTAGCTAACTATTGATTAAATCGTTCACTTTATTTTCGGCCTAATAAACTATCGAAATAAGTCAAACAATGTATCCTCGTGATCATTCAAGACAATAATAAAATATAAGAGATACCCCTAGGAATAAGGGAGTCTAAGTGAATAATTGGCCCACATGAGTTCGTGATAGTTTACTAACTTATAATAACAATGATCTCGTTTTTAAGCTTGGTTTGGAAAAAGTGAAAACTTGAGGATGATGATTATTCATGACATTTCCAAAACTCAAGGTATGCTTTTTGATTTCTTTACTTTTAATGTTTATAATTTTCTATCTCTTTAATAAAGGCCAACATGGAATTAATTATGATGAAAAATGTAAACGTGCTTTGTAACTAATGCATTGCATGAGGACATTGCAATGGTCAAGTGTAGGGGATTTGATATGTGTGTAAACACACATCTTTTCTACCACTTAATTACAATAATAACCGGACCAAAACGTGTATTTTATGTCTTTTATGTCGGAATTATGCGTGGTTTGTGTTTTTGTTGTGATTTAGGACGAAAAGGTGAAAAGTGGGGAAAACACGGGAATTCACGGGCATTTACGGACTTTTATTGAAGAAAAAGATGAAAGACGAAGTCGAGAAGTCAAGAGTGCAAAAAGAACGGAAGTCCAAGACCAATTCTGAAGATTTACCGAAGAAAGAGTCAAAAGACGGAAGTTTACTTAAAGCCGAAGAACTCAAGTCTATTTTATTGAAGAATTAAAAAGACGAGTTCAAAGAAATCCCGAGCCAAAAGTCATTTAAAGTCCAAGTTCAAAGAAGATTAGAAGAATAAAGGACTAATGGTGCAATTAATGAAGATTAAAAGAAGGAAGGACTTAATCTCGCAATTAAGAAGAAATGAAGGAGGGGAGGAAGCTTCCTAATCCTCCCCTATAAAAAGATTAGGATGATAATTATTTTTCTTGTTGGCTAAGTGTGACAATTAGTCTTCCACCATTTACTTACCTTGCACCTTTAATTCATGTCATTTAAATACTTGTCAATTTAAATACCTTGTCTTGCACATTAAATTCCTTTAATTCCAAGTAAGTTTTCATTTAATTCTTGTCAATCTTTACTTTATCTTGTTAATCTCCTATCTACCTTTCTTGATCTTTTATTTCTATGTTTATGTTTGTGTTCATGTTCATGTCTTTATTTTGATCAAGTGGGTTTTTGATTATTGTGGTTAAATTTGTTTGTTTTGTTGATTTAAATTGTTAGTTTATGATTATTGAATGTTTTGTTATTAGTTTAGTTAAATCGTTTGTTTGATTTTGGTTAAATTTGTGTTTAGATCGTTATTACTGTGATCCCCTTGTTCTTCGGGGGTGTTTGTTTCTGTTTCTGTGTTCCCAGATAAAGTTCCGAGCCAAAGAGAAGGAAGTCTTTCATTCGGAACTTTAAAAGTTCTGAATCAAGCTTCATCCGGAAGAGTTCCGAGTAAAGTTCATCCGGAAAACTTCCGAATCAATACTTCCGACTCAAGGGGACTTCATCCGAAACATTAAAAGTTCCGGATCAACACTTCAGAACCAAAGTTCCGACTCAAGCTAGGTTCATCCGGAAGTCTAAAAGTTCCGGATCAGAAAGGTTTCATTCGGAAGTCTCAAAAGTTCCGGATCAACTCAAAAGTTCTGAACCAAGGGCAAAGTTCCGGATCAAGAAGGCTTCATCCGGAAGTCTTCCGAATCAAGGAGTTCCGACTCAAGATTGTTTCATTCGGAACTTTGAAAGTTCCGGATCAAGCCAGTTCATTCGGAAGTTTTTAAACTTCCGAATCAAGGTTTCTGTAAGGTTCTTTTTGGTTTTTCTTATTAAGTTCTTTTATTTTCAAGCTTTATTTTTCCCGCCTTTTATTTAGTTGCACTTTAAATTTGCCTTAGCTTTATTTTAGTCTTGCCTTAACTTAAGTTTTAGTTGCGGTTTAGGATTGCCTTAGATAGTACTTTAAGTGCCCTTTAATTTCAGTCACGTTTTTAAATACTTGCCCATTATTTTAATTAGACTTAGATTTACTTAAATTGCACTTTTACTTTAATTGTTTCACACATTTATTTTAAAATACTACAACGACACATTTTTGTTTCACCAAAGAACAATAGTCACATAGAGAACCTAAATCAATTCGTTAAGATATCGAGACTTGAACTTTAATTTTTATACGGGTGTCAAAAGCCTTGTATCAAATGAAGCATTCAATAATCATAAACAAACAATCTAAATCAACAAAACAAACAAATTTAACCACAATAATCAAAAACCCGCTTGATCAAAATAAAGACATGAACATGAACACAAACATAAACATAGAAATAAAAGATCAAGAAAGGTAGATAGGAGATTAACAAGATAAAGTAAAGATTGACAAGAATTAAATGAAAACTTACTTGGAATTAAAGGAATTTAATGTGCAAGACAAGGTATTTAAATTGACAAGTATTTAAATGACATGAATTAAATGTGCAAGGTAAGTAAATGGTGGAAGACTAATTGTCACACTTAGCCAACAAGAAAAATAATTATCATCCTAATCTATTTATAGGGGAGGATTAGGAAGCTTCCTCCCCTCCTTCATTTCTTCTTAATTGCGAGATTAAGTCCTTCCTTCTTTTAATCTTCATTAATTGCACCATTAGTCCTTTATTCTTCTAATCTTCTTTGAACTTGGACTTTAAATGACTTTTGGCTCAGGATTTCTTTGAACTCGTCTTTTTAATTCTTCAATAAAATAGACTTGAGTTCTTCGGCTTTAAGTAAACTTCCATCTTTTGACTCTTTCTTCGATAAATCTTCAGAATTGGTCTTGGACTTCCGTTCTTTTTGCACTCTTGACTTCTCGACTTCGTCTTTCATCTTTTTCTTCAATAAAAGTCCGTAAATGCCCGTGAATTCCCGTGTTTTCTCCACTTTTCACCTTTTCGTCCTAAATCACAACAAAAACACAAACCACGCATAATTCCGACATAAAAGACATAAAATACACGTTTTGGTCCGGTTATTATTGTAATTAAGTGGTAGAAAAGATGTGTGTTTACACACATATCAAGTATTAACTTGGAAAATACATCTAATTTGTTTAAGTATACTGAAGAACTTAATGCTGAAAGCATTCAATCAAAACAAGTCATGCAAGTGAAATTAGATGCTACTTTATTATAGTTTGACAAATGGCAAAAAGCACCCAAAAATCTTTCCAAGCTAATAGACAGCAGTATGTCTGGAAGAACAAAGAGGGATTTAGGTATTAATAACTATATAGGACCAGATGATATTTTTGATGTATCTTTTTCTAGTGTCTTTGATCCTGACAAGGAGGAGGAGGGAAAACCTAGTTACAATAGGTTTAAACCAGCTGTAGCAATGCATACTGTTCCTCCACCTCTTACAGGAACATTTATGCCTACATCAATTCATAAAGACTTGGATGAATCACAGATGCACGAGTCTCCTAAAAGTTCTACTAACACTAATGACTTTATCTCTTGTACTTTTAGTGACAAGGCCAGTGACTATGCATTATGTGGTTCAAGTGAAGAGTCTAGTCCCCCGAGTCCCAAGCCAAATGACAATGCTGCTTCTAGTGCTAGGATGAGTGATGAGAGAGTTGCTACTGCATTTACTTCCATTGTTTTTTATTCTAGTTTTATGTCTTCTAGGAATTTTACTTCTCCTAGAACAATTTGTAATAAGAATAGTAGTAAAAAACAATGTCATTTGAATAAAAGTTCCTTTAAAACATGCTTTGTTTGTGGTAGTAGATTTCATTTGATTAAAGATTGTGATTTCTATGATCAAAGGCCTACTGGCCATCTCTCGTATGGTACTCCTGGTCCACCAGTAGATGCTCCTACTGGTGTGGGTTTCACCTCTAGAAGGCTAAACCCATGTGCTCAATCTTTTCCTTCTAAAAGGATGAACTCTCCTTCAGCTTCTACTACTTGGAGAAGCAATCCAAATACCACCAACAGACCAACCAGCAATTATTTTCAAAATTTTCATAAGTCCGTTGAGAAATACACTACTACTACTACTGACCAAATGCATTTTGGATTGGGAAATTTGGGTTATGCTGTTAAGCCCTCAACAGGTTGTTCTTGGACACAAAAAACACCCCTATGATACCCAGGAAACACAAGAATAACAGTGGATCTCATCAATCTCCATGGCTATCTTACAATGATCCACAAGGCAGACTCAAGCCATGAATGGTTTGGGTCCCCTTAAGACACTAATTGTTACATATTTTTCTGTTGTTGTAGATTAATCCGTACCAAGATCCATCTCTTGGAATAGTAGATAGTGGTTTCTCTAGGAGCATGACAGGGAACAAAGGACTTTTGACTAATTTTGTACCATTTCAAGGCGGGAAAGTGTACTTTAGAGGAGGTGAAGGGCGGATCTTTGGCAAAGGAACTATTCAGACTCCTAACCTTAATTTTGAGCATGTATACTATGTGGAGGCACTCCAACACTTCAACTTGATCTTTGTCTCTCAGATTTGTGACAAGAAGCAGTTTGTCCTCTTTACGGATACTGATTGCCTGGTGTTGTCCAAAGACTTCAAACTCCCGGATGACTCCCAAGTACTACTAAAAATTCCAAGAAGACATAATCTATATAGTATCAAGTTGAATGAAGTAAATCCTACTGGCCAACTAGCTTGCTTGGTTGCCAAGGCATCAAAAGATGAAGCCACAAAATGGCATAGAAGGATGGGGCATGTAAATTTCAAGACAATTCACAAGCTGGAAAATATGAACCTGGTCTCTGGTTTACCTCCCAAAACATTCAAAAATGACATCAATTGCCTTGCTTGCAGCAAAGCCAAACACCACAAAGCATCCTTCAAAGCCATAACTGCTCTCAGTCTAATAACTGAACCCTTGCAGCTACTTCGTATGGATCTATTTGGTCCTACCTCCATCAAAAGCATTGATCATAAACACTACTGCCTAGTGGTAACTAATGGTTATAGTAGATTTTCAAGGGTTTTCTTTCTGGCTACTAAAAGTGAGACCTACCCTATTCTCAAAGACTTCATTGCCTTAATTAAAAATCAGCTGTCAAAGAAGGTAAAAGGTATTAGATGTGACAATGGCACTGAGTTCAAGAATTCATACCTCATAGCACTTTGCAATACCAAAGGTATCAAAAGAGACTACAGTGTTGCCAGGACTCCTCAACAAAATGGTGTTGCTAAAAGGAAGAACAGGAATATAATAAAAGCAGCAAGAACCATGTTTGTTGATTCCAAGCTTTCGACTGTGTTTTGGACAAAAGCGGTTAACACTGCGTGTTATGTGTTGAATAGGGTCTCCATTACCAATCCACATAAGAAGACTTCCTATTAGCTACTCACAGCCAAGGTCCCAAGCATTACTCATTTGAAACCTTTTGGCTGTCCTGTCATTATTCTCAACACTAATGACTATTTGGGGAAATTGATGGCAAGGCTGATGAAGGCTTCATTGTGGGTTAGTCAGCTCACTCTAGAGCCTATAGGGTCTACAATCTCACTGCCAAGCGTGTCATTGAAACTATCAACCTAAGGTACTTTAGGGAGAAGACAAACCTTCAAGGCAAAGGTCCTGAATGGTATTTTGATCTTGATTATCTCAACGACTCATTGGGATATTTTTGCTTTAAAACTAACCAACATGCAGGTCCACAAGAATTTGTTTCTTCTAATGCAGGTGCTACTTCTAGCTTCTCGGACTCAGAAGAGGATGATGATATTATTGTTATTCCATCCTATTCCACATATGTCACCCCAGATACCTCTTCTACTCCTACTAGTGCTCCTTCAACAGATATCGCTGACTCCCAAGCAGATCTTGACAGATTGCTTAAGCAACAACAAGATGCTACTACTGCAGCTACCCAATGAGGCTTTGAGTTTCCTATAGATACTCCTGTTGTACCAGCTACTCCTAGTGAACCTAATGTTACTCCTGGTGCAAGTTCCACTCTTATTGGATATCCACTTAGTAATCCAACTTTACAACTAGGTTCTCTAGTCCTTCTGACCTAGGAAACTACAATTAGAAGTCTACTACTAAGCTGGATGATATTCATAAGCAACCAATCACATGCATTTTCAACTCTGCTTCGTATGATGATGGCATTGTTGGTGATCCTAATAACTTGGCAACAGAAGTAGAAGTAGCTCCTACTTCTATTCAGCAGATCCATAAAGTGCATCATACATCTCAAATCATTGGAAATCCTGGTTCTACTGTCAAGACTTGCAACATGCATAAGAAAGAAACGTCTGGTCATCATGCTCTTGTGAGCTATATTGAAGACCAAAAGCGAAATAATCACACAGATTTTCTTCACTGTTTGTTTACTTGTTTTCTGTCACAGGTGGAACCTAGGTCTGTCTCACATGCTCTTGAGGATCAAAGTTAGGTAGAATCTATGCAGGAGGAAATGCAAAAATTCTTGTTTCAGAATGTATGGATCCTAGTTGATTTGTCGGATGGAAAGACAGCCATTGGTACCAGATGGATTCTAAAAAACAAGAAAGATGCTAGGGGTATCGTGGTAAGGAATAAAGCAAGACTAGTAGCACAAGGTCACACTCAGCTTGAAGGAATTGATTATAATGAAGTTTTTGCTCCTGTTGCACACATTGAGGCCATTCGATTATTTTTGGCGTTTGCTTCTTATATTGGCTTTATAGTGTTTCAAATGGATGTCAAGAGTGCATTTATGTATGGAAAGATTGAAGAAGAAGTATATGTCACTCAACCTAAGGGCTTCGTAGATCCTCTTCATCCTAAAAAGGTCTACAAGGTTGTCAAGGACCTTTATGGTCTTCATCAGGCTCCTAGAGCCTGGTATGAGCATCTTTCTACTTTCCTGTTGAAGCATGGCTACAAAAGAGGCATCATTGAAAAACATTATTTCTAAAAAAAATGCCAAAGATATCATCCTTGTCAGGTATATGTAGATGATATCATATTTGGTTCTACCAAGAAGGAATGGTGTGATGAGTTTGAACAACCGATGAAAGGTGAGTTTTAGATGAGTGCCATGGGAGAACTACATTTTTCCTTGGACTTTAAGTCAAGCAGCAGCAGGATGGTATCTTCATTAGTCAAGATAAATATCATCATGACATTATTCAGAAATTTGATGTAGAACCTCTTAGACCAGTAGCAACACCTTATGAGGTAACGAAAGTCAAACTCAAGAATGAGCCGGATCTTCCTGTTAATGTGCACTTGTATAGGTCTATGATTGGCTCACTCATGTATTTGACTGCTTCCCGCCCAGACATTATGTTTGCTGCTAGTGCTTGTTCTAGACATCAGGTGGCCCCTACCGTCTCAAATTTGAATGCTGTCAAGAAAATCTTTAAGTATATTAAGGCACAACCCAAGCTAGGCTTATGGTATCCAAAGGAATCCCCTTTTGTTCTTGAAGCCTATAGGTGCTAATAATGATAGAAAGTCAACTACTGGTGGTTGTCAGTTTTTAGGACGCAGGCTTATTTCATGGCAATGTAAGAAATAAACCATAGTAGCTACTTCCTCAACAGAAGCTGAATATGTAGCTGCTGCTAGTTGTTGCGGACAAATCTTATGGATACAAAATCAAATGCTAGACTATGGGTTCAACTTTATGAACACCAAAATCTTCATTAATAATCAAAGCACTATTTGCATTGTGAAGAATCCTGTTTTTCATCAGAGAACCAAGCACATAGAGATTAGGCACCATTTTATACGGGATGCAAATGAAAAGAAGCTAATACAGGTTCTAAAGGTACATACGGATGATAATGTTGCTGATTTGTTGACTAAAGCATTTGATGGACCACGGTTTAACCACTTGGTGGTTCACATTGGTATGGTCAATCCTTAAGGTCTAGGATTGAGGGGAGGCAAAGCCTAAAGGGAGGCTTGTTGTACATGTATACTTGTACATTCTTACTTCTAGTAGCTTCTTTCACCATTTTTCATGGGTTTTTGCTGTGTGTGCTGCTCCTGGTGGAAGAATTTTGTTACTCCTAGTGGCCCTCTCTTGCTCCTAGGGGTTCAATAGTCCTCCTTATCATTTTATGTTTGGCTCCTAGTGTTTCTTGGGGCCACTGTTCATTATCGTTGACTTTTGTTGACCACTCGCTGCTACTAGTGTTGACTTCTTGACTGTTTGACTTTTGGTCAGCATAAGTTACTTGTGGTCCATCAGTTTATCTATTATTTTGGTAACTGGAATTGGGTATTAATGGATTAGAAGGCAAGTGGTTACTCCTAATTAATGACTTATTTTGGAAAGGGCAACCCACTTAATTGGGGGTCAATGAACAGTTTCTCTAAGTAGTATTTATGGTCAATGAGATCATTTGACTCAATTATCAGACCTAATCACACACACACGCTCCTACCCTTCATACTCAATAACCTTCATCCATTTCCTTTCCAAGATTCACTGATCATCCATGGTTGGACTACTATACAAGTCTGATCACAACAAGGTGTCCTACCTCGACGAGGGCACAAAGAGAGAAGTTTGTAGACATCTTGGAGTTCATTGAAGCTTCTTATATCAGGTATGCTCTTACTGTATGCCCTACTATTTATGACTCAGTCATTCAACAGTTTTGGGCCACTGCTGATACTAGAGATGTTTTGGTCACCCATTGGAGATTCATGCCACCATTGATGATCGTCCATATATGGTGACTAAAGTTTCCATTAGGTCTGCCCTGCATCTTCAAGATGCTGATGGCATTATTGTCCTCTCTAATGAGGAAGTCTTGGATGGGATGGCTGCTATTGGGTATAACCATGAGGGAATATTTAATTTTCAGAAAAGTTGCTTTTCACCCAATGGAAGCTCCTCATTCACTTCTTGATTTATTGCTTGAGTCCCAAAGCTGGGAGTTGGGATGCATTTCCCATCTCCCTTGATACTAGTTTGATTTGCTTGGCCCAAGGTCGTAGATTCAACTTCTCTCGTTATATTCTGGATGGTATGGTAGGGAATCTTGGTGGTCTCAAAAAGAAATTTCTTATGTACCCTAGATTTTTACAGCAAACACTCACGTGTGTTCCTAGGAATAGGAAAGAGTATGTGCCAGTTAGACTCATTCCCAAAGTATATGCTAACATGAAACTTGCTTACCCTGGTCTTGATCTTCTCTCACTCCTGCTATGCTGGCCATTGCCCAAGGGGATCCCAATGAGGTTCATCCGGTAGAGCAAGCCGAGGAGGAACCTCAATTGGTTGATGATCCCATAGAGGTGGAGGATCTTGCTGCTGGGGAACCCCATGTGGCAGTTGAGGTTCCTGATCCAGAGGTGGTGGTTGAAATGTCGTCTACCTCGAAGGCTGCCTCTTTTGTTATCCCGCATGTTTCTCTCTTTCTTGATACTCCACCTCCTAATCCTGTCCATCCATCTCATGATGAGCCATCTAGCTCTTATGTGCCAGATACTCATGATCCTAATGTTGACCAGTCCTTTGCTTCTGGTCCCAATGATGCATTCCCAAAACCAAGTTCTCTTGGTGGGGAAGCTGAGGAACCTGTTACCCTCACTTCTCTGCTTGCTTTGGTGCACAAGTACTATGCTAAGATCCAATCATTGGAAGAAGATCTCAACAAGCACCGCCAGTTGACTAGGGACTTCGTGATCCCTTTGGCTACTCGGGTAAAGACTTTGGAGAAACTTTTGAGGCGCCAAAAGAAGAAGATCTGATTCTGATGAGGAAGAAGAAGATGGTCTAACTGTTCTGGCTAAAGTCGCTTTTGCAGCCAAGCCTAGTGACAACATACTTGCTCCTCCTAGTGCTTCAAGCATTCCCACATCTGCTGATGGCCATATGCCAAGGACTGCAACTCTTGGTCCTTCTACTGAAACTCCTGATCCTTCTACTGCTGATAAGGGGAAAACCCCCATGACTGATGCTCATTCTCCTCCTAGAAAGCGTACTCGCAGACAGCTTGAGGAAGAAAGATTGGGTGAGGAGGCTGCAAGGAGATTGCAATAAGAACAGGAGCAAGAGGCTGCGGCTGAGGCTGAGGCTGCAGCTGACGATGAAGCTCTTAGGAAGCAAAGACATGAACAAGTGAGGCACAATGCCATGTTTTGGGATAACAAGGATTGGATG
The DNA here is from genome assembly GCA_025667525.1 of Glebionis coronaria. NCBI lineage: Eukaryota > Viridiplantae > Streptophyta > Magnoliopsida > Asterales > Asteraceae > Glebionis > Glebionis coronaria. Next base: position 164,407,964 of record CM046879.1, read on the forward strand.
GATGTGGTCACCATTCCCACCTCCAATGTCTCTCAGTTCTCGGACATTTTGGGTGAGGGGGTGAATCAAGGGAATTGTTCTTGTAGGGTTGTTTCCTTAGTTCAATGGCAAAGAGAAGATTTGGCTGCTTAACTTCGTGAAATTCGCCGTAATAGACCACTCTCATATGCTGAACAGAATAAAATCATGCAACAATATGTTAAGAATAATCCGGATCTTATTTCACTTATGGATGGCCTATGAAGAGGGTTAAGCAGTTGTCTGATGATGAACTTAAGGTTTTGTGCAACAAAATGATTTAGCTGAAGCAAAAGGATGTGCGTATGCTCGCTAATGCCACATATCAACCATCTGCTGCACCTACCCGTGCTGCTACTACCCCCACTCCTAAGGTTGCCCTATCACATCCCTCTGGAACACATGATGAGGGTACTTATGCTGTTCCACCTTCTCCCTCTCCACATGTTGTTGAATCCACCCCATATATTGTTGTAGCTACTGCTACACCCGTTGTTGATCATACTACTCCACCAGTTCCTACACCAACCCCTACACCTACTGTTGATGAAGCTGCTACTACTCCCATGGTTATTGATTTGACTACTCAGGATGATGTTCAAACTTCTCTATCTGGTGCTACTACTACACATGGTGATACTGCCACCATGGTCAAGGTCAAGGAGGAACCATCTTCTTCTACAACTGAGCCTCGCAGGTCTATTCACAAGAAGAAGGCTCGTTGTGGCAAGGTTGTTCCTTGGGAAAAGAGGGATCCCACGAACTTGATTGATGCCGCTTCTGACAGAGATGACGATATCCCTCTTGGCCGTAGACGCATTGTGCACTGGGAAATTCAACCATCCCCTATTATTGCTGGAACTTTTACACATATGATCATGACAAGTGATTGCCACCATAAATATTTCTCTGGTCTGCAAAGTATCTTATATTGGGTGGATCGTCAGGATCTTATGGTTCTTTATGGGTTGGTTGATGCTGTTGTCCCTACGACTCCTGCTACATAGCCTGGTTTGGTTCTTTTGGGAGACTTGAAGATTATGTTGGATTGTCCTCCTGGTACTCCTAGTGCTGGGGTATGGCAGGATCAACCCCGATGGGTCATTACCAGGTGGAAGTTATATGTCGGTTGTGTTGTGCATGTGTTGGAGTTAGAGTCTGGCGCGAGAGTGTTCATGCTTGTGGATAAGGAGTATCCACTTACCATCGCTACTATGGAAGCTATGCTGGAGTGTCACTTGCTGGTGTCCAATGCTCATTCTGGTAATGAGTCTACTATGGCCACCACATTGGTTGAATCGATTCAGGCACGACTTCCTACAGACAAGGTTGCAGCTTATGGTTAGTGTATCTTGTATGCTTTTTGCATACTTTTGATATCCGTTGCACTCTTTTCACCGATGTGTATAGTTATTAGTGACTAACCAACTCATTCATTTAAAAAAACCCATACTTTTATATAATATCTGCTTATACTTGAAAAAAAGGGAAACCCCAAGCATGTAAATAATATAATATCTGCTTCTACTTTTCAATTATGAAATCTTATCACACTTGGGTTGTTTTGGATTGTACTTCTGGTGTTGGAATATTTCTACACAACAAATGGTGTTCAACTCACCACGTCTCACAAACAAGAACGGTTACCAAAAAAAAGAGTTGATTCACCATGAGGGTACGGCTCTGGTGTGATTATCAAATCCGTTGATGGTTGCCAGTTTACCTAAAAATGGATGGTCTTCACTCGCCTTGGTCCTAGACTGAAGATTGGCTAGTCCAAGGGGGTACGACTCTTGGTAATGACATACATCAAATCCGTTGATAGCTGTAATGGATTTCTCAAAGTTATAGGGTTTTCAGCTCACCGATGCTTTATTGCTAAGAGTTGGCTAGTCCAGGGGGTACGGCTTCTGGTAAAGACTTTTATTGAATCTGTTGACGGCTGTGATGGTTTGCCTATAATCATCAGGGTACTCCCACTCACCATTGATTTACGTTCTAAGAGTTGGGATGGGTTCTGGTCTCCCAGGGTGATGCTTGATTCCACCACAAAGACTAGCTAGCCCAAGAGCGAGCATCTACTTGGTAAAGGCTTATCAAATTTACTCATGTTGCTGTAAAGATTCAACAAGTGCAGATATGTTCCAAGCTTTCAAGAAGCTTCCCAGAGTTCTTAGTAGCAACAAGGTTTGTGTTTTGGTTGATACTGGTTCTATTGCTCCTATGGGTGTGTTGTTTCAATCCTTGATTTGTTTCTGCAAGATCTACCAAGAAACTTGAACTCAACCAGTCAAATTCAAGTTTAAGGGAGGATTGTTAGGACCTATGTAATAGGTGGTTTGTAATAGGTGACTAGGAGGTATGTAGTTCCTCCAGATCCTAGTAGTAGTAGTAGCAACATGTGCTCCTAGTCTGGTAGTAAGTCAAACATTATTATTTGTAGTAGTTTGTTAGGATGTGCATGAGATATCTTAGGAAAGGATGTGCATATCAACTATTACATGTTTTGTGTTTAATGTAGTTTAGGGTTTCCTTGTAGTATAAAAGGAACCTATAGGCAGAAGGGTTAGGACACACCTTTCACCATTTTCATTTTCATATCATTAATAGTAGAAATCCTTAGAAAGGATCAAGTTATTTATCTAGTAAGACTGTTTCTTCTTTTTCTTAGTGTTTGTATTCCGCACAAATACTTTGTGTTCATTAGAGTCTCTTTGTGAATAGACTTGTGATTACAGAAGTCGTTCACCATCCTTAACAGGCTGAAAGATCTACAACTAAAGGACCCAACAATACACAACATTAAAAGGGATACAAATTTTTTAATTTGTTGACTCACGCTAGAAAGGGTTGTTATTTTATATGAGCACATATTTCCTTATTCATAGAATAGTACATAAGTCTTACAACCAATTCCTGCTCCCGTGTCATCCCCTATATTGTATGAGGATTTTGTGTCAACTACACAACCTTTGCCAGAAGCAAATACTCCTCACAGAATGCCAGTTCCAACTAGTTTTCATGAGGAAGAACTAGAACCAGAAACTAAAGAGCATGTCTCACAATTTGTTTTTGAACCAATGCTTGTCCCAAACACTAGTGTTGCACCAGAATAAGCTAGAAGGTCTACTAGAGTTCTTGTTACACCAGGTTGGCTTAAAGAATATGTGGTCCCTCATCACCCTAAAGCTAATCAAATGTTTACTACTTCATTGAAAACTTAATTTTATGCCTTTACATGTGCATTAGTAACACACTATACTCCTACAAGTTTCAAGGAAGTTGTTAAAGATGGAGATTGGTGTAAAGCTATTGATAGTGAATTCAGAGCTTTGGAGAATAATAATACTTGGGACTTGACAGAGTTTCCGGTAGGAATGAAGGCTATAGCTTGTCACTAACTCAAATTTGATGGTTCATTAGATAAAGAAAATGACAGGTTGGTGATCAATAAAAATAGAAAAAGGAAAGGTGTTGACTATGAGATTTTTTTATCTAGTAGAAAAAATGATTACTTTGAGATATTTATTAGTAGTTTCAACATTAAAAGGATGGATAGTTGTCAAATTTATGTTTCAAATACATTATTACATGGTGATCTTTTTGAAGAAGTTTATATGCAATTGCCTCAGGTTTATAATGGTAAAGGGAGTCTGTGCAAAATGTTACATCCTCTACCATGGTCTTCAAACTTAAAAGATCTATTTTTGGTCTAAAGTAAGCACCAATATAGTGGTTTGCTAAATTGTATTATGCATTTATATCCTTTGGTTTTGTGCAATCTAAAGCATACTACTCACTATTCACAAAGACTATGTAAATGCAAATATCACATTAAAACGATATTTACGTTTTAATCATGCTTAACGTTTTGTTAACGACAAAACATCGAACATATTTTTATGTTTTAATTATAAGCATCATATAGGTTTCTTCAAACTTATACAAAAATGTTTTACACATAAACATTCAAATAAAAACATATAATGATATATGTTCACTTCACAAAGTCAATGGTTGACTTACACCATCAGATCTTTTAGTCAAACAAAGTAGATTATGTAGATTGCTTCAAGTTTTGGACAAATATTTATAAGGCAACAAAATTCTAAATAACCGGACCCCGACGGACCCAAAGGGAAAGGGTCTGACGGGTTCCGTGGGCCTCTGGCAGTTTGCCTATGAATAGAACCGTTTGTCTAAGCTTCTAACTCACCCCTCTAACTAATCTCCTCTAAATCTCAATATATATCTAACTCTCTAACTCTTTCTTATGAATTCTTTTCTTGCTTGTGATTTAGATCATTTGCTCATATAAAGATCAATCACGAGAATTCCAAGCTTTGATCTATCAAGACTTTACATTGCGTGAAAGTGTTGAAGCGTTACTTACACTATCACCATTTTTGTACTCATTCATCTATCTAGTTGAGTAAAGTGTGGTTGGTGTTATAACCACGAAGTGTAGAAGTTTACAAGGCAAGTTGTGCCTTTGTAAGAAAAACAAATACATCTTAGCTTAGGTGTCGGTAAAGATTGTAAGCTAAAGTGTGAAGCTTTCTCCACCGGTGTAAAGGAGATTCATTTACTAGTGAAGTAGAACTCTCGAGTGGATACTCGAGGAATGGAAGTAAGGGCAAGATAAAAGAGATCTTGCTAGGCCGAACCAATATAAATACTTGTGCATTGTGGTTTATTTCTTGATTACTTCAAGTCACTTACTTCACACTTTATAATTGATCTATATATCCTTATAAACACGAAAAGTTTATAAAAACAAGAAGACTAATCGGTGAAAACTATTCAACCTCCATTCTAGTTTTTTACAGACTACTAGTACTTCATTTACAGTTGTTCTTGTTTATGTGGATGATTTACTTATTACTGGATCAAGCTCGAATGAGATTCAACTTCTTAATCTCAGTTGACTTCTCATTTTTACATGAAGTATTTGGGAGAGTTAAGTTAATTTCTTGGACTGGAAGTGTGTAAGAGTAATTAAAGTAATTTCATTTCTCAAAAGTACTGATAGGTGTGTAAACACCCATCTTTTCTACCACTTAATTACAATAATAACCGGACCAAAACGTGTATTTTATGTCGGAATTATGCGTGGTTTGTGTTTTTGTTGTGATTTAGGACGAAAAGGTGAAAAGTGGAGAAAACACGGACATTCACGGGCATTTACGGACTTTTATTAAATAAAAAGATGAAAGAAGAAGTCGAGAAGTCAAGAGTGAAAAATGAACGGAAGTCCAAGACCAATTCTGAAGATTTATCGAAGAAAAAGTCAAAAGACGGAAGTTTATCAAAAGCCGAAGAATTCAAGTCTATCTTATTGAAGAATTTAAAGACAAGTTCAAAGAAATCCCGAAGCCAAAAGTCCTTTAAGTCCAAGTTTAAAGAAGATTAGAAGAAAAGGACTAAGCATGCAATTAATGAAGATTAAAAGAAAGAGGGACCTAATGACGCAATTAAGAATAAATGAAGGAGGGGAGGAAGCTTCCTTAATCCTCCCCTATAAATAGTCATTAGTTGTAATCATTTTCTCTTGTTGGCTAAGTGTGACAATTAGTCTTCCACCTTTAATTACCTTGTCATTTAAATACTTGTCAATTTAATTACTTTGTCTTGCACCTTAAATTCATTTAATTTCAAGTAAGTTTTCATTTAATTATTGTCAATCTTTACTTTATCTTGTCAATCTCTTATCTACCTTTCTCAATCTTTGATTTTTATGTTTATGTTTGTGTTCATGTTCATGCTTTTATTTTGATCAAATGGGTTTTTGATTATTGTGGTTAAAGTTGTTAGATTTCTTGATATTGATTGTTTATTTATGATTAATTGATGTTTTGTTATTGGTTTTATTAAATCGTTTGGTTGATTTTGGTTAAATTTGTGTTAGATCGTCTTTACCTTGATTTCCTTGTTCTTCGGGAAAGTTGTTTGTGTTTATGTATTTCCAGGAAATCTTCCGATTCAAGAGAGGGAGTCTGTTCATTCGGAACATTCAAAGTTCCGAACCAAGGGCTTCATTCGGAAGTCTCAAACTTCCGAACGAAGGGAAAGTTCCGAATCAGCAATTGCTCATTCAGAAGTCTCAGAAGTTCCGGATCAAGAAGGTTCACTCGGAACTTTAAAAGTTCCGAGTCAAGCTTAAACTTCCGAACGAACTTCCGAACGAAAGTTCCGGACGAACTTCCGAACGAAGGATAAGTTCCGAATCAGACGAAACTTCCGAACCAAGTTCCGACTCAAGCTTATTCATCCGGAAGTCTTCCGAACGAAAGTTCCGGATCAAGACTTCCGTATCAAGGAGTTCCGAATCAAGAGCTAGGTTCATTCGGAACTTAAAACTTCCGAATCAAGGATTTTTGTCAGGTTTTTCTTAGTGTTCCTTTTTAATTTTCTGTCTTTCATTCTCAAGCTTTATTTTTCCCGCCTTTTTATTTAATTGCACTTTAAGATTATTTGCCTTAGCTTAATTTTAGTTTTGCCTTAGTTTAAGTTTTAATTGCGTTAAGTTTGCCTTAGATAGATTTAAGTTTACGTCATTTACTTAAGTGCCCTTTAATTTCAGTCACGTTTTTAAATACTTGCACTTTATTTTAATTAGACTTAGATTTACTTTAAGAGCACCTATACTTTAAAGTCTTGCACATTTAATTTTAAAAACAACGACAAAACTATTTGTTTCACCAAAGAACGACTGAGTCACATAGAGAGCCTAGATCAATTCGTTAAGATATCGAGACAAGAGAACTTTAATTTTTATACGGGGTGTCAAAAGCCTTGTATCAAATGGCGCCGCTGCCGGCTCTTTTCGTAAAGATTAACGGTTTTCTGTGAGAGACGCGTTGCTTTTTGGGATCCGTTCACTTGTGAGCGTTATTTTTCTTGCTTAAAAAATTCAAAAAAAAATCATAAAAATTAAAAATTTCAAAAATCCAAAAAGATTTTATCTTTATTGTGTATATATATTTTTTTTGTGTTTGGTTTCTTTTTCTTTTGTCTTTTTAGGTGCATGCGTACTAGATCTTCTAATTATCAAGAGCCCGAGCCTCAAGAAGATTAGCTATGTCAAGAGTAAACAACAATAATCCACCGCACCCTAATAATAACAACAATGCTCTTCCACAGCCCGATCTTCGGACCATGGAGGAACTTTGTCAACCTACCATGTTTGGACGAGGAGGACCGATTGCGCCGATGCAAATCAACGCTCCTGAGTTTTCGTTGAAGCACCACATGATTCATCAAGTACAAACAAACCCATTCCGTGGATTACCTGATGATGATGCCAACAAACACCTCGACAAGTTCATTACAATCACCCAAAGCATGAAGTTGGCCGGTGCCACAATGGATGAACTTCGCCTACAACTCTTTCCACACACTTTATTACATCATGCTGAGAAATGGTTTGATCGTCTCCCGAAGAATTCTATTCACACTTGGGATGACATGACTCAACGCTTTTTGTCGCGCTACTTTCCACCATCCATGGTCACAAGCCTTCGCAATCAAATCAGCGGTTTCATGCAAGACCCTGATGAATCTCTTTTTGATGCTTGGGAGAGATATAATGTCTTGATCGATAGATGTCCAAACCACAACATGCTCCCTGTGACCTTAATAGACACTTTCTACAACGGTTTGACTTTTCGAGATCGTGATACGATTAATGCAGCCGCCGGTGGCACATTCATGAAAAGGAGACCCGAGGAGTGTAGAGAGCTAATTGAGAACATGACTACTCACCACAAAAATTGGGATTCCTCTGCTTCTTCTAGGAACAACCCGAGAGTCAATGTTTCCTCCACTTCAGCAAACCCTGAGATGACCGAACTCACCCGCATGATGACCGAAATGAGCAAAAGTATTATGCTTCTCGCTTCAAACCAACAACAACAACAAGTTAAAGCGGTTGATAATCCTTGTGAAACATGTGGCGGTCCTCACTCATACACCGATTGTCCTTCTACACAAGGAAATCCGGAAAATGTGTATGCTGCTTACGGTAATTATTCACCGGAAAATTACCAAGCTAGACAACAAGGGGATAGAAATCTGCTGAGTTACCGATCCAACAATTACCTTTCACCCGGTTTTTCTCCTCAAAACCAAAACTCCGCCAACAACTACAATAGAAGCAACCAAATCCCACCAAGAGCTTCTAACCCTTATCAACCACCCACCCAACAAACCCCACCCATTAATCCCGATGTTGAAGCCACAATGAGAACCCAAGGTGAGCAAATCAAGAATCTACAAAGCCAAATAATCAATTTGAAAGGAGATATCATGAAGCAAGGTAATGACATTAGAACCGAGGTTCGTGATAATATTCAATCCTCCTTCAGCACTCAAACAACTGAATTAAAGAATCTGTTGGCTAGTTTCTTGCCCGCCACTCAACCTTCTACTTCAAGTTCTCTACCTTCAAACACCGTCACTAATCCGCGAGCTAATGTGAGTGCTATTACTACTCGTAGTGGAGTCACCATCGTAGGACCACCAATCCCACCCCCATCATCTACACCTCCTCCACCACCATGTATCCCTACTCCTCCTACACCTAGTGTTAGTACACCATTACCGTCTCCGCCTCGTCATGACGATGTATCTCGGAAGGACCCTTCAACATCCCAACCTTTACCGACTACACCTTCACCTTCCACCTATAAACCTAGAATCCCATATCCTTCTCGCATAGGCAAGACCAACGAGCTAACCAAGAATGACTGTCAAATATCAAAATATGTGAATATGCTATCTCAAATGACCATCAACATTAGCCTTGTTGAAGCACTTTGCCACATGCCGAAATTTGTCAAAGCATTCAAGGAATTGCTTAGCAAGAAGGAGAAGCTGATTGAACTCGCCAACACATGCTTAAATGAAAACTGCTCCACAGTTATTCTTAAAGAACTTCCGGAAAAGCTAGGAGATCCCGGTCGTTTTGTGTTGCCTTGCGTGTTCAACAAAACTGAAGAATTTACTACCCTTGCTGATCTCGGGGCTAGTATTAATTTGATGCCACTGAGTGTTTGGAAAACACTATCATTACCCGATCTCACTCCAACAAAGATGACTCTTGAACTTGCAAATCGCACTCTCGCTTACCCCGTTGGTATAGCCGAGGATGTGTTCATCAAAATTGGCACATTTACTTTCCCGGTCGATTTTGTCGTCATTGGTTATGAAATGGACCCTCGTATTCCTTTAATACTTGGTCGGCCATTTTTGAGAACCGGACGAGCTTTAGTTGATGTGGCCGAAGGTGAGTTAATCTTACGAGTCGGGGATGATTCAAAAGTTTTTAAAATGGGGAAGCTTACAGGCAAATCCTTTGGATGACGAGAATCAGTGAATATGATTAATGTGCTTGATGACTTTACCGTCTACGACAATCCTCTATTCGATTCTTCCATCGATAATCCACTCTTTGAAGATAATGTGGATGATTCTCGCTCCACTTTGGACGCTTCTCCCATTTATGATTCTCCACCGGTCTTTGATGCTTATGATGATGATTCTAGCTCAGATTCGGATGATTTTGATTGTACTTCTGAGTATCCCAAGCTGCCCACTTTCGATGATTTTGATGAGGCTGATACTCTTTCGAGCGATTCTTCACATGATGAAGATCCTCCGCCATCACTTGATCCTACTTTGGACGATTACTCATTTGAGGAAGATTTCTCTGAATTTCTCAACACTTACTTCCCTCATGAGAGTGATGCTCCTCCTTATGACTTTGAAGATTATCGTCTTGATCCTACTTTGGATTTGAAGAACATTTTGTCAAAGGAGAAGAAACCGGTTGACACCAATATCCGTTGCACATATGATTTGACACCTCTTTGTCCCCCTTCTGAGGACGAGGTTGTGCTTCTTTGCGGATCTTCTTCACACTCTGCTGAGCCTGAGTGCTATTTTCCCTTAAAGGAAAAGGTGTTCGACCCCGGTATTGAAGTCTTTAAGCCATCTCAGTATCCACCTGATGAAATAAAAGGAAAAATCTTTGGAAATTTTGAGGACATGCTTGCACCTCACCATACTTGCTCCCACCGTGCTCCATCACTGCTTAAGGGAACCCTGCCACTTCTTCCTTGGCTTGCCTTGTTCGCCTTAAGCTTGTGCTTATTGATGGATGAAAACTATGTCTTTGATCCTGGTGGATATGTTTCATGCTTCTTCCGTTGATGATCAAGGTCGAGTCAGGCTAATGACTCGGTTAACAAAAATCAAGCGCTTCTTGGGAGGCAACCCATGCATCTATCTTTTCGCTTTCTTTATCATAAGTGTAGGGGGGACCCGTTGGTTTGCTATTTCCTCTCCTCACTTCTTAATCAGGGATTCGAGCTTCAATGATCCACTCTTGATGATTCTTGACGACCCGTGATTCCGTGTTCCACTTCTTCCCGGTTCTATCCTAAACTCTTTTCGATTCACTATTTTATATATTTTCTCAATAATAAAATAGGAATCTCTTTAGTTGTCTTTTCCTTAGCGAGATTTAAACAACGTGCACAATGTCCTAAGTGTAGGGGAGTTTACTCCCACATGCTTAAACATTGAGGACAATGTTTATCTTAAGTGTAGGGGGGACTTCTATCGAAGTTAAGTGGTCTTTTCCTTGTATTTGTCCTCATTTTAACCGGAAAATCAATTTTTCGACATTTTTCAAAATTTTTGATCTATTTTGGCCTATTAGTTTTTACCTTTGTATAGTTATTTTCTTTCTTTGCTAGAATAAATGTTTAATAAGTGGTTTTAATTTTCAAACGTTGTGAATCTTTTGACTCAACTCGAGTTTACTCTAGCTAGTATCCTTAACGTGTTTAAGTCAAGTTTTGCTAGGCTTTTATATAGGGAGCTATAAAACGCGAAAGTCTTAACTCTCACGGGTTAAGAACAAGAACTTTTCGCAAGTTCCTATAACTGATCCTAGAGAGTCGTTTATCAAGGGAACTTTAAAATGCGATTTCTAAACTTGAAAAAGTCTAAGAATTTGCAAGATCCTATAGGCGACTCGAAAACCCAAAACTTAGATTTAATAGGCTAAGTATCCACGAGTCTCATTACTTGAGATTTTAAACTGTGGAGAACGAGAGATGATAGAGCAAATTATAAGTTCGGTATTCTTTCGTGAATTTATGTGAGTTAATTATAAGCCTATTCTCCCATCGCTTGCTAATAAATTTATCTGCTAATAAATAAGGTTGTACGATTTGAAAAGTTACTTAGCTTCTAGCCCAAGATCGTTTAAAAGTTGCTCGGTATGGATTAGAGTTCATAGCCAAGGCATAACTTATTGAAGCGTAATGCGAAGATTGGCGAGTCCGAAAAGGCCCTAACAAGGCATGAGGGCTATATTTTGTTGCTAAAGATCCAAAAGTGATGTGAAGAATCATTTATCGAAAATCAATATGAAGGATCGAGACACACGACGAAAAGCAAATACTCCCCAAAAGTCATGAAGAAGTGTATCCGAAAAGACCCTAACAAGGTATGAGGATAAATAGATCCAAGTCATAAAAAGAGGCGGATCGTTGTATATCAAAGTCCAAAATAAAGATTGGAGAAAAATGAAGAAGTCGTGGTCCAAGTATGAATCTCTCAAAACTTCAAGTGAAGAAATTCTATTATGAAGAGAAGACCATAATTTCATGAACGTCTCTCAAGGTTTGAAGTATGAAGTCGCTGCCAAATATCGGTCCGAGAAAGGTCTCAAATCGCGAAACGAGTTATGCCAAGATATGAACTTTATGAGGTCCCGAGAAGCAGTTTTAAAAGATTTTGTCCTTTAGCTAACTATTGATTAAATCGTTCACTTTATTTTCAGACTTAATAACTATCGAAATAAGTCAAAAATGCATCCTCGTGATCATTCAAGACAATAATAAAATATAAGAGATACACCTAGGAATAAGGGAGTCTAAGTGAATAATTGGCCCACATGAGTTCGTGATGGTTTGCTAACTTATAATAACAATGATCTCGTTTTTAAGCTTGGTTTGGAGAAAGTGAAAACTTGAGGATGATGATTATTCATAACATTTTCAAAACCCAAGGTATGCTTTTGATTTCTTTATTTTGTATGTTTTTAATTTTCTATTTCTTTAATAAAGGCCACTATGGATTAATTATGATGAAAAATGTAATATTGCTTTGTAACTAATGCATTGCATGAGGACATTGCAATGGTCAAGTGTAGGGGATTTGATAGGTGTGTAAACACCCATCTTTTCTACCACTTAATTACAATAATAACCGGACCAAAACGTGTATTTTATGTCTTTTATGTCGGAATTATGCGTGGTTTGTGTTTTTGTTGTGATTTAGGACGAAAAGGTGAAAAGTGGAGAAAACACGGACATTCACGGGCATTTACGGACTTTTATTAAATAAAAAGATGAAAGAAGAAGTCGAGAAGTCAAGAGTGCATAAAGAACGGAAGTCCAAGACCAATTCTGAAGATTTATCGAAGAAAAGGTCAAAAGACGGAAGTTTATCAAAAGCCGAAGAATTCAAGTCTATCTTATTGAAGAATTTAAAGACAAGTTCAAAGAAATCCCGAAGCCAAAAGTCCTTTAAGTCCAAGTTTAAAGAAGATTAGAAGAAAAGGACTAAGCATGCAATTAATGAAGATTAAAAGAAGGAGGGACCTAATGACGCAATTAAGAAGAAATGAAGGAGGGGAGGAAGCTTCCTTAATCCTCCCCTATAAATAGTCATTAGTTGTAATCATTTTCTCTTGTTGGCTAAGTGTGACAATTAGTCTTCGACCTTTAATTACCTTGTCATTTAAATACTTGTCAATTTAATTACCTTGTCTTGCACCTTAAATTCATTTAATTTCAAGTAAGTTTTCATTTAATTATTGTCAATCTTTACTTTATCTTGTCAATCTTTTATCTACCTTTCTCAATCTTTGATTTTTATGTTTATGTTTGTGTTCATGTTCATGCTTTTATTTTGATCAAATTGGTTTTTGATTATTGTGGTTAAAGTTGTTAGATTTCTTGATATTGATTGTTTGTTTATGATTAATTGATGTTTTGTTATTGGTTTTATTAAATCGTTTGGTTGATTTTGGTTAAATTTGTGTTAGATCGTCTTTACCTTGATTTCCTTGTTCTTCGGGAAAGTTGTTTGTGTTTCTGTATTTCCAGGAAATCTTCCGAATCAAGAGAGGGAGTCTGTTCATTCGGAACATTCAAAGTTCCGAACCAAGGGCTTCATTCGGAAGTCTCAAACTTCCGAACGAATGGAAAGTTCCGAATCAGCAATTGCTCATTCGGAAGTCTCAGAAGTTCCGGATCAAGAAGGTTCACTCGGAACTTTAAAAGTTCCGAGTCAAGCTTAAACTTCCGAACGAAGTTCCGAACGAAAGTTCCGGACGAACTTCCGAACGAAGGATAAGTTCCGAATCAGACGAAACTTCCGAACCAAGTTCCGACTCAAGCTTATTCATCCGGAAGTCTTCCGAACGAAAGTTCCGGATCAAGACTTCTGTATCAAGGAGTTCCGACTCAAGAGCTAGGTTCATTCGGAACTTAAAACTTCCGAATCAAGGATATTTGTCAGGTTTTTCTTAGTGTTCCTTTTTAATTTTCTGTCTTTCATTCTCAAGCTTTATTTTTCCCGCCTTTTTATTTAATTGCACTTTAAGATTATTTGCCTTAGCTTAATTTTAGTTTTGCCTTAGTTTAAGTATTAATTGCGTTTAAGTTTGCCTTAGATAGATTTAAGTTTACGTCATTTACTTAAGTGCCCTTTAATTTCAGTCACGTTTTTAAATACTTGCACTTTATTTTAATTAGATTTAGATTTACTTTAAGAGCACCTTTACTTTAAAGTCTTGCACATTTAATTTTAAAAACAACGACAAAACTATTTGTTTCACCAAAGAACGACTGAGTCACATAGAGAGCCTAGATCAATTCGTTAAGATATCGAGACAAGAGAACTTTAATTTTTATACGGGGTGTCAAAAGCCTTGTATCAAGTACACTCTGGATCTCCTCAATAGAGTTGGTCTTTCTAATGCCAAACCAGCTACATATGGATTCTCATGTTAAGTTGCAGGGCTAATATTGGTACTCTATTACTTGATCCTGAGGTCTATAGAAGATACATTAGCGTACTTATTTATCTTACAATTACAAGGCCATATATTTGTTACACTGTTCAACTTCTAAGTCAGTTTGTGAAAAGTCCTATATCTGTTCATATGCAAGTTGTTAAACACTTGTTGAGGTACTTAGTGAACTCAACGGGCCAAGGTATTCTTCTTGCTAAGGCTTTGCAATGAAATTGACTGCTTATTGTGACATTAATTAGGCTACATGTCCCATGACCCTAAGGTCTACCACCAGTCATTTCATTTTTCTTTGTCAATCACCGGTTTCATGGAAGTCTAAGAAGCAAGTTGTTGTATCTAGATCAAGTGAAAAAGCTATGTATATAGCCATGGCTTTAAGATGTAGTGATGCCACTTGGCTAATATCTTTGCTTTCTAAGATCTTGGACTAGTTAATTTGAGGTGTGATAACAAAACAACCTTGTACATAACTGCTAATCTAATGTTTCATGCTAGAACAAACCATATAAAGATTAATTGTTATTATGTTAGAGATCAAGTTGCTGACGTGTTCACCAAAGTACTACCAGCAGATCAACATCACCACTTAATAAACCAATTGGCTTAGCTCAGTTGGCTATCAAGGTTCCACTAAGTGGTTTGGTTTCCTTAGGGGAGGTTACCTGGAGGTCTTGGGTTCAAGACTTGTCAATGGCCTCTCAGGCGAAGGGGATAAAGAGTTTAACATAACTAGACGTGGGTTCGAAGAAAATATTTTGCCACTTGGATGTCATTGCACGACTCGACCCACTAACAACTAACATTTTCCGTTCTAAAAAAACATCATCACTTACTATCAAAGTTAAAAGTTTTCAATTCTATCAACTCTTCACTAGTGAGGGAGTGTAAAAGTGATATAACTTGTTAGTTAGAGGATCAATTATGTAAATTTTTATATTTCAGAGTTTCTTTCGTATATAGTTAAATAGTTATATTACTTTTTTTGATTTTTTTTATTTCATATAAAATGCATTCTAAACTTATTAATAAATCACTTTTTATTTTTAGGTGTGTTTCTTTCACTCTCATTACTTTTAACACTATAGGTACATTAATACAACTAGGATGAGCACGGTATCAATTTCGTACTGATCTCGTACCAAATTAGTGGTATTAATTTTTTTCCGAGCATAAACTAGTGGTATCTGTACCGTACTGAACGAGATTTGGATATCGGTACCAGTACGGGTATTGGTACCGGTACCGGGAGATCGGAGTTTTCTCGTTTTTTACAAGACTTTTCCGTTTTGGTAACGGTCTCGTACTGAATTAATGGTCCCGATTTTTTTGTACCTTATTTCATAATCCCGATACCGTATCGAATGGGATTCGAGTACGAAAATCGATACGATTCTGATTCGATTTCGAGTACAAATGCTCATCCCTAAATACAACGAAACACTTTAAACTTACATGGTATCGAGGTACGATTTTAACTACCCTCCGGCTCATAATAAGTGTCAATTTTGACTTTTCGCGGTCTTCTTTATTCAACTTTTACCATAAATATCTTTATTTGTGTTATATAATACCAGATGAGAAATAATATATTTAATGATAATGCATTTAAATATTAATCTATGCATATATTTTTCATCTAATATTATATAACACAAATAAAAATATTTATAGTCAAAATTAAATAAAAAAATAAAAAAAATCAAAGTAAAAACTTATTATCAGACAGAGCCCGAAAGTAATAGCTTGTTACCGAAGACACATTAATTAGAAGAGATTATAACAAAGGATGATACAAAATTTTTAATGCTTCTACCTCTAAAAGACTTTTTGCCGCAAATCACATTTTATAACAATGCTTTGTAAAAGAATTTTTGCTTAAAAGGTCATTCTAACAAAATATCTTTTAAAATAGTAAAAAGTCATTATTTGCTTTACTCATCAATATGCTCTTAGCGATTACCAACCATCACAATCTATCATCAATACGTGACCAAATGCTGACTGACAATCAATCTAAATTTAATTTACCTTGCTCGTTATCACAGTTTAAGTTGACTTTGGACATTATCATTCTGAATTCTATAAAACACGAACATAAGTTTTTATTTCTAAGGGGAAACATGAACATAAGTGATTATCATTTTCCTATATTTGGGTCATGTTAATACGTTATAATGGAGTAAAGAAAGAAAAAAGTATTACATGATCCTAAGAGTACATCTCTGTTTCACATTCTACAAAGTACCTCCAAACTTGTGTTTGAGCTTCCAATTTCCTTGCAGTCAATTACACATATTGTTAGAAATTTGGTGGATCCTTATATTTTGAAAGTCGTGTCAAACACTTTTAGATAGTATTTCGATGATTCTATCAAAAATTTTAATCGAATAAAACTCAGAAAACTGTTAATGTGTTATTGTTGTTATGAACAGAACCACACAGAAAATGAACATATGACCGGCAGGTTTTCTCACAAACGGTTGTAACTGTCTATCAGTTATAACATAAGCGAAAAGTTGAAAAAACGGGCAGGAAAAACGAGTCGAAAACCCCGGGAAAAACAATGCCCCCGGACCCCCGTCGTATGTGGGCTTCGCCTCCGTATGATAATCGCAATAACGTCATACAAGTGTGCACTTCGCATAACCTGGACTTTATGAGCATTTATCACGATTACACATTTGTCAACTAAGTCAATCTATTATACTTAAATTATATTGGTAACACAAAATCACCAACACATATGACCATGCCGAACGATAAAAGGCAACAAGTGTCCATTTGTCGAAGATGGATGAGCTTGAGAAACATATGGATTCGCACTTGAACACAGTTTTGTTGGTTAAAACAATGCAAGTACGTAACAGGAATGTTTCACCGGAAGTTATATCAATGCAACACAACTGCGATACTGACTACTGTACTATCTTTCACTTTACATTTCACAACACCTGGATTAACATAAAACCCAATTATATTCGCAGGTACCATACATTACAAAGGGTTCATAGTCTTTTTGGCCAAGAGAAGGGATATAGGCACCAAAACGTGCAAAAGTGCTCCCAAGAGTTGGATCGGCTCATATGACCAATTCCGAGATTTAATGGTCTTGGCTGACAATAAGTGTTAACAGGGTATGCAATATTGATTCCAGTGTTCCAACAAACAGAATTGGAACTTTTGAACAAGGTGTGTTTTAACATCGAGCCACCACTGAAAGACACCTTAAGTGAATGCGCTATGCGACTCATTCTACCTTCTTGCTAGTTAATCTATATACTACGTATATCTTTCAGCTGTTTTAAAAAAAAAAAGTTAAGATTATATACGTATAGTGTACATGTTTCATGGCTTGAGTATTTATTCGCCTCCCAAGCACTACCAAGGCTAACTGTGCTGCGGGATGACTAGTACAGCATTAAAGATTCATAAGCATAAAGTGCAAGATAACGACGGGCATAATTTCTTTATCTACAATGGAACATAATTCTTTTTCGATTCCTTGAAATCATATACAACTGTTAACTAAACCAAGGAAAACATATGATATCCACACGAATTTGTTCCATACACAGAACACGTGGTTTCTCACCTGCATTTACATACATTTTTGGTATGCATATTGTGCAAACACACCTTCAAATTCACTTTATCAAGGCAAAGGTTCTTGTGAATCTCCCAATCGTGACAAATGAAGATATGCATCTGTTCCTGTAACACAACACGCACTATCATCTTTAAGTACAGCAAATCTAACCATTTTCAGTGTCTATGCAACATGAAAACCGATATTAATTTGCAGATGGTTGATGCTTATTATATGGGTCGATAAACATACCATAGCCTTCCATGGAGATGATCTGCAGATCCCCGCCAAAATATCGAGCATACAAGCGGCTGATAGGTAGCCCATATCCATAACCAGCCATAGTGACCACATCTGTTTCATCATCTAATCGCTCATTAATTGGATTATCAGCAGTACTGTAGAGATATGTGAATATCTTCGGCAGACCACTTCTTGGTATTCCACCGCCTTCATCTGAGACCTGCTCATAAAACACACAATGTTATCATCAATATTAAATACGAAACAGTCTCAAATCTATAAAAAAATCAACATCTTTAAAACATGCCTTAATGGTAACATCTTCTACCCCGTCAGCTACTACTATACGTATAGGAGGTGCAACTTTGTCTGAATCCATATACCGTTCTTGGACTGCACGTAATGAATTTTTAACCAACTCAAACACCATCATATGCAAGTGTGTCGGCATGTATCTGCGCAAACAAAATAAAATAAGTATTATATATTATTTATCAATAAATGCATCAGCGAAAAAGCACAAAAACTTACGCAAATGTGAAACTAGGATCACCATATATATCAATTTCAGGTGCGCTCCCGTACTCTCGTAAACAAACAGAACGGGCATCCTCACTCGCATCTTTTGCGACTTGTGTTGGAGACAATTTTGTATGAATATAACCAATACGGTTTGGTGGGGGGTTAGGATCATGCACCGCCACATGTTGCCCTGGGTTTGAAGCATAAGAACAAGTTTAACATATGTTTTCTGTGCTATCAATTACAAAGTTAGATAAAGAAGGTTTGATGCTAACCAATTAGCATACGTATTCCAATTCTTGACATATAGAAACGATCTAGGAACTGGTGAACTTCATCAAAATCCTCATAATCTAGCTTTGGGTCAAGACTTTTCTTCAACTGTTGAACTCCCAAAGCCATAGCAGGGACAACGTTATTGTGTCTTACCTTGATCATCTTAATCATTTGTGTAAACTCTTTTTCATCATTAATGTCCTTAATTTCAGGAAACGATCTTAGGTCACGAAACGAATCCAGGTACCAATCTCGTACCTTACAATTAGAATCATTTAATTAGATACAACAACAATTTTAACACATTAGCACTCAGAATACTGAGCATAAATTCAGGTATACAAATTTCGGAACATGTCCCAAGAGGACTTTAAGGGGCGTTTGGGGTTGCTTATTAAGACTGCTTAAATTGCGTTTTGATACTTAAAATATGCAGTTCGTAGTGTTTAGGATTATTATCTATTAATAAGCAACATAGAACTGCTACTGCTTTTCAATAACCAGATACGCAGTGCGTATAAGCAAATCCAAAGAAGCCGCACACATAGGCAGATTACTTAGTCTAAAACATAGACATTATCATCATTTGTGTCAAATTCTTGTTTTAATTTATCTCTTTGTATCTTCTGATGTCTGTGCTATCAAGGTTGAAGTATTCTTGTTTCCTAGTTTATAACCAAACATAAGTCAAACTATACCCATCAAACATAAGAACTTGAATATTATCGCAGCAATTTAAAATTAAACACACCATACTAGTTTCTTTTGCCTTTTTCCCCATTCAAAGAGGCATATGAGTCAAATTGTCCGTGAACAAGACCAAAATCTAAAAGGATGTTTGTTATTGCATATTAAAACTACTTATATTTTCAGAACACTTTAAAATAAACAGCTCCCATCGGTTTATTCAAAACTACTTTTCTCACATCACAAATAATCAAATAAACTATTCCAATCATTGCATGTTCCTTAGACATACCAAAATCCAAGATTTGATCATAATCAATTACTTATTCAGTTACTACCCGAATAGTCCATAAAAAGGTCAGAACTGTCAAACGGGTGTGTTTGGGTTTGCATTTTAAATATAATTTACTTTTCGAAATAATCATATAAGCACTTTAAGTAAACACTCTGAACCTGATCACTCAAAATTACTTACCACACCTATCATATAATCACAAACCAAAATTTTATAAGGGGTGTTTCATGTTTGGGATTGCATGTTAAAAACTTGTACTTTCTCGCAATAACAGATACACCACAGCTCTCAAATGATTATTCAAAACTGCTTATTTCACCATCAAGTAATCAACTAAACATACAAACAAGTAACAACTGTATCAAGTAACCCCAAACACACATTAAATAATTGATAAAAACTTAAATATTATATCACCCATTTAATTATTTTTTTCTCTTTTCGCCCATGCAAAGAGGTAAGATCCAAATAGTCCATATATAAAACCAAAATCTTTTAAGGGGGTGTTTGGTATTGCATGTTAAAAAGTTATACTTATCCAAAATAATCAGATAAACATCTCTCAAATCATAATTCAAAACTTTATCAAGTAACCCCAAACACCCCTAAATCACACATGATTGCATGTTCCTCAAACATACAAAACTTCCAATTTAGGAAAGAAAGAAAAAATCAAACCCACATGGCAAAAATCAATCCAAACAAAACCCTTAAAACCAAAATTCGACAAAATCATAGTACAGTACTTACTTTAAGAACAGCAGGTTTATGAGACAAACCAAAAGGAAGAGAGTGAAGCTCAACAGCACGTCTAGCAATTCGAATAGGAAGCTCTTTATGAAGAAACTGAGCAGCAATGATCATGTTTCTATCAGATGGAACTGAACCAAATTCCAACATGTACCTTAAACTCACTCCTGTTTGTTTCATGTCACCATATTTATGTACCTCTTCTATCATACTCTTTCTAAACCTTTCACATACTTTCTTTGTTGCCATTTTTTCTTTCTTAAAATGATTTTGGTTTTTTAAGAAAATTTATATGAAATTTGGGTTTGTTTTTATGACAAATGTTGTTTTGATGATGTTCATGTGTTCCATACTTCCATGTCATTTGATGGGCGTTATGTTTGTGGAGTTTTATAAAGATGGATGCTTTATATAGCAAACAAATTAATATGTCAGATTCAATTATATATTTTAAAAAGACCGTCTATTTTTTAATGAGAATCTCTTTTGAGTTATTCACAAGTTGCTATGCTTATTTTAGTATTGATTTGGGGGTTCAATAATTATGTACCACATGATTGTAGAACTAAATTTTTAATGTTAAAACAAAGAAATATTTTGTGGTGCGTTCTTTTTTTAACGGCGATTTTATTAGATAAAAAGAAAAACTAGCAAGATGCTAGTAATTACAAAACCATAAGATATAGACTTTTAAGCCAGTCGATCCAATTGAACGACCTTTTACATCTATTCTTACACCATAAAAATGAAAAGGAAATGATATTATCGAAGAGTGAAGCCTTTGAGTGATGATCTTCATCAAAAAGGACCTTGTTGCGATAACTCCATAAAACCCACCACATCATATAGAACACACCTTGAAGTAATTCTTTGAGATTGACGGGTAAACGAATTGACACCAACCAATTCCACCAGTCGTCGAACGAAGTAAAATGAACGTGAGGGATATTCCACCAGCACAAGATTTTAGTGTATAAGGCGTGTGCAACATTGCATGAAAAGAAAGTGTGTGCAGATGTTTCTACACCTTGATCGCATAAGGGACAAACAAGAGTGTTAATGGCAATACCTCTGCGAGAAAGGTTGAATCTGGACGGCAACCCATCGATTTTGATTTTCCAAGCTAGAACATTGACTTTGATAAGCATAATATTTAACCATTTTGTCTTTGAAGAGACCACAATTGAGCAATGTTTGTCAATGATTTTCCTGAAAGAAGCCACTGAATAATGCCCATCCTTTTCAAGATCCCAACTATACCTATCTTGCTGTGGAGTAAGAATAACACTATCCATGATATCAGTTAGCTCATGCAACTGAGAAGATTCAACACCGCCTCTAACTTTGCGACGAAAAGAATGACAAAGGCTGAGAGCTGTTAGCTTCGAACGGATGCAGACCTCTTTATCAGTTTCAAGAGCAAAAAGACGAGGGAAGATGTCCTTCAAACTACCAAGGTCGCACCAGTTGTCATACCAGAACCTGAATACGTCGCCACTTCCGACTTTCAGTTTTAAGTACTCAAAAAAGTTGATACCCTGATCTTTAAGAAGATTACATTCTTTAACGATAGAGAGCCAACAAGTACGCCTTCCTGTCAAGGGGCCAACGTGAAGTTTGCCATCGTCTCCATGAATGGCTCTAATGACACAAGCCCACAAGGATTGTTTATGCGCGAAAAATCTCCAAACCCACTTTAAAATAAGGGCACGGTTGAGAGCAAACAAGCTGGAAACACCAAGGCCACCATCTTCTTTAGCAGTAATGACCGAACTCCACTTGACCCAAGTAGCCTTTCCACTTTTATAACCATGCCCGTGGAAAAAATCTCTCCGGATAGCTTCTAATTCCTGAATGACAGAAACGGGAGCTCTATAGATTGACATATAAAATATTGGGATGGAGCTGATAACCGATTTAAGTAATGTGAGCCTTCCACCAATTGAGAGAGTATCCATCTTCCATTTTGAGAGTCGACTTTTGACTTTATCAATAACTTCCTGCCAATTGAAAGCATGATGCATATTGCCGCCTACCAGAGTACCCAAATATTTGAAGGGAGGATTAATGTATTTACATCCGAGCTTGGAAGAAGCTTGAATAATAGTCTCTTTGTTAACATGAATACCGAACAACTTGCTTTTAGTCATATTTTGTGGTGCGTTTAATTGGAAAATATTTTTTATTATTATTTATTTTTTATTTTGTAAAGAAAAGAAAGAGATTTTCATTTCTATAAAATATTTGAAAATTTATAAAACGTGTTTAGTTGAAGAAACATATGTTTGTGTTTTTTATTTTGTAAAACTATAAAACATGTTCAAGTATTCTTGTTTTTTATCTCCAGTCTTTATATATATTTTTTAATAGAATAAAATATTTTCGAAACAAGAAAACATTTATCATAAACTCACTAATTAAATTATAAAACAACTGTAAAGAGATTCATACGAGAAAGTAAAAAACCTAAAGCAAAACTTAAAATCAACAAAAATGAAAAACTGAGAAAGCAAAAAAAATTAAAAAAGTAAAATTTAACATCCACAAACATGTAAAAAATATTAAAGCGACTACGATTCAACATATAAACAATAAATTCGTCTCTAAAAATATTTTTACATTTCGGCATTTTTATATGTTTTCGTCTCAATCTTACGTTCTCGTCTCATTTTTATGTTTTCGACAGTATTTTTATTTGTCGTCGGTTTTTTTTACGTTTTTGTCAGTTTTTACGTTTTTTGTTCGATTTATTACGTTCTCGTCAGTAATCTTATATTTTTCAACTCTTTTACGTTTTCGTCAGTATTATTATGTTTTTTTTTCGGTTTTTGCGATTTTGTTCGATTTATTACGTTTTTGTCAGTATTTTTATCCTTTTTTTTAGCTTTTTTACGTTTTCGTCAGTATTTTTGTGTTTTGTCTGTTTTTACTTTTTTTCTTTGATTTATTATGTTTTCGTCAGTACTTTTATCTTTTGTCAATTTTTTTTTAATATTTTTGTCTCTTTTTACGTTTTAGTTCGGTTTATTACGTTTTCTTCAATATTTTTTATCCTTTTTACGTTTTTTCTTTCATTTATTACGTTTTCATTCGATTTATTACGTTTTCGTCAGTTTGTTTTGCATTTTTGTTCGATTTTTTTACGTTTTGTCAGTTTTTTTTACGTTTCGGTAAACTGACGAAAAAGTTAAAATACTGATGAAAACGTAAAAGTACTTAAGAAAACGTAAAAATACTGATAAAAACGTAAGCATACTGAAGAAACATAAAAAATGATGAAAACGTTAAAACGTACAAAAGCGTAAAGATACTGACTAAAACGTTAAAAAAACTTACGAAAATGTAAAATTACCTAAAACGTAAAAAAAACAAAAACTTAAAATATTGACAAAAAAGCAGAAAACTGACAAAAACGTAAAAATACTGACAAAAGCGTAAAGATACCGACTTAAACGTAAAAAAAAACTGACAAAAACATAAAAGTACTGACAAAAGCGTAAAGATGTTGCTTAAAACATGAAAAAAATGACGAAAACATTGAAATACTCGCAAAATCGTAAATATACCGATTAAAACGTAAAAAACTGACGGAAAACGTAAAAAAACTGACGGAAAACGTAAACATATTGACTAAAATGTTAAACTATTGAAGAAAAGGTAAAAAAAATCAAACGTAAACATAAAAATACTGATGAAAACGTAAAAGCTTGAAAAAAAACATTTTCGTTATGGTGGTGAGAAGGTGTTAGGGTTTAGTTGAATGTTATTAAGATATTAAGGGAAAAATAGATTTGTTGTATTAAATGAAAAACACGGTAAACAAATAAAAGTTATTCTTTTATTTTGTGTATAAAAAGGTAAAATATGAATTTTGTGTTTTCTTGAGAATGTTTTTAAAAAATACTGATTTACACGTAATTTCTATTTTTCTTATTTTCTAAAAAACGTTTTGTGAAAACCGCATCCTTGAAGTTTTTTACACAATCCATTTTCACGATATAACATGACTAGTGTCTGAACTTACATATTCATGTTATAGCATGAGTGATACATGTGGTTTTGAAGGTTCAAAATTAATGTGGGGTATATGGTAGGAAAGCTAAGAGAAGAAGGTAAGGTGAAGCTATTAAGACCCCTAAAATCATGATTTATATCTTCTTATATTTTTGGTTTTATTTTTATTTTTTTCTTTACGTTTATAATTTAGTATATGTTATAAAACTAAGAAACTAAAAATATGGAACGAAAATTATTAAGTTTGATAGGTTAAAAGTCTTAAACTGACAAAAAAAGCAAAACATAAACTAATAAAAAATTGGTACTGAACTATAAACAAAGGACAAAGAGACAAAAAAATATGAATTTCTTGTACTTTTTATTTTTTTTTTATGTTTTAAGGGTATCAAGTAGAGCTAACAGGTTCGTCGAGTTAGTGTGAATCTTTTGAAATGCTACACCAACACTTATGATCATGACAATATTCATATGGGAAAATATAGTTTTATATTACATATAATATTAAGCAAAATAATATATTGGGAAATAAAATTTTAAAAAAAGTTATTGAAAATGTATAAAAGATAATCATTTAATATTGATTTGTGTAGATAATTTGCGAGTTTTAATTAAAAATATTAATTAAGTTTTTGTTTTACGGAGTATTTTAGAAAATAAGTTATTAAGATTTTTTAGCAATATAAAAAATATAAATGATGATGTATAATAGTCGGTCGAACTATTTCATTCGGTTTACGTACATTATCTACATCTAACGTATCATAAATGGGTTGGAGCACCGTGACCAGCCCATTGAGCCATGTCTAAGGTGAGTCTCACAGGGTTTTAAGCAGACAGCATGGGAACCGCACGAATCATAGTTCTTATTAGACTATGATTCTATTTAGTGATAACCGTGTACGATTTTTGTGCGGCTCATCTTAAACCAGACCCATTAAAATGATCATGGTAATCCAACTCATTCGTGATGAATTGAATATAAATAATATACGTGGGTCGGATCTAACCAATATAGGTCATCACTAATACTCGCTAATTATATTTTCATCTAGTTTTAAATTATTTAATCTTTACTTTCCTTAGAGCATCTCCAATGAGTGGTGATTTGCACACTTCATTAACTTATTTGCACACTTAGGGTGTGCTTGGTTAAGGGTATTAGGGGGTAAGGAATGAGAAATGGAATGATTAATAGTGCTTGGTTAACGAAAATATAGGTAATCATTACCCACTAATGGGTAATGAACCATTCCCTTATAAATTGGGGGTAATGGATTCAAGGTAATATCACACGTATGCATATGTGTCTCCACCGATCACCACCACCATCACTAACCACCACCATTGTCGCTACCACCACCCTCCTAACGCCACCACCACTCTCCGACACCACCACTATCTGGCGTCGCCACCACCACTGACCACCACCATTGTCGCTACTACCACACTCCTAACGCCACCGCCACTCTCCGATACCACGACTCTCCGATGTCGCCACCACCACTGACCACCACCATTGTCGCTACCACCATCCTCGTAATGCCACCATCACTCTCCGACACCACCACTCTCTGACGCCACCACCACCAATGACCATCACCATTGTCGCTACCACCACCCTCGTAACGCCACCACCACTCTCTGACACCACTACTCTCCGACGCCACCACCACCACTGACCACCACCATTGTCGCTACCACCAACCTCCTAATGCCACCACCAATATCCGACGCCACCACTCTCCGACGCTGCCACAACCACTGACCACCACCCTCCCAACGCCACCACCACTCTCTGACACCACCACCACTCTCTGACACCACCACTATCTGGCGCCGCCACCACCACTCACCACAACCATTGTCGCTACCACCACACTCCTAACACCACCACCTCTCTCCGATGCCACCACTCTCTGACACCACCACCACCACTGACTACCACCGTCCTAACGCCACCACCACTCTCCGACACCACCACCACTCTCCCTCTCCGACACCACCACTATCCGGCGCCGCCACCACCACTGACCACCACCATTATCGCTATCACCACTCCTAACGCCACCACCACTCTCCGATACCACGACTATCCGATGCCACCACCACCATTGATCACCACCATTGTCGCTACCACCATCCTCGTAACGCCACCATTCTCTGACACCACCACTCTCCGACGCCACCACCGCCACTGTCCACCACCATTGTCGCTACCACCATCCTCAAAACGCCACCTCCACTCTCCGACGTCGCCACCACCACTGACCACCATGATTGTCGCTACCACTAACCTCCTAACGCCACTACGAATCTCCAACGCCACCACCACCACTGACCACCACCATTGTCGCTACCACCATTCTCCTAACGCCACCACGACGCTCGTCATCATCGCAACCACTGACTATCATCCTAACAGTTGTTGTCACAATCTTCAATCACCACCATGTCTTATATTAAACAAGCACCAACAATGGTAATGATAATACTAAGGAATATTCATTGCATTCATTTGTATTCCCTTACCCTTACCTATTTCCATTCCCCGCAAATTAACCAAACGCCCCCTTAAATTATGTGTATCTTGACATTTATATCATTAAATAATTTAATAATGCATGCATATATTAAGGGTATATTAGTTATCACATGCGTATTTTGGAGTGTGCAAATAAAATTTTGGAGTGTACAAATCATCACCCATCTCCAATATATATGGTTTATTAATATGTTTTTATTATTTGAAAAACCTTTTAATATGATTTGAATCATCGGAGTAAAGACTTTTTTTATAACTTTTTAAGAAAAACTTTTAATTTACTAAGCTTTTGATGAAAAAGAATCAATCTATCACCACTCATACACATTATGCATTAATTATGAAGAAATTTTTTGATGCATTTAATAAAAAAAAGTCATGTGTAAAACCATCTCCAATAAAGATGCTCTTAGGCTATCGGCCAAATAATTAAAAAAAAAATTCTCCTAGCTCGTAGCTCCATCTTGTGCAATGAACTTTTTAATTGTAAATAAGTACAAGTGATTGTCTACTTAGCATATTAATGTTAAAAAGAAATGTCTACCCTAAAAAGGAAAAAAAAATTTATAGTTTTCTATAACAATTTAAATACTACGAAATTTTTTTTATTTAATTAAAAAGTTTAAGATGGTTTAAAGATGTTTTAATGCAAAATCAGTCTTTATGTTTAACTTATTTGATCTTAAACTCTCTTATTGCAAGCCGTTTAACCAGATGATTCCGAACACTAAAAGCTACTCGACGCCGTCTACTAAGGAAGTATCCATTTTCGCAACAGTTATGCAAGACGAGGAGTTAGAAAGATGAGACGATGATTTATGCATAAAGTCAAGAAAACTACATTTATCTACGTTTGATTGTGCGGCTTACTAATGTCAAATTGTCAACAGGTATGAGCAGTTCTTGGGTGTTTATATAAAGCTCATATGTGACATGTGAGTTTATGAATTTATTTGATTTTGATTTTGATTTATCTTTTGTACGCGTTAAACTTTTTTATTTTAAAATTTGTGGGTTTATATATATACAAGTTTATTGTACACAAAAGCAATGTCTAAATTTCAAAAATACGTGTGCATTTGTAATAATGCAGACTAGTTTGCGTACAAGCTGGATGTTATTCCACAAACGATAAAGCTAGTTTAACTTACAATTGTGGTTTGTGGAACTAAATTAAAGTCAATAATGTGGAGTCACATAAAAGCAAAAGATGGGCTATGCATGCATATGGTTCAAATATTCAATTAATCGGGTACTTGTTTAATGTAGCAGTGAATATCATGAATATCGATTATTACTTTTTGACGAACAAATAATCAGGGGCGGAGCCATGTTATAGGTAGTGGGGCAGTGACGGAGCCAGAAAATTAAATGGTAGGGGGCAAAAAAATTTCCCCGTCTCATATTAAATGTCCATTTTGAACTTTTTCGGTCTTTCTTTTACAACTTTGACCATAAATATATATATATTTTTTATGTATAATACTTAGTGCAAAATATATGGATAGACAGAGTTTTAAATAGTTTCAATCGGTATAATTTTTATCAAGTACTATATAATATAAATAAAAATATTTATAGTCAAAGTTTAAAAAATAAGACCGAAAAATAGACCTTTAATATGGAACGGATGTATTATTTTTTTTGAGAAATTCCACTAAGTTATATAAGTTGCATAAAACATTTATTTTTTTTGTTTTAATAGGTAAAAAAAATGATATGTAATCTTGAAACATTTTAAAATTTATCTTTTAACAAAATTGATGTTACTTTATAAATAAAGATCCTAATATTCAGTTTTTAAATATTATACCCAGTAGTTGTATTTTATTATGCATAGTACATATAAAAAAGTAAAAAACACACCGAATACATAAAACTAGTTTAAATGATAAGTATTGTTTCTGGTCCCATCCTTAACCTAGTTTCTCTCTGCTATGTCTTCTTCACTTTTTCCGAGCAAACAATCCTATCGGAAAAAATGGTTTCTAGACATTAAAGTTCAGTACTCAGATCGGTAATGCTAAGTGAACGATGAGGGCACTATGAAAATCACGCTGAGGGCACTGTGATTTTTTCTACAAATTTAATATTTTTTCTACATGATATAGTGTGTCTGCGAGAGGTTTGTTGGGGGCAAATCCCCCCAGTACTTTTAATGTGACTCCGCCCCTGAGTGGGGGCAAAGGCTTCCAATACACCTCCAAGAGAGTTGAAAAATTAGTAAAAAACTAGTCAGATTTGTTGTGAAAATTGACAGTGACCTCAATCGAATTTATAAAGTGCCCTCTATAAAAGAAGCTAAGATTAACAATTGGGTCTTCAAGTTCTTGTTTATTGAATCCTTTCATCGGATAAGATGAAAAAAAATATGGTGGAAAGTAAAACTGTGAAAAAGAAGATATCCTTGAACTTTGGGAAATGGTTAATAAAATACTAGTACATTTTTTTGAACGACAATATATTAATAAAACTAGCAATGAGCTAGATTAAAAAGATACAAGATAAGGAGTTTTAAGTCACTCGTTCCAACTAAACGAGGCTTTACAACAATATTTGCACCAAGAAAAAGACCTAGAAACTATGTCATCAAAGATTATAGCCTTCATAGGGGGCTTCGACTCAAATAGCAGTTTATTCCGGTATGTCCAAATATGCCACCACATAGTATAAAAAATGCCTTCGAGAATACCCCTGATTTTTTATTAAAGCCGTAATGAGAGAAGCCAATTATGCCAAGAATCGTATGAGTTGCCTTCAAAAGTAGCAACGTTCCACCAATGAGAGATTTTGTTCGAGAGCTGCACAGCTAGGGGACAAGCGAAGAACAAATGAGACGTTGATTCAACACCATCGTCACAGTTGGGGAAAACAATGGAGTTGATGTCAATGCTTCGTCTCGAGATATTGAGACGCGAAGGGAGACCATCAAGTTTTATTTTCCAAGCAAGTATATTCACTTTGATAGGAACACATTTGGTCCAACAAGTTTGAGAGGAAATCGAAGCTAACCTCTTGTCGTCAATCTCCTTACGTAATGAAGCAACCGTCAAGAGACCAAATCTATCTATCCGACATAGGGGAAAGAATTGCGTGAGAAACCAAATCTGAAAGAGCATTAAACTGACCTTGTTCAGCACCTCCTCTAGGTTGCCTTCGAAAAGAATGATCTAGACTAATATCAGTAAGTTTCGAATTAACTGTGATATCCTTGGTAGAATCGAGAGCATACAATCTAGGAAAGTGATCTTTAAGAGCCGCATCACCTAGCCAACAATCAACCTAGAAGGAAGTGTTATACCTGTTACCCGGAGAAGACCAATTTCTTTAAAAATATGCAACCAGCTGGAATTTTTGCAAGCCGTGATACGTTTACCAATTTGAACATCTTCACCATGAATTTCCTTGATAGATCTAGCCCATAACGACGTGTTTTGAACATGAAATTTCCAAACCCATTTAAGCATTAGAGATCGATTTAGGGCAAAAAGGCTAGCAACACCAAGACCGCCCTTTACTTTGGGAGTTAGAAACTTCGACCATTTAAGCCATGAAGCTTTATTGTTCTTAGAATCATGAGCATTAAAAAATCGACTACTGACGGATTCTAACTTTTGAAGAACAGTAAGGGGAGCCTTGAATGGACAAATGAAATATAGGTATAGAGCTAAGGACGGATTTGATAAGAGTCAATCTCCCACCTACAAACAACCTTTCATTTTCCATTTTGAAAGACGAGAACTTACCTTGGTGATAACTTCGTACCATGTTTCAACTCTAGTCATCGAGCAACCAACTTTAGTACCAAGATACTTAAAAGGAGTGTCTAGAATAAGGCAACCAAGCCTAGAAGCAACGTTGCAAACAGTATCAATTGTAGGGGTGAGCACAAACCGCACCGCAAACCGCAAAACCGCAAAAACCGCAAGAAACCGCACCACAATAACCGCACCACAACAAAAACCGGTGGATCGGTTTTAAGAAAAAAGAAAAACCGCAAATGCGGTGCGGTTGCGGTTTTACCCTTAAAACCGCACCACCAAATCCGCACCGCACCGCATAGTAATTATATAAAACCAAAAAACGGCATACCGATTATTTAACGTGTGTTATAGGAGTTTTAGTGCACAAAATCATTAATATTCTAAATAATGTATGTGTTTACATTAAATATTTGCATTGTTATAACCGAAAATACGTACATCATGAATAAAAAACCGCATAAATCCGCATTAAGTATATAAATCATAAGCGGTGGTGCGGTGCGGTTAACATCCGCAAAACCCACAAAAACCGCAAAAATCCGCAAAACTGAAACCACAAAAAACCGTGCGGTGCGGATTCTCACTTTTGAAAAAACCGCAATTGCGGATGCGGTTTCATTTTTGCCAAAATCCGCACCGCACCGCACCATGCTCACCCCTAATCAATTGTCACCGAAGTTCCCATGATCTTACTTTTGGATATATTTATTCGTAGCCCAGAAGCACAGTGGAAACATTCGAGAACTTGTATTAGGGTAGTGATGTTACCCTCGCACCATTGTCCCATAAAGACGACATATATTTACTTTTGTACAAATTCATATTTTAATACTCCCTTCCTTTATTGTTTCAATAGTTCTATTACAGTATATTTTGGTTTGAGAAACAATATGTTTTTTTAATCATGTTTTAAGTTTCATTCTTATTTTTCTCAATTAGTTTTAGAGAAATCATTCCTATTAAAAAAATGATTTAATAAAGGTTAATATTCTCTAGATTTTCTTGATTTTTACAAAAATTAAAATAGGCGACATGTAATCTTTACTTACTATAAGTTCACGTTAATGGAAATAATATTATTAGTAATTGGGTTTCGTTTATGAAAACTGACCCGATATTTTCAAACTATTACTAAAATAAGTGATTTTTGCATTTGCTCAAAAACGACCTGATCCAAAATCTTTTACTCGATTTTCTTAACACGTGATTAAACCATTCTTATTGCACGTCTCCCCCTTAGATTAGATTTTCTGGCTCCGCCATTGCAAATAATTGTAGAAAAGAAAAAGAATAATTTTTTTTGTGTGTTTTTGTTTCGTGTAAGTTTGTATACTTGTTCATTATTGATTTTTCTGTTCAATTTTAACCGTAAATTATTACTTTTGTGTTACATAATACTTGATGAAAATTATATAAATAAAAATACATTTAAAAATCAATTCATACATATATTTTGCGTTAAGTATTATATAACACATACAAAATAATTTACGGTTAAAGTTGAATAAAAAAGTCAATAATAGACAAGTAAATTAGGACGGACTAAGTATAAAATTATTTTAATTTTTATATAAGAACCGAAAGATGTTTTTGTAGTACGTGTTAAATAGGTTGTTATAAATTTTTTATTAGATGAGTTGCTAACACATCAAATATGATAAATCTTTTTGGAGATTATAGAACATTAATATATGAACTTCTTTGTTTTATAAAAGTATACTCATTATGCATAAACATTTTCAAATTTTATAAACATCTCATATAATTCAAATGCCTAAAACTAATGTTCAAAATCCTAAACTTGTTTATGCCATACAAGCTTAAATTGGAGGTTCATTATGGTTTACAAGTTTTTATATTTTTGATAGTTTATAAACTTTTCTATAACTCATATACTGGATGCTCTTTCAATTATTTACATTAAATGAGTTGTTATAAATATTTATTAAATAATTTATTATAAATATTGAAAATCATTATTAATTTTATAATTATGATTTTGTTTCATAGCAAAATAAAACAAATATTTTTATAATAAATAAGTTAAATTAACTAAATTCTACCCTTACTATTCTCAATAATGTCTTAAAAACTTGAGAGATTTACATGTATATTTTTCTTAAAGTTGAATATTACATAAATATCTTTTGTATTTTCTTAAATATCCTTGTTACTTTTATAATTACACAAATATCTTTCTTAATCCATTGTAATTACATTAACATCATTCCTAAAAAATTTAATTTCTCATACATATTCAAAAAATAGTTAAATTATAATTATATTGATTTTAAATGTTAAAACTATTATTGTCTTGTATTTATGATTTAGATTGATTATATTATCTACATATTTTTATTGGTTTCGAGTGATAAAACAACATGTTCATTTTTTATATACATAAAAAATATTTTGATAAATATGTTGATGTATTAACAAAATTTAGAGAAGAATATTAATGTAATTACAAAAGTTTAGCAAGGCTATTGACGTAATTAGAAAAATAAAACAGACATTTACGTAATATTCAACTTTTAAAAAGATATAAAAACTTTACATGTCAATAGAGATGGTGTTTTAATTATGTTTTATATCAATTCAAACGCAAGCTTATGTATATAAAAGTCTATCAATCTTCAATATCACTTAATTACTTAAAAATGATTTTTTTTAGTTATTTATTGAATAATAAAAAACTAGTAAACTTGGCTTTAAATTTATTTGGATAAAATAACAAAGAACCAATAGATGAGATTGGACCCATCATTTTTATAAATATAATTTTATTTTTAAGTTTTAAATATTAATCTCTTTTAATGGTTAATTGTTATGCGAAAAAAAATATATCATTAGAACGACTATTTAACTGTCTTTATATAGATGAACAATTTGATATGGTTACGATAGAAAAAAATCGTTCTTTTTTACTTTTTTGTTTTTATTCGTTGTTAAAACTTGCATATAGAAACTTATTGTGCTTAAACAATAATTTGAATATACTAATAAAATATGTTGACCCTTTTTCTTTTCTTTGCTGATTCCTCTCAATGAAATTTTCTATGTTGCACTAAGTTACTTACGGATGTATGCATGCAGTCCAGAAACACTTTAGGGTAAACACCCATCCAAACAACTCCAACAAGAAAAGGTATAAATATGAAAAATTCTCTACCATTTAGATCGGAGAATTTATGGAGGAAATCCGGTTTTAAATTCCCAGAAACCATACCAGAAGGTGCTAGTTTATATACTAGACTAGGAACAGGGTTGCTGGGTGTGCTAAACACAGAAAGTAATCACATGTGATATTAGTGAAATCATATGTGGTTTGATATTAATATCACATGTGATTTTATTAGTATATTTGAATTAATATTTAATCACATATGATTTTTTTTGCTATAACTAAAAAAGGTGAAAACAAATTTTTTTTGTCAAAAGTATAATAGTGTTGTGTGTAGTAGAAAGATAATTCAATGCTAGTTGTGACAGTATAATTTATTTTGTCTAATGATTAATGGTTTATGAAAAGTTTAAATTATAAAATATATGAAATAACTTTTATGGGGTGTTTATTTCGGGGGAAACTTATGACAACCCATAAATTTCACATATATTCTATGTGTTATATTTATATGAATATGAAAATTCACCAGAAGTTTTTGCTTAAATGCTTCTTAGCAGTTTCACAAGTGAATGGAATTATTCTTAAGATGAATTGATTCTCACAACCTGAATTGCCACTTCAACATATTTCTATATGTTGTAAATACTATATATATAGATCAAGTCTGAGTTTTAAAAGTAATCTAATAAGTATATTATGAATAAGAACATCTTAAATTTAACTTGATGCCCTAAATTTCCCTAAAACCCCTTAGAATCCCTATAAATGAGTGGTAAACTCAAGAATTGTCAAGTATGAATGTACAACATGTATGAATATGTAATCAAGGATTATAAAAAAGTTCTAAACTAGTATTTAGAAGTATAATATCATCTAAGAATAGTAAGTACAAACCATACAAAGATAAGTACAAATAAATGTACATAAAAGTCTAGATCACCACCTAAAATCAATCTTATATTGAATTGGAGCCTAATATTTTGCAGCAAATTATAAAACTCAACTAAGTATCATAATAAGACAATATTTTCAATTCAATTCAATGTACAAATAATTAATTCACAAAGTACAAGTTTTTAAAGCATAGGATTTTAATTAACCCTATTACCTCTTAGAATATGATTACCCTATATAACTCGTTGAACTAAGTGTGTATAATCTTTAGAAACCTTAAACACAATATATAAGACCTAGAATAAGCCAATACAATGATATAAACACAAATAACTCAAGATACAAGCCATTTAGGCATAATAACCTAGAAACCTCTATATTACATATTTTACTTAGAATCAATGTATAGTCTTTTAGGAAAAGTGTACAAACTTTATTAGCATTAAATTTAGGTTATAATATCATCATAAGATAAGGTACAAGTACCCCGAATGCACAAGGTACAACATTTCAATGCATGACTCATAAATTAGGTCAAAATATGTATTTTCACTCTTTATACATTTTTACTTAGAACAACTTAGGAAAACAAGTGTAGAGACTTCATGAACACGTTAAGGATAATGTAGGATGTATACATTGAGTTTACATCAGTATCTAAATCAAGAATAATTAGAAATCCTAATCCGGCTAGGTTTTCTTCCCAATTTTACTTCAAAGTAATGTTAAACTTCAAACCAAGGACCCAAACCTTCTAATTACAACTTTTAAACCATAATTACACCTTAATCCATCACTAATCAGATTCCTAAACCCTTAAGTACAAGAATTTCAAAACCATAAATTTATAAGCCCTAATTTAGGACCCGACTACATTTATCCCTCCAAAAACCTATTTAAACACTTTCCCTTCCAAATTAAAACTTAGGATCAGGTCTAATATATATTTTGATATGTTTTTAAGTAGTTACGTTCCCCACTTGTATCTTACACATCTTCATTCTCATCCATTTGTTGTCGTGGCTTCCTTATGAACCATAAGCCCTAGATATTTTGATCCTAGCTTCCATGAGTCATTCCTAGACCTCCTTAGGCTTTACTAGCATCCCTTAGTCACTTACCTATAGGCCTTACACGTTCATGGCCATATCTTAGAGCTTTAGTCTTAGAAATGGCTATAAAAGGGGCGAACTCCTTTCATTTGAAACTTGCACCCTGATTTCCTATTCCTCTATGCTAATTCTAATTTTCCACTTCTACAAAAGTTATAAGATACTCATAAGACTAGAAACCAGGTCTGGAAAGGATCCAATGAAGCTCTTGAAGCTTTGTGAACAAGTTATATTCATATGAAGCCATAGAAATTGATATGAGTATTTTTACTCATATCATTTATAGCTTAAAACAATGAAATATTGCTCATAAAATACCAAATATGCCTTGGAAAAGCTTGTTTCTTGTTTGAATGTGTGTAGGTACCAAGTTCACGAAAACCGACGAAAATCGACACGAGAATGATGAAAAAGATCAAGAAGCCAAGAACCGAGCTTGACATGAGTGGATTTAATCATTTATCGAGGAAACGAGCCAAGTGGGTCCCACAATGGGTTAAATGGGCTCAAAATCCCATTTATATTTCAAGTAAAGTTGATTTGAAAAAAGTCCAACATAAGGCCCAAAGACCTTGGTTTACACGGATGGAAAGAAGCTTGGGCCAAAAGCCCAAACATGATGAAATAAGAAACGAAAGCAAAAGTTATATGGGCTTTTAGGGTTTCGGTTGGTCAAAGTTGTGAGTATTAAACTCACATTTTCCATCAAACGTTTAATAAACGTTTCCACTCACACATATTCCCACGTCCATTTACCCATTTGTTTTTTATCCCCACTCACAAATAAAGAAGCAACGTTACAATCTAGGTAACTTCTTCCTCCTCATCCCATTTTTCACCCCAAAACCAGAGAACAAATCACTATTCAATAAAACCCTAAGTTGATTAAATCACGAATTAATAAAGGGTTTTTGATGGCACGGTTAATTCACGTGTAAGGGAATAAATTCCCCCAGTTTAAGGAAGAGAAAGGTGGAAGGAGCTTGGCTACGTGGCTTTTGATCATTGGAGGATACACCTCACCCTTCTCAATCAACCAATCATAGGCCAAAGAAAAAGCACAAAAGAAACACAAGATTGCCACCTTGGCAATCTGTGTGACCAAGATCATCCTCCACCCTTGGATCAAAACAGAAAAGAAAGAGAAAGAGAAGAATGAAGATCAAAGGCTCAAGATCATTTGGAATATTCCTGCGAATAACCGGATATTCGCATCAAGAAGACTCGGGTTCAGCCTATTTAAACCCCCTCATTTTATTGTATTGAGGATCCCTTTTCTTACTTTACTTTTATAATGTTAGTTTTTAGATAGAAAATTGTATTTTTCTTTTCAAATATTGTAATGCTTGATTTGATTTAATAAAAGTGATATTCAGTCTCATCTTCTTTTTATATCGCATTTGTTATTTGTTAAAATTTATGCAATTTAAATCTATAGTAAGCTATTATTATAATTGTGAATGGTTTATATAAGCTGAATATCATAGCTTATATGATCATTTGAGTTAGATTAAGGATATATACGTTTATCCCCACTGGATAAACGCTTAAAATAAGCTGCTGATTCGATTCAAAATTGGTGTTCTTGGTTCGATTGATGGAGGTTTGGTGTTTAATGGTGGTTTGGTGGTTGCGGTTCGGTTCTTAAGGTAGCTCAGCGCTCCCTTCTGCTCAACGGATATCGCAAAAGGTTCCATATCTCTTTTCTCTTTTATTGTTTATGTGTTTAAGTTGATAAGTCTGCTAGTTATGTTTAATTTGATATGTTTAAGTTTGCTAGTTTGATTTTAGTTAAAAGTATGATGATATGTTTATTTGATAAATTTTGTTCACTTAATGATTACTAAATCTGAATTTTAATTTTATGAGATCACTACTGTTTTAAAGTTAAATTTTCATCAGATTGTTTTATATGCTGGGTAATGACTGTCTTCGTGATGTTTAAGCTTACTGAAAGTATTATTTGATTAAGTGTTTTTTTTGCTTTTGTTGGGTATTGTTCTGCTAATGTAAAGTTTGATTAGCTTGTAATTCGTATAA
Organism: Glebionis coronaria; assembly: GCA_025667525.1. NCBI lineage: Eukaryota > Viridiplantae > Streptophyta > Magnoliopsida > Asterales > Asteraceae > Glebionis > Glebionis coronaria. The sequence continues at coordinate 164,445,953 of CM046879.1, forward strand.
GATTACTGATTTATAGGGTTCTGTTTAGAGGTTTTAGATGACCTGATTCATTTAGATTAAACGTGATTTAAATTTTGCATTATGCTGAGTGTTTTGAACTAGTGAAGTCTGCTGATATTATGTGCTCCTGATGTGATAATGTTTGTTGTTTTTCTGCTAATTATCAATATTGATGTTGTGCTGCCATAAGTTTATGCTGATATTTTGCGTCTTGTGTACGTTTTGTATACTGATTTCATATAGATCTGTATGTTGTCATTGCTGTGTAGGTTTATACATTGCTTTTGATATTCTGCATAATTTCATTTGATCTGAGTAACTAGAATTAGTTGAGTGTTTAAGCTTATTTTGCCTAATTAGCTTATGATCAAGTTGTGTTAGATTTCGTGTGATTAACTTTTATCAGTTTAGTTTGCATCATTCTGCTTACTGTATCATACTGCTTATCAGTTCATTTAACTGATAAGCTCATAAAGCTTGTCCTCACAGCTTTTATAAACATAATAAGCTCATTTAAAGTCTTTCCTGAGACTCTTCTTCATAACTGTTCAAAAAGAAATTATTCCAAAAATAATGTCATCTATGGGGATCGAACTCGAGACCTCTCTTCTAGAAGTCAAACGTGATAACCACTTGGGCTGCAAGCCTATTTGATTTTGTTCTCACTTATTTCATTAATATAGTGTATTGTCTTTCTGGCAGTGTTTGTTTTTTATAACAACTTAGTCACGTTTTAGGTTTTGTTTAAATTTTTATAATTTCTAATTTTAATTGAAGTAATTTTTTAATAAAAAGTAGTTTAAAATAAAACAAAGTAAAAAAAATAACAAAAAAAAAAAATGTTTTGTTTATTAAAGTTTAATTAGTTTACTTTAATATTTAGCTTTTTATAATTTTAGATTTAAATAAAATTAATTTTTAAAAAAAGATAGATTTGGTATAAGTAATTTTTAATATAGTATATTAGTTTTAAAAGTTAATTAGATTTTTAAAATAGAGTAAAAGTTTTAAGTAGATTATATTTTTATAGAAAATTAAAATAGATTGAAGTTTAATTAGTATTTTAATTTTAAGTAATTAATTGTTAGTTTAAAATTTAATTAGCGGGTTTAACGATTCATGCACTTAGGATTATTTTTAATAGCTTAAAATTTGTAGAGTTTAATTTTAGTTTTAAAAACCAACGACACATTCAAATCAATTGTCCAAATCAAAACGAAACGTCTCAAATTCACTTGATCTTCGTGTACAACGAACTTGGTTCACTCACGTGTTTAATCGTATCCGTCTTTGACTTATTTTTGGTTAATTACTTTTTCCTAAAGGTAATTGCCTAAATTTGTCCTATAACGTATATGTGTTAATCCACGACACATCAAAAATTTTGGCGCCGCTGCCGGGGATCTTGTGTACGATTCGTCTTTGTTGAGATTTGTTGATCGTGGATTTGAAGATCCTTTCCGTCCTCGGAAAGTTTTGTTATTTTTCTATTAAGTAGTATGTATCGTTTTTCTCGTTTTTTGTGAATAATATATTGTATTACGTAGCACAATAATTTTAAATACTTTTCAAATAAGCCTTAGTTGGGATTTCATCACCTAGCTATTGTATTCGAACCCAAAACAAAAATAAAGGCAAAATAGATAAATACTAATAAGAAGTTTGAACTCGATTTATACAAACTATAAGGTGGGTATAAGGCGACGTGCTATAAAAGGCCGTCTAAGGAAAAAGGTTTTTAAGTGCTTTGTGCCACCTCGTTTCCCCGCTTGCTTGTGCGTATATTGAGAGGGACGACCTATTATTGGTTTGCCGACTCAAGTAGTAATAAATCTTATTTTTGTTGTTTACTTATTGAACCTCGAGACGTTTAGGTTTTCACCTATCGTTTCAAAGTCGACCGAGGGTAATTTACTTCCATAGTAGTTATCCTTATTCCTTGTTTTTTATCGATCATTTTTGATTGAGCAATACCAAATAAAATACCAAAAATAATCTTCTTTCTTGTCTAATTTCTTTTCTTCAACCCTCTAAATTCTCGTCTTTGTAGTGTATGCATTTACGTTCTTCTCGTCTTGTGATAGATTTTAATAGGCTTGAAAATATTCCTCGTAGAAATAGAAATCGTCAACAACGAATAGTGGAACCCGAGCTTCCACCTATTGTTGTAGAGATGGCCGATAACCGTACAATGGAGGAATTGCTCCGTGCACCCACCGAAGGGTATGGGGAAGCAATCGTTGTGCCGGCTATTTTGGCGGATCATTTTGAGATTAAGACGGGTCTTCTATCACTCATTCGTGCCGACCAATTTCGTGGCAATGAGGCCGATAGCCCGCATTCTCACATTCGGAATTTTAATCGAATTACCTCGACTCTCAAGTTTAGAGATGTGCCGAATGACGTGATTAAGCTTATGCTTTTTCCGTACTCGCTCGAGGGTAATGCTAAGCTTTGGTATGAGAAAGAACCACCGGGTTCGATTTTAACTTGGGATGATTTAGTGTCTAAGTTCATGAATTACTTCTTTCCACCTTCTAAGACAACACATTTTAAGAACGAGATTACTAGATTTGAACAAAAAGTGCATGAATCGTTTGGGGTTGCTTGGGAAAGATTTAAAGACTTGTTAAGACAATGTCCACATCACGGTTTCTCGGAATTACATCAAATAAATACTTTCTATAATGGGCTTAATATGATTGAACAAGATTCTTTAAATGCCGCCGCGGGTGGTAATCTTTTAAGAAAAACACCGAGGGACGCGTGGAGGATAATTGAGGATAAGTCTAGAGCACAATATTCACGAAACACACCGGGTGTTTCCAATGTGAATTCATCTAATGTCGAGATTGCTAGATTGGACTCTAAGATTGACACGATTTTGAGTGAGATTAGGAAGAATCCTCATGGATCGATTAATATGATTGGGAATGTTTGTGTATCATGTGGTGGAGCACATCCTAATTATGCTTGTTTGAACGCGGGGTTTGATCAAGCTAGTGCTTTTGCCGCGACGGGAACTTATGGCTCCAACGGTCAAGTTCCTCGTCAAAATCATGTTGCTCCACCGGGTTTTCCACCGGTTCAAAATAGGTACAACAATGGTAATAATGGGAATAATTTTAACCGTGGTAACCAAGGGAATTTTAATCAAGGAAATGGTTTTAATGCTAATCAAAACAATCAAGGTTTTCAAGGGAATAATCAAAATGATTTGTCAAGCTACATGAAATCAAATGAGGCAAATATGAAAGCTTTGCAAAACAACATTCAAGGACAAATGGCAACTTTGAAAAATGAGTTTCAAAATACACTAAAGGGGCAAAATAACAAGATTGAGCTTAATCAACAAAGAATGGAACAAAGATTTGAACAAATGTTTGAGCAAGGTCAAAATCGTTTGCAACAAAGTGTGGAACAAAATCAAAATAAATTGCTTTCGATGTTTGAGGGATTTATGTCTAAACCATCTACTTCTTCGGGTTGCTTACCTAGTAATACCATTCCAAACCCGAGGGGAGAGCTTAAGGCTATCACCGCTTATGATAATTTAGAAAGGAAGCTTGAGCTTATTGTGCCACCTAAAGAAACCTTTTGGAATGTCACCAAGGCTACTTTAAATGTGATTAGTACCTCGGATTTCATTGATCTCTTTCCTAAGAAGTATAATGATCCGGGTCACTTCTTGATACCTTGTGTTTTCGATGAGCTTGGGGAATACAAAGCTCTAGCCGATCTAGGAGCTAGTATTAACGTTATGCCCTTGTCCATTTGGAAAACTCTTGACTATTTGCGACTTATTCCCACTCGAATGATCATTGAGCTTGCTAATGGTACCACCACTCGACCGGTTGGTATAGCGGAAAATGTCATTGTTAAAGTGGGGGAGTTCGTTTACCTAGCCGATTTTGCTATCATTGATTATGAGCCGAATCCTCGTGCGCCTATAATTTTAGGACGACCATTTTTGTGTACGGCCGGTGTTTTAGTTGATATGAAAGAAGGGGAGCTTAAATTGTTTCATGGGGATAAACATATGATTTTCAAACCGGAAAAAATTTCAAGATTGGTTCCTAAGAAATTGGAAAGTGAAAAACCTAATTTTGTTGAATCATGTTGTAATGTTACCTCATCTATACTCACTCCACACGAGGATGAAAAGATTGAAAAACAAATTGATGATTACTTGAGTGAGCCATTCGATGCTTGTGAATTTGATAATAAGAATTTTGATCCCGAGAGTGATATTGCTTTAATTGAACAATCTTTGAAGATGGACTCATTTTCATTCTCTTCTAAGGATCATGTTGATGTTCTTAAGGCACAATCTTCATTTGAAGAGCCTTTGATTCCTAGCTTCACACCGAGTGAGGTTAGTGATTATTCGTTGGATAAGTTCGTCGATGAACTTTTTGCTATCCTTGACCCACTTCCACGGGGAAGTGAAGACGTTTCCGATCTCGAGATCGAACGTGATTCTTGTGTTTTACCTACCATTCTCGAGGAATTCGCCGATGAATTGCCTTCAAATGAGAATGATGATCTTGTATCCGAATGTGACACACTCGATACTTTGTCGGAAATTTCTTGTGATGACGAGAATGATGACACTTTTGTGACTTACTCAAATCCTCTATTTGAAGCTTCATTGAACAATAATCCATTGTTTCAAGAGGATTTTGAGAACATCATACCTCCTACATCTCACAACCTTTGTGATGATGATCTTCTTATAAAGGAGGTTGATGAGGTTTGTGATGATGATCACACCTTTTATGATGAGTATGTCGACTCGGATGGAGAAATTTACATTATTCCCAATCTCCCTCCCACTCGCGTTGATCTTAATGTGCGGGTTTTTCATGTGACTCATATTGAGTACCATGACCCCTTTGTTCACGTTCCTAAGAGTGAAAAAGTCGACAAAGTCATGCAAGTTGAAACCACTAGTGTTGAGACTTTTGTTCCACCATTACCATGTGCTTCATATGATTTAGGATTAGCATGGGGGGACGACACCTTGTTGTCTATTCCTTTCTCCACCGAGGACGAGGTATTCGACCCCGGAATCGTTGATTTAGGGAAATCTCGGACTTTCACCGATGTAATAATTGAAAGATTTTTCGATCATCTTGGTGCGAGTTTATCTCGTGGAGCATGCTACATCCATACTATTGTTTGTACCTACCATCTCTTGTTAGAGATTTGTGTTGGAGTTTTATCCTTTCGTTTGTCATCCGACAACGAGGATGTAATCTTTGACCCCGGCATCGCGCTTTATGTTGGCTTTTATCTTAATATGCCGGTTTGCACCACTTTCCCTAAGGACCAATGAATGCGGGGATCGAGTCGAGCTCATGACTCGGTGAACAAAAACGAGTTTTTTCTATCTTCTTTCTATTTTCTAACACCTAATAAGGCTTGATCTTTCAAGCTCGTGCTCGTGATTTGTTGTGTTGTGATCTTAGGTACGTCCCTAATCATTGAAGACTCTCGTGTTCGGTTTTTGCCGGTCCACTTGATCTTCCATTTTTTGAATGCCAAAAAGGGGCACACTTTCTATCCCTTGATTATTATTGACTAACGTTTTATCCTGAGGCATAATTAATAAACGGCTTATAGATTTGCGTGCTCTTTCCATGCTAGGAATTTGCATTAGACTCTTCGTGTCTTAGCAAGGGGGTGTTACTCTTGAGCTAAGAAACATTGAGGACAATGTTTGGTTTTAGCATGGGGGAGTCAATCGATATAATCGCTTGCAATTGCTTTTGTCGTGTCCAAACGTATAGTTTTCTCATTTTTCAATAAAATTTTAAATTTTTTGTGTTATTTTTAAGTTTTAATAAATAAAATAAGTGTTTTTGACACGAATGTAGGCTTTAAATAAGAATAGTTTTTGACTCGACTGGGTTTTTAACCTTAGCTTTTCCTTAACGTATTTGAATTAAGTTTTGCTAGGCTATTATATAGGGAGCTTTAAAACGCGAAAGTCTTAATTCATATGAGTTAAGGACAAGAACTTTTCGCAAGCTCCTATAATTGATCCTAGAAAGTCGTTTATCAAGGGAACTTTAAAACGCAAATTCTAAAACTTGCAAAAGTATAAGAAGTTGCAAGATCCTATAGATGACTTGAAAACCCAAAACTTTGATTTAATAGGCTAAGTATCCATTGATTTCATTCTTGGAATTTTACAATATGGAGAACAAGAGATGATAGAGCCAATTATAAGTTCGGTATTCTTTCGGGAATTTATGTGAGTTAATTATGAGCCTATTCTCCCATCACTTGTTAATAAATTTAATTGCAATAAATAATGTTGAACGATTTGAAAAGTTACTTAGCTTCTAGCCCAAGATCGTTTAAAAGTTGCTCGGTATGGATTAGAGTTCATAGCCAAGGCATAACTTATTGAAGCGGGATGCGAAGATTGGCGAGTCCAAAAAGGTCCTAACAAGACATGAGGGCTATGTTTTATTGCTAAAGATCTCAAGTGATGTGAAGACTCATTTATCAAAAATCAATATGAAGGATCGAGACACACGACGAAAAGCAAAATACTCCCAAAAAGTCATGGAGAAGTCTATCCAAAAAGACCAAAAATAAGGTATGAGGATAAATGAAGCCAAGTCCAAAAAGGAGGCGGATCGTTGTTAATCAAAATCCCAAGTAAAGATTGGAGAAAAATGAAGAAGTCGTGGTCCAAGTATGAATCTCTCAAAAATTCAAGAGAAGAAATATTATGAAGAGAAGACCATTATTTCGTGAACGTCTCTCAAGATTGGAAGTATTAAGTCACTGCCAAATATCGATCCGAGAAAGGTCTCAAATCGCGAAACAAGTTATGCCAAGATATGAACTTTATGAGAGCCCGAGAAGCAGTTTTAAAAGATTTTGTCCTTTAGCTAACTATTGATTAAATCGTTCACTTTATTTTCGGCTTAATAAATTATCGAAATAAGTCAACGATGCATCCTCGTGATCATTCAAGACAACAATAAAATATAAGAGATACACATAGGAATAAGGGAGTCTAAGTGATTAATTAGCCCACATGAGTTCGTGTTAGTCTACCAACTTATAATAACAATGATCTTGTTTTTGCACTTGGCATCGAAAAGTGAAAAGTCGAGGACGATGAATCTAATTGAGCTTTTATGATCATTAAAAGTTATTTTATGTCTTTACAAAATTAAAAGTCAAAGGTTGAATAATGGTGTAGTCATAGTTTTATTTTATCATTGCGTGAGGACACGGCAATTGCTTAGCATGGGGGAATTTGATATGAGTATTTTTACTCATATCATTTATAGCTTAAAACAATGAAATATTGCTCATAAAATACCAAATATGCCTTGGAAAAGCTTGTTTCTTGTTTGAATGTGTGTAGGTACCAAGTTCACGAAAACCGACGAAAATCGACACGAGAATGATGAAAAAGATCAAGAAGCCAAGAACCGAGCTTGACATGAGTGGATTTAATCATTTATCGAGGAAACGAGCCAAGTGGGTCCCACAATGGGTTAAATGAGCTCAAAAGCCCATTTATATTTCAAGTAAAGTTGATTTGAAAAAAGTCCAACATAAGGCCCAAAGACCTTGGTTTACACGGATGGAAAGAAGCTTGGGCCAAAAGCCCAAACATGATGAAATAAGAAACGAAAGCAAAAGTTATATGGGCTTTTAGGGTTTCGGTTGGTCAAAGTTGTGAGTATTAAACTCACATTTTCCATCAAACGTTTAATAAACGTTTCCACTCACACATATTCCCACGTCCATTTACCCATTTGTTTTTTATCCCCACTCACAAATAAAGAAGCAACGTTACAATCTAGGTAACTTCTTCCTCCTCATCCCATTTTTCACCCCAAAACCAGAGAACAAATCACTGTTCAATAAAACCCTAAGTTGATTAAATCACGAATTAATAAAGGGTTTTTGATGGCACGGTTAATTCACGTGTAAGGGAATAAATTCCCCCAGTTTAAGGAAGAGAAAGGTGGAAGGAGCTTGGCTACGTGGCTTTTGATCATTGGAGGATACACCTCACCCTTCTCAATCAACCAATCATAGGCCAAAGAAAAAGCACAAAAGAAACACAAGATTGCCACCTTGGCAATCTGTGTGACCAAGATCATCCTCCACCCTTGGATCAAAACAGAAAAGAAAGAGAAAGAGAAGAATGAAGATCAAAGGCTCAAGATCATTTGGAATATTCCTGCGAATAACCAGATATTCGCATCAAGAAGACTCGGGTTCAGCCTATTTAAACCCCCTCATTTTATTGTATTGAGGATCCCTTTTCTTACTTTACTTTTATAATGTTAGTTTTTAGATAGAAAATTGTATTTTTCTTTTCAAATATTGTAATGCTTGATTTGATTTAATAAAAGTGATATTCAGTCTCATCTTCTTTTTATATCGCATTTGTTATTTGTTAAAATTTATGCAATTTAAATCTATAGTAAGCTATTATTATAATTGTGAATGGTTTATATAAGCTGAATATCATAGCTTATATGATCATTTGAGTTAGATTAAGGATATATACGTTTATCCCCACTGGATAAACGCTTAAAATAAGCTGCTGATTCGATTCAAAATTGGTGTTCTTGGTTCGATTGATGGAGGTTTGGTGTTTAATGGTGGTTTGGTGGTTGCGGTTCGGTTCTTAAGGTAGCTCAGCGCTCCCTTCTGCTCAACGGATATCGCAAAAGGTTCCATATCTCTTTTCTCTTTTATTGTTTATGTGTTTAAGTTGATAAGTCTGCTAGTTATGTTTAATTTGATATGTTTAAGTTTGCTAGTTTGATTTTAGTTAAAAGTATGATGATATGTTTATTTGATAAATTTTGTTCACTTAATGATTACTAAATCTGAATTTTAATTTTATGAGATCACTACTGTTTTAAAGTTAAATTTTCATCAGATTGTTTTATATGCTGGGTAATGACTGTCTTCGTGATGTTTAAGCTTACTGAAAGTATTATTTGATTAAGTGTTTTTTTTGCTTTTGTTGGGTATTGTTCTGCTAATGTAAAGTTTGATTAGCTTGTAATTCGTATAAGATTACTGATTTATAGGGTTCTGTTTAGAGGTTTTAGATGACCTGATTCATTTAGATTAAACGTGATTTAAATTTTGCATTATGCTGAGTGTTTTGAACTAGTGAAGTCTGCTGATATTATGTGCTCCTGATGTGATAATGTTTGTTGTTTTTCTGCTAATTATCAATATTGATGTTGTGCTGCCATAAGTTTATGCTGATATTTTGCGTCTTGTGTACGTTTTGTATACTGATTTCATATAGATCTGTATGTTGTCATTGCTGTGTAGGTTTATACATTGCTTTTGATATTCTGCATAATTTCATTTGATCTGAGTAACTAGAATTAGTTGAGTGTTTAAGCTTATTTTGCCTAATTAGCTTATGATCAAGTTGTGTTAGATTTCGTGTGATTAACTTTTATCAGTTTAGTTTGCATCATTCTGCTTACTGTATCATACTGCTTATCAGTTCATTTAACTGATAAGCTCATAAAGCTTGTCCTCACAGCTTTTATAAACATAATAAGCTCATTTAAAGTCTTTCCTGAGACTCTTCTTCATAACTGTTCAAAAAGAAATTATTCCAAAAATAATGTCATCTATGGGGATCGAACTCGAGACCTCTCTTCTAGAAGTCAAACGTGATAACCACTTGGGCTGCAAGCCTATTTGATTTTGTTCTCACTTATTTCATTAATATAGTGTATTGTCTTTCTGGCAGTGTTTGTTTTTTATAACAACTTAGTCACGTTTTAGGTTTTGTTTAAATTTTTATAATTTCTAATTTTAATTGAAGTAATTTTTTAATAAAAAGTAGTTTAAAATAAAACAAAGTAAAAAAAATAACAAAAAAAAAAAAATGTTTTGTTTATTAAAGTTTAATTAGTTTACTTTAATATTTAGCTTTTTATAATTTTAGATTTAAATAAAATTAATTTTAAAAAAAAGATAGATTTGGTATAAGTAATTTTTAATATAGTATATTAGTTTTAAAAGTTAATTAGATTTTTAAAATAGAGTAAAAGTTTTAAGTAGATTATATTTTTATAGAAAATTAAAATAGATTGAAGTTTAATTAGTATTTTAATTTTAAGTAATTAATTGTTAGTTTAAAATTTAATTAGCGGGTTTAACGATTCATGCACTTAGGATTATTTTTAATAGCTTAAAATTTGTAGAGTTTAATTTTAGTTTTAAAAACCAACGACACATTCAAATCAATTGTCCAAATCAAAACGAAACGTCTCAAATTCACTTGATCTTCGTGTACAACGAACTTGGTTCACTCACGTGTTTAATCGTATCCGTCTTTGACTTATTTTTGGTTAATTACTTTTTCCTAAAGGTAATTGCCTAAATTTGTCCTATAACGTATATGTGTTAATCCATGACACATCAGAAATCATTTTGGAGCTATCTAGGTAATCCCTATGTTATTTAAGATTATGTCTTGTTATAATGTTATTTTGAGACTTTTTATAATGTTAATAAGCCATTCCATTAAGTCTTAGTTCATGTAATAATCTAAAATGGAATTTATAAGCTAAAGATGTAATAAAATCCTAGTTTTGTAATTTACATAGAATAATGAGATAAAATTCATTTCAAAAGCTATAGGTCTAGAAAACTATTTTTTTATGATTAGAAATATGTTTATAAACTTTGTTTTTAAGTTTCTAGATCAATTTGTACAAATTTGAGCTAGTTATATAATTTTAAACAAGTATAGGGACTAAAACAATTATTTTTGAAACTATAAACATTTTGGGACAAAAGTGTCATTTTACTAAAGTTAAAACTATAAGGACTGATTCTTTAAAGTTTGAAACCTTAAGGTTAATATTATAAGGTTGAAAATATAAATATTAAAATTATATACTTTAAGGGTTAAAAGTGTAAATATACTAAACTTATAACTTCAGGGATTGAAAATGTAAATATTCTAAACATTCAAAATTTAAGGATCATTTTATCACTGATGAAATTTTATGGATGAAAATTATATAATAAGACCTATTTTCTAAAGTTATATAAAGTGAAAGGACTATTTTTGCCAACTTTAAAACGAAAGGATATAAAATGTAATAATGAGATAATCTACTAATCTTTGAAGAAGTTTCTAAAATAATGTATCATGTTAGTAGGTAGTTTTTTACAAAGATCTATAATCTCGATTTTACGTTCTGACTAAGTGGTTGAGTTTACGATGTAAAGTGCCCTCGCTACTCAAACGTTTATAAAATGGATATGAGTATGATGGCCCGAACAATGATGCTATGAAAATTTATAAATCAAAGAAACATATAAGTATTACCTAAAAAGTGTTGAACTGATTTCAAAAGACTTGATACGTATACAAATGTGTTAATCTAGGTTTGTGAGACTAAGCTGTTAAATTGTAATTAAAATATAATCTGTCGAGATTCAGACTCTTTGGATAAGGTGAGTTCATAGCCTCACTAAAGTTAAATACTTTGTAAATGAATTGAAAACCCGTGAGGAAGATATATGGTAAATTAGAATACAAGTATTTTGGTATGCTTCCCTGATATATTGATTGACATTATGTTTACTGCTAACCTTAAAGTACTTTTTTAATTATGAATCGCTAATCATTTCATAGAATATAAGCGCTAATATTGTAAATAGTACGATTAGAGGACTGACATCCTCTGTCTGGGCAAGTCGTACTTGCTAGAGCCTTAGTGGCTACACATGCATACTTTATTTTGCAAACTCAGGATAGTTTGGCAGACTTCCTGCATAAGGGAAATTGTTGGTTTCTGATATGTCAAGCCGCGGGATCATAAGCTTAGTGCGATGTAGACATTAATTATTATATGTGGGCGAATAACAACGTAGCTCAAGAAAATGATCTTGTATTCAAAATGGTTTTTAAACCTATGAATTCACTCAACCTTTGTGTTGAGACGTGGAGAGATATAAACTTGAAATTTTTATCATTCAAACCTATTTATTAGATCTCGGGAACGTGTGATGTACAATGTATGTATAGTTGTTTTGATTAAATCTCTAATTTTGAATGATAACTGAGATAAATAAATAAACTTGGAGATGTTTTTTTATTATTGTGTGTTTTATTCTATTAAGTAATACCCTAAATTTATGTTCCGCTGCATTAAGTTAAAAATGGGGGTGTTACAGATTGACATCAGAGCTATAGTTATAGAGAATAAGAAATTAAAAATCTTGATTATAACTGATTTTACTAAATAATTTAATGTAAATTCTCCGCGCCAAAACCCGTGCTGCTACAAGAGAAATATGTAAGTGATGATCTTACATAACTAGTGATATTATGCTTACGTGTAAATAGTAATAATATGTTTATGTATAAGTAATATAATGTTAAAGTACTATATGAATAATTTATCTTATTTTATCGACGTCTTCAGAAATATGTCTTCCTATTTTCATCCCATCATCATATCAGATTCGGAATCAGAAAATATCTATATTATGGATTTTCCTAAACCTTTGGTATTAGCCATTTCTGCCAAAAACTTCCCTAATCCTTTATCTCTTCCAAATAATCCGCAACCGTATTATGAAAATATACCTATTCCGCAATGTCAAACTCCTTCATCCCAAGCCTCCACTAATATCCTATTTCCCCAATGTACTTATGAAGAAAAAATGGAAAGTATTCTCAATCACATTCATGAAAGTCCTCCTAAATGTATTGAAGATCTAGAATATGAAGTTGAAGGTCTCAAGTATGGAAGAACGATTATGTTACAAGAAGTATAAAAATTGGTGAAGGATTTATTGGAAGTAAGCACTGAGAATTATGAGTTACGACATAAGTAGATGTTGAATGATGAAGAAATCACCTTAGCTCGCGTAAGAATGTAAACATTAGAATTACTTGATGAAGATATTCAAGTTAGACACCGAGGAAATATCAAATGACTTATGGACAATATTAAGGAACTCAAGAAAGAGAAATGGACTAGATTGTAAATATTTCAGCTTCCTTTAAAGCTTTGTAAATATTTTAGCTTCAGTCTTTACTTTTATGTAACAAAGAAGCTTGTTGTTTATTAGCAAAGCAAGTTTTTAATAAATAAAAGTTTATTTTTCTCTGAATTCTTGTTATCTCCTTTTCTTTGTTTTCCCGTTATAATTCTAGAAAGGATGAATACTCGACGAAGTATATGTCTTTAGAATATTAGTGAGTATTCTCTTAAACTAAAAAGGACTTCTCAAGTCTATCTGGTTAAAGAAGGTATTAATATGAATAAATAATAAATAATGTATACGTAGAAGCTTGCTTATACGAGACGAGTTATTACATACGAAGATTATATATGAGTCATATCTCTATAAATCTATTATGGCTTTGGAAAATATATTCATCTCCTAGATTTATTACCCTCAAATAAGAATAAATAATCAATATGTTAGGATGCGTCTTAAATTTTTGGATATATACTCGTAAAGCGCTATATGTATACACATATGAAAAATGCTTAATAGACAAGTGTATCTAAACTTCAAAAATTATTTGTCTTCTAATTTCAGAATGACACTCTAAGGACATCGACGTCTTCTACTATAACTTCTGAAGGTCTTCACTGAATAATTGATGATGGTGTTGCTGTAGATTTGCAAGTGCCAACATTCAAAATAGTAAGGAATACTATTCCAGAAGAGAACCATATAACTACCCAGTTATATAAGTTCCAAAGAGTCGAAGATGATATTGGTATCGCTCGTTGGATCGAAAGAGCTGAATTAGTTTTCTCCAATAATAATTGTGCCGAGGATCGCAAAGTAAAGCTTACTACCTATACTTTGACTAATGAAGCGTTGTCATGGTGGATTCTCTATTCTCAACCCATTAGAATAGAAGAAGCTCGTAAGATAACGTGGTCAAATTTTAAATGCCTTCTAATAAAGCAATATTATCCTTAGACCAAAATCGAGAAAGTGAAAAAGGAACTATGCTATCTAACAACAATTGAAATAATCTCAAAGTCTACTTGAGAAAATTTCAAGAGTTAGCATAATTGTGTCCTATCACTAATTCTTAGAGAATGATGAAGGCTTTTATCACAGGATTTCCACAAGGATTCAAAAAGATGATTACTATTTCTAATCCCCAAAATTTAGAAGAAACCATTAATATTACCCAATAATTGATGGATTACATAATCAAGCACAGCCATGTGCAAGAATCAAATAACCTTAAGCATAAATTTAGTGAAGAAAGAAACCCCATGGAACCTAATCCAAGTTACCTAAATATTCCCTATGATTCCTATTTTCCTTATTTATATTACCTTCCTCCCAACCCATTTAATATTTCCAAACCAATAGGAATCAATAGATATGCTGGAACACTTCCCTTATGTATAAAATGCCTACTACATCACAAAGGACTCTGCACAGTCAAGTGTCAGAACTGCTACGAGATAGGTCATCAAACCCATAATTGTTAGAATAAGGCGATTTTTAGATTCTTTGTATTTTGTTTTATTTTGTATGTTGTATATGAATAAGTGTTATAAACATATGTGAGTTTTATCAATAAACTCTATGTGTTTTGTTTACATCTCTTGCAAGTGTTGTTATGTTTTATGATATTATATGATAGGTAAACTCATTTATATTATAATTGATGTTATCTGAATGTTTAAAACAATATGACAATACCCTTTTGATTGAATATCTGACTTATATCTTAACGAAGTTTTAAAATCTGAGTTACAAAAGTCAAACCTGAATTATCTTTATGGAAATAGGCAAGAACAAGTAATAAATTTTATTACTGAATTTATTAAGATGAACATGACACCATTTGGATCATTGTCAACTGTATTTCATCAATGTTATGGAAACTCTGATAAGGTTATACTTGAAGGAAAATAATTTGTCGACATAGAGTACCAATATCTATCATCTTGAATACATTAAAGAATATTACCCTTAATACAATGAGCTAAGTGTGTTATGAAATTTGGAAGTACACTTACCATTGAAAGATTGAAAGAATTCTCGATAGTTGCTATATCAGAGCAACACTAATTTTAATGCACTCTGAGGAACGTAGTGCCAATTATGTATATGCTGAATTAAAATAAGTGATATTTGAATTATGAGATTTAAGAATTATTTAGATTTGGATGAAGATTTCTCATGATAAATAAGAAACCGCATCGTATTGAAAGTATCAACTTGGAAAAGATCTATCCTCTATTAAAATATCTAAATTGATTTTGAAAGATGCGATGATCAATTCGAGAATTTGAATTGAGTTGTGACATATTAACTTGAGTTTCCCAAAGAACTCAATAATAATCACAATCCTTTTCGTATTTCACAATATAAGAAAGGCTTATCTGATTAAAATGGTACGTTTTGTATGTTCAGTTTGGTGATGAATTAAATTTCGTGAAGTAATATTGTAATTTTGATCACTAAAGTATGAATGATGTTCCATGTATAATTCAGTTTAATGATAAATTCTGATAGGAGAATTTGATTGGAACGTAAAAATTAGGAAGTAAGATCATGATTGATATGCGAATGGAATTCTAAGAAGGAATTAAAAAACGCAAGGACCATATTCGTCTTTGTTGTATTATGTTATCGTTATAATCTCGAGACGAGATTTCTTTAAAGGGGGAGACTATGACAACCCATAAATTTCACATCTATGTTATATGCTATGATTATATGAATATGAAAATTCACTAGAAATTTTTGCTTCTATGCCTTACTTGGTAAGATGAATTGATTCTCACAACTTGAACTGCCACTTCAGCATATTCCTATATGTTGTAAACACTATGTATATATATCAAGTCTGAGTTCTAAAAGTAAGCTAATAAGTATATTATGAATAAGAAAATCTTAAATATAACTATGATGCCCTAAATTTCCCTAGAAACAATAGAATCTATATAAATGAGTGGTTATAACACCCCCAATTTACCACGCAGCGGAATACCACTTTGGGCGTTATTTCACAGCACATACACACAATCACAGAAAACGACCTCAAAAGAGACGTTTAAGACAAGCAAAAAGAATATTTATAACCATTGTCTAAAACATTTCCAACCCAAAAATGATGTTTACATAATAGTAGCGTTACTTGTCCCCAAAGATCTCAACCAAACACAACAAGTTTTACCAAGACATAACAATAAATAATTGATAAAAAGGGAAGGAAATCCAATATTTTAGACCCATAAAGCACCAACTCCCTCCATGCATGCTCCGCTGCTATCAATCTTGATTACCTTAAACACATGCTTAAAATCGTCAACACAACGGTTGAGCGAATCTATATGTTTATCAAATCATAAGTTGAACATACGTATTAAAACCAATCATGACCATTCAATAGCATTGTCGTACTCAATCGATTATTCAAGGATATTATCTTTAGCAATAGCTAATAATTGTGTTTAAGCTCGTGACACTAATCCGTTAACTCAATGACCCGCGTACATAGATCGACAGGATTTAAGATGAAACCAGTGCCCCTTCTAAAGACATCAGTTGAAATTATACCTTATTTCTTATCACAAGTTATCCGTCCGCAGTGGCTACTCAACGTACTATCTCTCGTCTCGGATAGGGTCGTCAACCCCATAGTACAATCAATTGTATAAGCGGCTATCTCCAACCCACACAAGGGCAAGATAATAGTTAATAGTTCACGAATTTAGGGACTTTATTCAAGGCAACATTCGGGTCCAACAATCATTCATGACTTATGTTCATTTTCATTTAAATAACATGTATCCCCCTCGCGGGTAAAAACATTTGAAATAAGTAAAGAGCGAGGCTATAGACTCACCTCAGGTAGTAGTGGTAGTATTAGTAACTACGACGTGAACGAAGTCGATCACCGATGATGTGGATGCCCCGGGAAATCAAACACGTGACCTAACAATCAAAATACGATAACCGAATCAATACCCCATGTACATTATTGTACTAAACACGCGTATATAAAACTCTTTGTGTTTATAAAAACTCACTCCAAAAACTCATCCAAGTGATAGTTACTAGACTCGTACCATTTATCTACGTAACTAAAAGTGTTGCTCATTTTAATAATTCTGCCGGTACTTACCAAAAGTACGGGCTGTTTTTATATACTTAGACATCACCAAAAATTATGAGAAAATTTGTAAAATTCACCTATAACCTGTAGATAACCCGTATTAAATTTTATAAAAAGTTCTTACTTCTAAGACCTACTGCACGTCACATTACTAAAATCAAAATTTCGGACAGTTTTGTACCTTCGCGTTGTAAAACCATTTTGACCTTCTTAAGCATTTCCGTTTACAAATTCGACTCTTGACTGTGAAAATAGACTCAAAATGATAAGATCAAACCCTGAGAACAGCCTCTAATCATTTTTAAAACTCAAATTATTGTCCCCGAGATTTGACCAAATCGAACATAATTTCGGATTATGTCGACTTTCATCTCCTGGTACACGAAAATTCAAAGTATCATAACTTTTGACTCGTTTGGATTTAAAAGCTCTATCTTATACCAAAACGAAGCTAGAAAGAAGCTCTACAACAACATCTTATCTTCTCAACCTTAGCTCAGACTTAAACCCACGAAAATACCCCTAAAGTTTCTGACCTAAAATGGACTTTACAAAACCATATCAAATCACCTTTTTGACCCATTTCATCAACTTCTATACTCCTAACATCACCTACTAAACATCCTAAACCAATCCTATATCACCTAATCACTTATATGAACAAACTTCATCAAAACCCATTCCATAAAAAAACCATACAATATAATTAAATTGATTAGAAATAAAGTAAACATGGACATTGAACCATACCCACAAGAAACAAGATCAAACAATCACCAAAACTAAAAACCCATTTGGGTCGTGGGTTTTGGGATCAAGAACACCAACCGAATCTTTTCCAAAAGCTTTAATATTCCAAATGGAGGCTCCTAAGCACATTTAAACACAAACCCACGAAATTAATTAGATCAAATCATGGTATTTTTCAAGATCTATAAAATATTAAATCTAAAAAAAATGTTGTTGCATGTTTGATTTTTGTGGTGGGATTTACTTAACTTGATGTTAGAAACATGGGTCATTGCTTAGATTTTTGAGAAAACCATTTTTGATGGTGGATTGAGGTGGTGGTGGTGGTGCTGTGAGGTTAGAGAGAGAGAGGGAGGAGAGACAAATTTTGTGATGTAAGAAATGGGATGTGTGTGAAAAAAATAGTTTATATATAGTGGTGGAAGGACTAAATGTGCAATATTGGATATCTTTTGGCCTTGTTTGTAAATTAGTTAGCAAAGAGCGGGAAATGGTAACTAGTTGGTTTTTAAAAGTTTACGGGAGTCGGCATTTGTAAAAATTACTTTCCAAAGGTTAAAACACACACAAAACGAATATTCATATGGTTCTGACTCGACTAAAACCGTAATAAAACTAAAACTTCGAAAAACTCAAATATCGATCAATCGCTAATAAAAGATAAATTCTGGGCATCCGTCGATATCGTAGTCGTTATCGGTACTTCTTATATCGTCAAATGTAAAAATTAAGGCCTCGATCATTGGTTTCAAATTAAACCGTCAAATATATAACAAACGAAATTTCTTAAAAATTTCAAAAATATACGTAAATTAGGGTAAAGTAAATGACGTTGGGTTCGGGGTATCACATCCTCAAGTGAGTCACAACTTAAGAGAGATGCCCATACTGAACAACTATTGAGACAATAACTTAGCACCATACAGCACATTCACCTGATCACATCCTCCCCTCCTTAAGGGAGCGACGTCCCGGCGCTCTCCGCTTCTTATACTCGCATTTCGTACTACTAGATAGATAAGGGTACTTCTTCCTAAAGAAATCTTCATGTTCCTACGTGAACTCCGGTTCACGTCTCGAATTCCATCACTTTTCCACGATGATTCCTTTAACATTACCATGTCTCCAACTTCAATTTCAAATTTCTTCCTACGGTTATCAACACATCTCTTCTCACGGATTCTCGCGGTTAATAAGTGATTCTTAATCTACACAATCTTGTCCGTAGTCTCTCGAATCGTTTCAAGTCCATTCAACTGACTTTTCCCTACTTCACTCCACCCAACTGGTGATCTACACTTTCCTCCACCCAATAATTTGAATGGTGCAGCTGCAGTACTAGCATGGTAAATGTCGTCGTACAAAGATACTATCAAGGATACGCGTCGATCTCAACTACTACCAAAATCAAACACACATGCTCGGAGCATGTCTTCTAACATTCGAATCGTCCTTTCACTTAGTCCACCAGTCTCATAAAAACAATTTATCATAAAGAAAAATCACACGGGCCACACATAACCCCATCGAAAATGTTCAGAATATATGATAAGAAGTAATTAATACTAGTCGTACAAAATAACCTTATTGCAATATTACATACATACAAACCTATTTCGTCAAAAACGAGTTCATCGATACGGAAATCATTCGACGTATACATAACTCTCTCGAAGACATCACAATCCAATCAAACACAAAAGTCATTATGGAGCACATACAACCACATTACGACATGTTTGCAACATAGCCAAACCATGCCAAGTCAATCGGTTCAATCAAGTTAACTCGTGCTTGCTAATCAGCCAAGCCATGATTAAATAAAAACATTTGACGGGATTTCGGATGAGTCCAGTTAAAAGAAAATTACAAGTTAAAGAAGGTTCACGAGCTTGCTAGCTATGGATGCATATCCAAAAAGAAAGAAAATACATACATATGTCATCGTAGGGTGCTCACACACGGATCCATACCCAAAAAAAATATTACAAGAACACCATCTCACTTCCATCCCAAGCGTGGTAAAAATCTCAATAAGCATCATCGTTCAGAGTTAAAAAGGTATTACATGGGACACATGATCAATCATACGTCAATTCACACTGCAGCCTTGATCTCGCATAATGTACAATCATTCGACTAAATCACTCATAACATAAACACATATCAAGCAAAGGTTTAGCACATAAACATCAACTATGGCTATCTGTCGTTTAACCATCGATGATAAAAGAAAATCGAGTCAAGCAAAGAGGATTCCTCACTTGAATAAACGAAGACGGCAAATGGAATTGTCTTCCAACTACCGATGAACAGTTGGCAAACTTCGACAGTTTATCACGTGTCGTTTGAAATATCGAAAGAACGAGAAAAGAAAATAAATAAGGTAAGATACATTTGATGTAGGAGAAGTCTTCGTCATTTCCCTCAGAGTTATTCGAACTCGGATTTCCCCTACTCCGGCAGTCTTTTATTTTTGTTAAAATTTCTTCCAGTGTCGGTACGAGCCCCTTTGGTATCTCATCAACACCCTAGTGACTCCGATGGAATTCACACGTTATATACGCACATAAAAACATTTTCATTAATTACTCGGTCTCGGTGACTTAGTAATTCAACGCAAAACGAAAGAAAAGATTTCAAAGAACACAATAAATTTCAAAAAATTTCTTTAGGAATAAAAAGAATACGATTACTTGCATAAGGATCCACTATTTTAAAAGCGTTCTCATCCAAACATTTAGCAAAAAACTACAAGTTTTAAGATGACCAATTGATTTGACACGATAGTGCTCTTCCTAAACTATGCATAATTAGCTAGATCATGTGTACTTGAGGATCAAGCAACGACAACTAACAAAACACGGCTCTTCCTGAATTATGCATAGTTAGCTAAGCTGTGCATAATTGAGGATCGAGGGACGACACAACATTATTATTACATACTAAATATGACTACGAAAGTTTTTGACCTAATCTTAAAAATAATCAAATCATTTGAAATGGGAAAATATTGTTACCATCGTTTCAAGGAACACATCAAACATTTTTTTTATCAATTTTGAAAATATACTTTTACTTTGCCTTTTTATGAGAAAAATAAATAAATAAATAAATCGACACCACTTGCATTTGGTTCAACGAAACATTTCACACACTCATACATATTTTCGAAACAGATTGTTCACAAAATAATGGTAAGGTGGTTCCAGATTAAAGATCATTGCAAGCATAACGACTAGTAAAAAAAATCAAAAATCAATGAGATCATTTAAGATAAACGAGCAATATATTTGCCACCGGAAATTAACTACATTAGAAATAAAAATACTTCAAAGTCATGACAAGAGTTTCGAGAAAACAACAACAATCTGTAGATACATGGAGTGGACATCGAACATCATCACCAGCACCAAAAATAGGATAACGATCCTAATTTCCATCGTCTCGAGTTACACACACGTACCACCAAATTTAGGTTCCATTAACCGAAAGAAGAAAAGTTATAGCGTCCATGAAGAGGACAAAAATACACTGGATGACATACCCTTATTATCAAGTACTAGCAAAGTAGTAAATAAAAAAACAAAAAAGATAAATAATGGTTTCATACCATGGACCATATTAAAACGAAAAATCACAGGACTACCCAAGTTCAGATATAGACTCGCAAAATCGAAGAAGGGATGCCGTACGATCGAACCATCGTGACTCAAAACATTACGTCTTAAGAAAATAATACAAGTATACATGTGTTGGGTAATCCATCTTCATATCCTAATTAATGTTACCTTGTATATTGTAAAACCGAACATTTGATCATTTTTAATTTGTGTTACACTATTAAAGAATTTATACCTTTCAATTTTTCAACTACAAAGTTTTCATTTCTGGAATGTCACAATCTCAAGAAATTACTAACATTATTAGATTCGGTGACTCGGTTATCAAAATCAATAAAATCATTATGTTTTAAAATCTCGATACTTGTGTCAAAAATCTCATTAATGTCCATAGCTTAAGTACCAAAAACGTACATAGTAAGAATTTTCAGAGTTTCATATTATTATTACGACTTATCTTATTACGTATATACAAATATCCAACACAACTCAAACTAGTCCAATTAACTCTTAAAAATCAACCTTTGACTTTTTATTGTACATAAGTCTTCCTTAAAACTGATTTGTTAAATCATATTTGCGCAATTCGACTCAAATGATAAAGAGGTTTCACGTAGTATTATCTCGGACAACTTACTGATTTTAGTCGAGACTTGAACCTCGATAATAATAGAATAAATAATCAAAATGCTTATTTCATTAATTCTGAAATGTAGAAAATTAGGATTTTAAATCTTTAGCCAATTATCAAGTGATTTTAGAATTAACACATCTCGTAGCAGAATAAAATAACGTTCCATCAACATTTAATAATTCATTTTAAGCGTTAGAATTTCTCACTTAAATTATATATTTTGATTTTATCCCAGTTTATTCCCTACCACAAGTGACGAGTTCCAGTTTATGCCAATGCATTCGTAAATATAACTTGACCTTATGTTTAAAATAAAACAAAGTTTACAAAGTCTCTAGCTCCAAAATGCGTGGTCAATTTTTCTACTCATTTTCTGTATTAAAAGATACGCCAAAAGTTTACCATAATGACCCAAAAATTAATTCATACTAAACCCAATGCTACATATACTCAATAGTCATATCGTTAATCTTGCCAATAACTCGTTTTTCAAATTAAATTAAACAAATTCTTGACAAATCCATCACAAGCTTCTAGTATCAAATTATTAATTTAAGAAAACAAGGATTTTACGAGTAATATAAATTACTTATTATGATTTACCAACCAAGTTGAAGGAAAAGAAAAAAAAATAATAATTTCACTTTGTCCCTTTTATTCTCTATACAAATTTTACTTGTTACAAGGCGCCTCGTACGTCATTTTTAACCAAAATTTTCATTCACCATACATTTAATATGTAAGACGTTTTATGTTTAACTCATTCAATTAACAAAATTTAATGCTTATTTAGCTGGCACAAGTGTCGGACTTCGTCATGTAACATATTAAATTCAAGATAATGAAACAACAAAACAGAATGAAATAAACGGAACGAGAATACGTATGTCAACTCTATAAGCATTGATATCGGCTTCGGGTGGATCTCAAAACTGTACATAATAAAATTAACACAAAATAACCAAACTTCAAGCTATCACGCTTTATCACAACGCTAATCTATCCTTAAAACGCATCTTTAAATTCGAGTAAGAAGAATGGTAAACAACGATTAAATGGCAACACGCCTCAACCACGTTTTATAATATATACATATGATTCGTCGCTACAATGTATGCATCGTTGATTAAATTTCAGCTATGTTATAGTTACGTGAACTAATATATCAAACCCATAGGAATGGGGGAAATAAATAGTACGTTAGTAATTTACATTTCAAAAAGTAGATGTCCTAACATGACACATCATGGTGCGATAACGACAATCGGGATCAATCTAGTCGATATACAATATGTTATGAAACATTATTTACGTATCTAGAGTATCAAACGAGGTTCACACTCGGTTATTCGAACAATAAATTAATTATCAAGATCGATGATTGGCGGTGAGGCCAAATTATGAACAAAATCGTATTATAAAATGTACGATAATCACGCAAGGATCATTGCTTCACGTGCAATGATTTTAAATACCATAGTATATACATACCTATACATAAAATCATTCCTAGGATCACAACGCAATGTTGCCATGTAATGCAATGTAGCCCGTATGCCAATTACATGCAACCTATATGATATTCACGCACTGCTTGCAAAACTACGATGATAAGTAATGAACGTACACAAAGATATATCTCAATATATTATCATAGTATATACTTACTAAATACTAGGGAAATCATATCATTTTTGAGGGATACATCTAAAATATAAATTAATGCTAAGGAAATCTTACCGGAGCCATGCGGAGAAGTTGCGTGCTTTAAAACTTTTTACGACACACCAAAAGTTATAGTTTAGGTTTTTCAAAAATCGACCTAGTTCTCTATAACTTGTGGCTCTGATTACCAATCTATAACACCCCCAATTTACCACACAGCGGAATACCACTTTGGGTGTTATTTCATAGCACATCACACACAATCACAGAAAACGACCTCAAAAGAGACGTTTAAGATAAGCTAAAAGAATATTTATAACCATTGTCTAAAACATTTCCAACCCAAAAATGATGTTTACATCAGAGTAGCGTTACTTGTCCCCAAAGATCTCAACCAAACACAACAAGTTTTACCAAGACATAACAATAAATAATTGATAAAAAGGGAAGGAAATCCAATATTTTAGACCCATAAAGCACCAACTCCCTCCATGCATGCTCCGCTGCTATCAATCTTGATTACCTGAAACACATGCTTAAAATCGTCAACACAAAGGTTGAGCGAATCTATAGGTTTATCAAATCATAAGTTGAACATACGAATTAAAACCAATCATGACCATTCAATAGCATTGTCGTACTCACAATCTATTATTCAAGGATATTATCTTTAGCAATAGCTAATAATTATGTTTAAGCTCGTGACACTAATCCGTTAACTCAATCACCCGCGTACATAGACCGACATGATTTAAGATGAAACCAGTGCCCCTTCTAAAGGCATCAGTTGCAATTATACCTTATTGCTTATCACAAGTTATCCGTCCACAGAGGGTACTCAACGTACTAGCTCTCGTCTCGGATAGGTCGTCACCCCCATAGTACTATCAATTGCATAAACGGCTATCTCCAACCCACACAAGGGCAAGACAGTAGTTATAAGTTCACAAATTTAGGGACTTTTGCAACTAGGTACTTAACACAATTCAAGGCAAAATTCGGGTCCAACAATCATTCATGACTTATGTTCATTTTCATTTAAATAGCATGTATCCCCCTCGCGGGTAAAAACATTTGAAGTAAGTAAAGAGCGAGGCTATAGACTCACCTTAGGTAGTAGTGGTAGTATTAGTAACTACGACGTAAACGAAGTCGATCACCGACGATGTGGATGCTCCTGGAAATCAAACACGTGACCTAATAATCAAAATACGATAACCGAATCAATACCCCATGTACATTATTGTACTAAACACGCGTATATAAAACACTTTGTGTTTAAAAAACTCACTCCAAAAACTCATCCAAGTGATAGTTACTAGACTCGTACCATTTATCTACGTAACTAAAAGTGTTGCTCATTTTTATAGTTCTGCCGGTACTTACCAAAAGTACGGGCTGTTTTCCTATACTTAGACATCACCAAAAATTATGAGAAAATTTATAAAATTCACTTATAACCTGTAGATAACCCGTATTAAATTTTATAAAAAGTTCTCACTTCTAAGACCTACTGCACGTCACATTACTAAACTTAAAATTTCGGACAGTTTTGTACCTTCGCGTTGTAAAAGCATTTTGACCTTCTTAAGCATTTCCGTTTACAAATTCGACTCTTGATTATGAAAATAGACTCAAAATGCTAAGCTCATACCCTGAGAACAGCCTCTAATCATTTTTAAAACTCAACTTATTGTCCCCGAGATTTGACCAAAAATCGAACATAATTTCGGATTATGTCGACTTTCATCTCCCGGTACACGAAAATTCAAAGTATCATAACTTTTGACTCGTTTGGAGTTAAAAGCTCTATCTTATACCAAAACGAAGCTAAAAAGAAGCTCTACAACAAAATCCTATCTTCTTAACCTTAGCTCAGACTTAAACCTATGAAAATACCCCTAAAGTTTCTGACCTAAAATGGACTTTACAAAACCATATCAAATCACCTTTTTGACCCATTTCATCAACTTCTATACTCCTAACATCACCTAATAAACATCCTAAACCAATCCTATATCACCTAATCACTTGTATGAACAAACTTCATCAAAACCTATTTCATAAATAAACCATACAATATAATTAAATTAATTAGAAATGAAGTAAATATGGACATAGAACCATACCCACAAGAAACAAGATCAAACAATCACCAAAACCAAAAACCCATTTGGGCCGTGGGTTTTGGGATCAAGAACACTAACCAAATCTTTTCCAAAAGCTTTAATATTCCAAATGGAGGCTCCTAAACACATTTAAACACAAACCCACGAAATTAATTAGATCAAATCATGGTATTTTTCAAGATCTATCAAAATTAAATCTAAAAAAAATGTTGTTGCATGTTTGACTTTTATGGTGGGATTTACTTAACTTGATGTTAGAAACATGGGTCATTGATTAGATTTTTGAGAAAACCATTTTTGATGGTGGATTGAGGTGGTGGTGGTGGTGTCGTGAGGTTAGAGAGAGAGAGAGGGAGGAGAGACAAATTTTGTGATGTAAGAAATGGGATGTGTGTGAAAAAAATAGTTTATATATAGTGGTGGAAGGACTAAATGTGCAATATTGGATATCTTTTGGCCTTGTTTGCAAATTTGTTAGCAAAGAGCGGGTAATGGTAACTAGTTGGTTTTTAAAAATTTACGGGAGTCGGGATTTGTAAAAATTACTTTCCAAAGGTTAAAACACACACAAAACGAATATTCATATGGTTCTGACTCGACTTAAAACGTAATAAAACTAAAAACTTCGAAAAACTCAAATATCCAATCGATAATAAAAGATAAATTATGGGAATCCGTCGGTATTGTAGTCGTTATCGGTACTTCTTAAATCGTCAAACGTAAAAATTAAGGCCTCGATCATTGGTTTCAAATTAAACCGTCAAATATATAACAAACGAAATTTCTTAAAAATTTCAAAAATATACGTAAATTAGGGTAAAATAAATAACGTTGTGTTCGGGGTATCACATCCTCAAGTGAGTCACAACTTAAGAGAGATGCCCATACTGAACAGCTCTTGAGACAATAACTTAGCACCATACGACACATTCACCTTGATCACAGTGGTAAACTCAAGAATTGTGAATTATGAATGTACATGATCTATGAATAAGTAATCAAGGATTATGAACAAGTTCTAAACTAGCATTTAGAAGTATAATATCATCTAATAATAGTAAGTACTAACAAAACAAAGCTAAGTACAAGTAAATGTACATAATAGTCTAGATAACCACCTAAAATCAATCTTGTATTGAATTGGAGCCTAATCTTTTGCAAAAAATTATAAGACTCAACTAAATATCATACTAAGAAAATATTTTCACTTCAAGTCAATGTTCAAATAATTAATGTAGAAAGTGCAAGTTTTCAAAGCATAGGATTCTAATTAACCCTATTACCTCTTACAATATGATTACCCTATATAACTCATTGAACTAAGTGTGTAGAATCTTTAAAAACCTTAAACACAATATATAAGACCTAGAATACGCCAAGAAAATGATATAAATACAAATAACCCAAGGTACAAGTCATTTAGGCATAATAACCTAGAGGTAAGACAGTAGTTAATAGTTCACGAATTTAGGGACTTTTGTAACTAGGTACTTAACACAATTCAAGGCAAAATTCGGGTCCAACAATCATTCATGACTTATGTTCATTTTCATTTAAATAGCATGTATCCCCCTCGCGGGTAAAAACATTTGAAGTAAGTAAAGAGCGAGGCTATAGACTCACCTTAGGTAGTAGTGGTAGTATTAGTAACTACGACGTAAACGAAGTCGATCACCGACGATGTGGATGCTCCTGTAAATCAAACACGTGACCTAATAATCAAAATACGATAACCGAATCAATACCCCATGTACATTATTGTACTAAACACGCGTATATAAAACACTTTGTGTTTAAAAAACTCACTCCAAAAACTCATCCAAGTGATAGTTACTAGACTCGTACCATTTATCTACGTAACTAAAAGTGTTGCTCATTTTTATAGTTCTGCCGGTACTTACCAAAAGTACGGGCTGTTTTCCTATACTTAGACATCACCAAAAATTATGATAAAATTTATAAAATTCACTTATAACCTGTAGATAACCCGTATTAAATTTTATAAAAAGTTCTCACTTCTAAGACCTACTGCACGCCACATTACTAAACTCAAAATTTCGGACAGTTTTGTACCTTCGCGTTGTAAAACCATTTTGACCTTCTTAAGCATTTCCGTTTACAAATTCGACTCTTGATTATGAAAATAGACTCAAAATGCTAAGCTCATACCCTGAGAACAGCCTCTAATCATTTTTAAAACTCAACTTATTGTCCCCGAGATTTGACCAAAAATCGAACATAATTTCGGATTATGTCGACTTTCATCTCCCGGTACACGGAAATTCAAAGTATCATAACTTTTGACTCGTTTGGAGTTAAAAGCTCTATCTTATACCAAAACGAAGCTAAAAAGAAGCTCTACAACAACATCCTATCTTCTTAACCTTAGCTCAGACTTAAACCTATGAAAATACCCCTAAAGTTTCTGACCTAAAATGGACTTTACAAAACCATATCAAATCACCTTTTTGACCCATTTCATCAACTTCTATACTCCTAACATCACCTACTAAACATCCTAAACCAATCCTATATCACCTAATCACTTGTATGAACAAACTTCATCAAAACCTATTTCATAAATAAACCATACAATATAATTAAATTAATTAGAAATGAAGTAAATATGGACATAGAACCATACCCACAAGAAACAAGATCAAACAATCACCAAAACCAAAAACCCATTTGGGCCGTGGGTTTTGGGATCAAGAACACTAACCAAATCTTTTCCAAAAGCTTTAATATTCCAAATGGAGGCTCCTAAACACATTTAAACACAAACCCACGAAATTAATTAGATCAAATCATGGTATTTTTCAAGATCTATCAAAATTAAATCTAAAAAAAATGTTGTTGCATGTATGACTTTTATGGTGGGATTTACTTAACTTGATGTTAGAAACATGGGTCATTGATTAGATTTTTGAGAAAACCATTTTTGATGGTGGATTGAGGTGGTGGTGGTGGTGTCGTGAGGTTAGAGAGAGAGAGAGGGAGGAGAGACAAATTTTGTGATGTAAGAAATGGGATGTGTGTGAAAAAAATAGTTTATATATAGTGGTGGAAGGACTAAATGTGCAATATTGGATATCTTTTGGCCTTGTTTGCAAATTTGTTAGCAAAGAGCGGGAAATGGTAACTAGTTGGTTTTTAAAAATTTACGGGAGTCGGGATTTGTAAAAATTACTTTCCAAAGGTTAAAACACACACAAAACGAATATTCACATGGTTCTGACTCGACTTAAAACGTAATAAAACTAAAAACTTCGAAAAACTCAAATATCGATCAATCGATAATAAAAGATAAATTATGGGCATCCGTCGGTATCGTAGTCGTTATCGGTACTTCTTAAATCATCAAACGTAAAAATTAAGGCCTCGATCATTGGTTTCAAATTAAACCGTCAAATATATAACAAACGAAATTTCTTAAAAATTTCAAAAATATACGTAAATTAGGGTAAAATAAATAACGTTGTGTTCGGGGTATCACATCCTCAAGTGAGTCACAACTTAAGAGAGATGCCCATACTGAACAGCTCTTGAGACAATAACTTAGCACCATACGACACATTCACCTTGATCACAGTGGTAAACTCAAGAATTGTGAATTATGAACGTACATGATCTATGAATAAGTAATCAAGGATTATGAACAAGTTCTAAACTAGCATTTAGAAGTATAATATCATCTAAGAATAGTAAGTACTAACAAAACAAAGCTAAGTACAAGTAAATGTACATAATAGTCTAGATAACCACCTAAAATCAATCTCGTATTGAATTGGAGCCTAATCTTTTGCAAAAAATTATAAGACTCAACTAAATATCATACTAAGAAAATATTTTCACTTCAAGTCAATGTTCAAATAATTAATGTAAAAAGTGCAAGTTTTCAAAGCATAGGATTCTAATTAACCCTATTACCTCTTACAATATGATTACCCTATATAACTCATTGAACTAAGTGTGTAGAATCTTTAAAAACCTTAAACACAATATATAAGACCTAGAATACGCCAAGACAATGATATAAATACAAATAACCCAAGGTACAAGTCATTTAGGCATAATAACCTAGAAACCTCTATATTACCCGTTTTACTTAGAATTAATGTATAGTCTTTTAGGACAAGTGTAAAAAATTCATTAGCATTAAATTTAGGTTATAATATCATCATAAGATAAGGTACAAGTACCCTAATGCACAAGGTATAACATTTCAATGCACGACTTATAAATTAGGTCAAAATAGGTATTTTCACTCTTTAGACATTTTTTCTTGGAATAACTTAGTAAAATAAGTGTAGAGACTTCGTGAACACATTAAGGACAATGTAGGATGTATAGATTGAGTTTACATCAGTAGCTAAATAAAAAATAATGAATTTAACACGGATTGAACCGTAGATCATTAGAAACCCTAATCCGACTAGGTTTTCTTCCAAATTTCACTTCAAACCAATGTTAAACTTCCAACCAAGGACCCAAAGTTTCTAATTACTATATGTAAACCCTAATTACATCTTAATGCATCACTAATAACATTCCTAAACCCTTAATTACAAGAATTTCAAAACCATAAAGTTACCAGCCCTAATTTAAGATCCGACTATATTTTCCCTTCAAAAACCAATTTAAACACTCTCCCTCCAAAATTAATACTTATGATTAGGTCTAATAGATTTTTTGAGATATTTTTAAGTTGGTGCATCATCTACTTATAGCTTACACATCTTCATTCTCATCCCTTTGTTGTCGTGGCTTCCTTATGAACCATAATCCCTAGATATTTTGATCCTAGCTTCCATGAGTCATTACTAGACTTCCTTAGGCTTCCATAGAATCCTTTAGTCAGTTACCTACATGCCTTATACGTTTATGGCCATATCTTGGAGCTTAAGTCTTAGATATGGCTATAAAAGGGGCGAACTCCTTTCATTTAAAACTTGCACCCCGATTTCCTATTCCTCCATACCCATTCTGATTTTCCACTTCTACAAAGGTTCTAAGATACTCATAAGACCAGAAACCAGGTCTAGAAAGGAGCCATTAAATCTCTTGAAGCTTTGTGAACAAGTTGTGTTCATATCAAGCCCTAGAAATCATTTTGGAGCTATCTAGGTAATATCTATGTTATTTAAGCTTAGATCTTGTTATAGTGTTGTTTTGAAACTTGTTATAATGTTAATAAGATGTTATAAAGCCATTCCAACAAGTCTTGGTTCATGTAATAATTTTAAATGAAATTTATAAGCTAAAGATGTAATAAAATCCTAGCTTTGTAATTTACATGAAATAATGAGATAAAATTCATTTCAAAATATATAGATCTAGAAAACTAAATCTATTATGAATATAAATATGTTTATAAACTTTTTTTAAGTTCCTAGATCATTTTGTATAAATTTGAGCTAGTTATGTAATTTTAAACAAGTATAGGGACTAAAACTATCATTTTTGAAACTATAAACATCTTGGGCCGGAAGTGTCATTTTACTAAAGTTAAAACTACAAGGATTGATTTTGTAAATTTTGAAACCTTAAGATTAATATTATAAGGTTGAAAATATAAATATTAAAACTATATACTTTAAGGGTTAAAAATATAAATATACTAAATTATAACTTTAGGGGTTGAAAACGTAAATATTCCACACATATAAAATCTAAGGATCATTTTGTCATTTATGAAACTATATGGATGAAAATTATATAATAAGACCTATTTTCTAAAGTTATATAAATTAAAAGGACTATTTTTGCCAACTTTGAAACTAAATGATATGAAATGTAATAATGAGATAATCTACTAATCTTTGAAGATGTTTTTAAAATAATGTATCATGTTAGTAGGGAGCTTTATACAAAGATGTTCCATCTCGATATTACGTTTTGATTGAGTGGTTGTGTTTACGATTGAAAGTGTCCTCACTTCTCAAACGTTTATAGAATGGCTTATGAGTATGATGGCTCGAACAATGATTCTATGAAAATTTATAAATCCAAAAAACATATAAGAAGTGTTGAACTCAAATTCGAGGTTTGTGAGACTAAGCTGTTAAATTGTGATTGAAATATAATCTGTCGAGCTTCAGACACTTTGGATAAGGTGAGTTCATAGTCTCACACTAAAGTTAACTACTTTGTAAATGATTTGAAAACCCGTGATGGGGATATATGCTAAATTGGAATACAAGTATTTTGGTATGCTTCTTTGATATGTTGATTGACAATATGTTTACTGCTGCCTTAAAGTCCCTTTTTAGCTGCGAACCGCTAATCATTTCATATAAAATGAGCGTTAATATTGTAAATAATACTATTTGAGGACTGACATCTGTTTGGCCAAGTCTCACTTGCTAGAGCCTTAGTGGCCAAACATGCATACTTTATTATGCAAACTCAGGATAGTTTGGCAGACTTCCCGCATAAGGGCAATTGTTGGTTTCTGATATGTCAAGCCGGGGATCATAAGCTTAGTGCAATGTAAACATTAGTTTATTATACGTGAGAGAATAACAATGTAGCTCAAGAAAAGGATCTTGTATTCAAAATGGTTTTAAACTTATGAATTCACTCAACCTTTGTGTTGATTTTAAGCATATGTCTCAGGTATTGATGATTAATAGCGTGGAGCAGTATAAGGATGACGTGGAGAGATATAGACTTAAAATTTTTATCTTTCAAACCTTATTACTAGATCTCGGGAACCTGTGATGTACAATGTATGTACAGTTGTTCTGATTAAATCTCTGATTTTGAATGATAACTGAGATAAATAAATAAGTTGATTTAAATACTCTTTTGATGTTTTCTGTTATTGTGTCTTTTATTACATGAAGTAATACCCCAAATTTATGTTCTGATGCGTTAAGGTAAAAATGAGAGTGTTACAAAATAGAAAAAATTGAGGTAAATTCATGACATTTTCATTTTAATTTCCTCAAAATATTGTGTTTGGTTTGACAAATGAAGGAATTTAAAATTTTATGAATTGCCAAAAAGATAGAAATTAAAGTGGCTCTAAAAGTGAAGAATTTTCATTTATTTGAAAATATTTTTTATAAGGTGTTTTCGTAATGGTTTTTAATCGAATTTTTACTTGTTCGAATAGAAATTTAAAATTTAAAATTAAATTTTTTTGTATAAAATTTTTTTATTCGGTTTTAACCATTTAAATAGAAAAATTAAAATTTATTCAGAAAAGTTAAATAAATTTATATTAACTTTTTTATGGAATTTATATAAAAATTGAATATTTTTTACTCGCTTAAATAGAAAAAATAAAATTTGTATAAAATTTGTGGAATTTATGTAAAAAAGTGAATATTTTTATTTTTACTCTTTTAAATAAAAAAATTTATGAAAAAAAGTATATAATTTTTGTATAATATGTTTTATAAAACTTATATAAAAAGTGAAATATTCATATTTTACTCATTTAAATATAAATCTTATAAAATATTAAAAATTTGTATTAAGTTTTACTCGTATAAATAGAAATATATATATATATATATATATATATATATATATATATATATATATATATATATATATATATATATATATATATATATATATATATATATATATATAAAGTGAAAATTTTAGTTTTTACTAATTTAATAATTGGGTCGACAGAAATCAAGATTTCAAAATATTATGAGTTTCTATCAATCAAACATGTATAGGCATCTTAAATTTTGAAATTTTAAGTTTCAAAAATACAAATTTTCTAGAATTTATAATTCTTGAGGTTTTAAATTCACGAACCTAATGACACCCGTCGGTCATCAATTTCTTTTTAGATGGTCAGGATAAATTATCTCATAAACTGTTGATATCT